>JAOBAS010000072.1:25762422-25802696 GCA_025311575.1 Elanoides forficatus
GATGGATCATTTGAATGTAAAATTCCACTTTTGCTCCTTTGCATATATATATATATATATATATATATATATATATTTGCAGTATGTGCTCTGGCCATGTTAGTAGTTCCCTCATAAAATGCATGTCTGGTGGTTGAAAAAGGCTATTGAGAGATGGTCACTGACACTAATGAATATTCTTTGAGTAAAGCAAGGCTGTGTCAAAATGAACACGTTCATCTAATGTCTTTATAATCTTAGTAATGCAAGTTGTCTCTCACACATACAATTTTTTATGAGAATTACTGGCCTCAGAAAGCCATATAATCTCTTTCCATTTAAGGACCATAAAACACACTCAGTAAGTGAAGACATTACTATATTCTAGGATATATGTGCTATGTTGTCTAACTAAGGAGGGTGGTGAACTCAATGAATTTGGCATCTTACAAGCAGACTGCTGTATCAGCTGATAGAAAGTATGAACAAATCCTAATGTTGAACCTCAGGGTATTTGTCTGAATTCTTCTCATTCTTTTGGTCAACTGGGAATCATTATAGTTACCCTCTAGAGATGTATAATTCCCCTAGAGAGGGAAGGTGGTGCAGATTTTCTTTGCAACCCTTACTCTACAATGCTAACTTCTGATTTGACTAATCTTTTTTCTTGCTTTCTGTACTACCATTTTTTTATTTCTAAAAGTAGACAGACAAAACCAATATATTGATATACAAAATTATCTACAGATTTTAGGTATAGAAACAGATAGACGTAGAGATATGTATACTCCAAACTAAATTTAACATAATACAGATAATAAGTATTTTTTCCTTCTAAGTGACTTGCTTGAATACTGACATCATAAGATGCTATTGCATACCATTTATTGAACAGTTCTAAGAAACAAAAGTAGAAAAAAAACCCAAACTTAAGTCCATAATGCTTTTCTCTTAATTTTATTTCCATTAGAACAGCACAGGAATGTGCTACACCTGTTAACTAAGACAGCAATCTCAGACTTGTAATGGAGAGACCTGAGTAGGATGAGATGGACACTAACATATACAGTATAAAAATAAAGAGGAAGTTAAAAACCTGGCTTTGTAGTGAAGGTTTTTTTTTCAGAAACAAAGTAATTTTTCATGAGATGTTTTCTTTGGTTAAACATTTGAAAGGAGAATTTCCAGGATTTAACTCTCCACTGACATTCTCCAAATTTCCCCAAGTCTGGAGTCGAGGATACTGCATTTTAGAAAAGGTGCATCATGAACCTAAATGCCCAGCTATTATTCTGCTACTATTATGCAAGCAGGACAAAAGAAAGGAAAGCAATTTCAGAGAGAGAAAGTACTATCTCCTACACCATCAGTCCAGAATGGGCTGTAAATCTTCTTTAATATTAAGTAGCCATTTGAGAGATGCAAATTGTAGATATGAGAAGGTATTTTTTTAAAAATATGACAGACTGTTTCCAAACTTTTTTAAAAGAATCCTTTGAAGACATTTCTAAGCAGTTGAACCATTCAACTGCAATCTATTTAGCAGTTATCAGTCATTTTAAAGTAAGTTAGAATACATCTGGTCTAAATTTCACTTAAAATTTCCTTTTCTTTTTTAAATTACAATTATTTAAATTCAGAAAAAAAAATGTTGTTCTGTTTTTTGGTCAAGCAAAGAATCTCTTTCATTTGAACTGAAATAATTTGCCTTTTATCATTTAGAAATGTCAGCAAAATGAAACAAACAACTAAGTGAAGAAAATCCATCCTATTAATCAGTCATCTTTTACTGAAGGATTCCCTGTGGATTAATAGTCAAAGTATGAAAGAACTCACTGAGTGATGAAATGCCTATTTGAGAAATCTGCTGGTAAATTTGTACCTGTACCCTTCTACTTTAAGTACTATGGAGGACATAAAGCAATACTAATATCAAACTTCTTACTATCACAGCAAATCACTGATAAAAGGGAGGTTCAAACTAGGTGTTGTTTTAACTAGGAAACTCACTTGCATGAGTATTACTTCCAGCCTAGAACTTTTGAAAGAAGTGAGTGAGTGAGTGAAAGAAAGATATTTGACTGGGCTAGCCTTCCCAGTTATAAACTGAAAACAATGCCTAGTCTTGTTGCAGTATACTTCACTATTTTTGCTAGTTTAATTTTCTTTCTGTTAGGCTGTAGTTTTGAAAGGAAAGTATTACCAACCATTAACAATTTAATTTAAAAAAAAATCTGATCTCTAAAAAAATATTCCCTATGTTTTGAGAATTCTCTAGAGTATTCCTTATTTTGGAGGACACATTTAATTGCTACAAAGGTTCACATCTACACTAATAAGTACCATGCTATCTCTGCTTTTTTGCCCAGCTTCAGTGGAAACCAGTCCAGTTCCAGCCTAAGAGGACTTTTTAACATGGCACAGTGCCATGGACCTTTCTGCAAGGGGCTGCATGAATGTAAATTCAGAATGGAGGGGTATTTTTCAAATTATCTGCAAACTCTCAAGTGGCAGATTTGTTGACCTAAGTGGATCCGCAACATCAACTTATAACTGATATTCTTCCAGTTCCATGTCCCCCTGTCATCCATACTTCAGTTAATTTACTCTGGAACAACCAAACTTGACTTGCTTGGGTTGAAACCTGCACTTGGATGCCAAAAGATTTTATTCCAAGGCTTGCTACAGAAACTGGTTTGAATAAGATAGAGCTGAATTCATTTCTATACAGGACAGGTTAATTTATTTAGGTGGCTAAGAAACAGCTATCCTATTATTTGACCCTCAGGCTAGTTAAAAATAAATGATCAAACACAAAAGAAAATCTCATATTTTACATGGGAGGTGAAAAATAAAGGCAAATTAAGTGCAAAAGATTAGTTGGTTAATAAGGCCTACCTGTGAGCACTTCAGCACCTTCTCACAAGGCCTGCAAGTTACATAATAATGCCATGTCCACAGAGAGGCAATGTTGACCTACCACATCTATTGCAGTGAATAAGATCTCAACCATGCATGGACAACTTGGAACATGAAGTCGTAAGTTCACTTCTGTTCAAAAATTCAAGTTACAAATTAAAATACTGAAATCTAGCAGCAAACTTGTGTATCAGAAAAAGATAATAATTCACTGTGCATATTATAAGGACAGGACACTGGAACACAGCAACACCTGAAAGCCAATGGACCCTCTTCAGGGTGCTGCTACAATAGTGTAAAATTAGTGCTATTGAAAAGCTGGAGTACAGCCTCTTTATAAAACGTGGTAACTGCTTTCTAAAATTTGAGGTCAGGGCAGCACATAAGGGACCTGTTGGTTGTTGGACACACAACATAAATCTCTTTAATGTGAACAGGAGTAACAGGCACCCTCATGACTGCTCAGTTATTCAAGCACTCAGACATATTGAGAAGCCAATTACAGAAGCCAGTCTTGCGAGCCTTCCTTTGCACAGACCTTCCCTGTTCACACAAGTACACATGTAAATAAGGGCTTGTGACAGACCCAAACCATCCACTGCACCTATACAAATTTCTTCTCTTCCATTTCACTTTAGCAGTTATTTGAAAGCAGAAAGCCATGCTCCTATAGGTACAGCTTTTCTCCTGTAATGATTGTTTGGACATATATATCATATTTAAGAGCCAACAGCAAGAGATATCTTTCATTCAGAATAATTAGTTTCTTAACTGGCTTTTAAGAAATGAGAAGCAATTGGCTGTCATAAATGTCTGGCTGTCAAGACTTCTATTCTGCTCCTGAAGGGTTTTTTTTTTGGTTTGGTTTGGTTTTGCATTACACAGTAAAATTTTACACACTCAGAACATTATTTATAATTGGTATTTATTAAAACATCATTTAGAAGGGATTAGTCACTGAATTACTGCTCATTCCATACTCACTAGTTTATTTTCTCCATTTTATGTTCAAAATTATCTGTGAATACAAAGCAACCCAAAGTCCTGTTAATGTAAATGAGGGAAAACTTATTTTAATTTTTATACCCTTTCTTATCTGCTTACATAAGTAAACTGATTGTAGTTTGGCTCTTGAGAAGCAGGCTTTTATGGGGTAAAATCTTAAAAAGCATTTAAATGTATAACATATTTGCTATCCTAATTGATATTAAACTTGATCGCTAAACTTGAGATCCAGTCTTGAGGTCCAAACCTCTTCTTCCACCCAGAGTGGAACAATGTCTAACATTGTTCAGCTCCTTTTATTAATAAAATGAAAGATTAACTATCATGTATGTTTCTCATTATTGAAAGACATAGAAACATTAATGAAATTTCAGTTATATTTGGGTTTAAACTCATACGAAGTTAATCTGGATGTAATTATCTTCATCTGACTATTCAGCCTGATCCAGTAACAAACATCTTTTTCTCTTGTGGTTCTTCTGCCTTCCCCAGTTGCCGTCATTGTTTCGTCTGCTGTTTGTTTTGGCATGTGTGGCAGTATGAAATAATAAATACATCACTTTAAATCAAAAGCTTGGTGAAAGAGTCCCATCAAGAAGATTTTAGTCCCACTATTACAAATTCCTAAGGAATATTTTATTTTGAATCTTCAAATTTTTCATTGATTTTGAGAAACAGAACTGAACTTTTCACCTATACTGTCTTCACTCTTTCAAAAAAACACTGCCAACTAAATTAATTCTAAAATCATGTGAAATTGGTAGATCGAAGAAAATGTGGGGAACGGTGATATTCTAATGTAAGATAACTAGAGTCTGCATTTCAGCAATTACATGGTAAAAACATATTAATTAAAATATATATAATTCTTTAGAGAGGGAGAGTTGAATTCCAAGTGACAGAAACTTTCTTGTGGCAAAATAATTTTGGTTGAGCAAGATACATGCTCCTTCCAGTTAAATATTTTTTTCTCTTTGTGAAAGTTCAAAACTGTATTGCAGCAAGTTGAATGACAAGCCCACTTTGCCTTGTTTTTCAAACCAGCATTATTGTTTTACTGGTTAGTTTGCATTCTGTTTTCAGGAAGATGGCCTGCTTTTTGTCTTCTCTAAAAAAATGACAGTTTGATGGGGAAAGTGTCAGACTACTGAATACGAAATAGATGTGCTATCCCTAAGGAAAAACCTGCTAAAACAGGTCAAAAGCTGTCTGGAAAACAAAAACAAAAACAAAAAAATTTAAATTTATGAAATTCTCATAAATTTACACAACAGGAGCAATTCACAATATAAATTCAAATATCCATGTTTCTAAAAAGACAGCATGTAGTGAAAAAATAGTTACCTTTCTTGTGAAGGATTCTATATAAAATTAAGGTTTATACTGAGAATTTTTGTGACCAGAAGCTTTCAAAACTATTAGAAAGTTTAATAATTTCTGATATTCTTTTGTATCTAAACACAAAGTTTATCAGAAGATGAATGCCACATGTCACAGGAGTGAGCTTGCATTTGACACTCTGGGATTTCCTTTCGATCCAGAATTAGCTGCAGCACTTATCCAGTGGTTTTGCAGTCTAAGGTTACCCTATCAGTAGTTCAAGAAGGACATCTCTGGGGACATAAAATGTTTCCTGGTGTAGCCCAGTGACCAACACAGACTGCTTTTGGTCAGCCTGATGAACTCCACAATGACAAACCTCTGTTTCTTCCTACTTAACCATTAGGACATACCTCAAAATACCTCAGGCTTTTTGGGGGCCTGAATTTTTGTGAAGAAACCTTTTATCTCAAAGCTTAGCACATATTTTCCCAACACACTGTCAACTCACTTGGGGTCTAAAGCACTATAATTACAGCAAAGTTGTTGTGGTTTAACCCCAGCCAGCATAAGGACCATGCAGCCTCTCACTTACCTCCCTCACAGTGGGATGGGGGAGAGAATCACAAAAGTGAGAAAATTCATAGTTTGAGATAAAGACAGTTTAATAGGTAAAGCAAAAGCTGTGCACATGCAAGCAAAGCAAAATGATGAATTCATTCACCACTTCTCATCGGTAAGCAGGTGTTCACCCATCTCCAGGAAAGCAGGGCTCCATCACACATAACGGTTACTTGGGAAGACAAACGTCATAACTCTGAACATCCCCTCCTTCCTTCTTCTTTCCCCAGCTTTATATGCTGAGCATGACGTCATATGGTCTGGAATATCCCTTTGGTCAGCTGGGGTCAGCTGTCCCGGCTGTGTCCCCTCCCAACTTCTTGTGCACCCCCAGACTACTCGCTGGTGAAGTGTGGTAAGAAGCAGAAAAGGCCTTGATGCTGTTTAAGCACTGCTCAGCAGTAACAAAAACATCCCTGTGTTATCAACACTGTTTCCAGCATGAATGCAACAGGTAGCCCCATACTAGCTACTATCAAGAACGTTAACTCTATCCCAGCCAAAACCAGCACAAAAACTAAAGCCATTTGAATAGATAAGTAATCTGGACTTGTTCCATTCTGGATCAATTAAATACTTGATTTTAGCCTTACTCAATGAATACTCCAGTTTGTAATTCCTGAATTTAATTTGTCCAGAATTACGTCTGGTTTTGAAAATAAGGATGGAAAAGCCCTCAAAAGATTGCGTCTAAAATTTTGAACCTAATCTGAGGTCAACTATCCTCAATGTAAGTTACTCTACAGTCATGTTTTCAATGTGAATGTCTGTTACCAATCTAAAATTCTCTAAATGTCTCTTAGAAAATATTTGGCCAGAAATGTTAAAATGTATACTTTCTGTATATATTCTTGCCAACAACTCACTTGCGAGAATAGTCACAGAAACTGAAGACAAAAGAGATGCAATCACATCCTAAGCAGATCCTGGTTTTTATTCACATGAATATTCATAGTGGAAGTGTAAGATGTTTGGCCAACCCTAATTGATTTTTTTCTGATAGTTCAATATTCTTTTTCTGGTAATGGCAGAAACTAGAAAACAAAAAAGAATCATGCAAATGTCAAAAGAAAAAAAAGGAACCTACCAAAGCCACTCCAACCTTTAAATACTTTTTTTTGTACATAGGCTATGCGAAAGCTCAAAATATAGAAAAATCGAGTTCTTGTGCAGGAAGAGAGAAAAGAGAACAGCAAAATAGAAAAGGCTGTGATAAAAAGACTTTGCATACAATAACTTTTTCAGAAAACACATGCATAAAACCAATTATATCTTTTACTTGTACTACTTGCTGATTTTTCTTAGTATGAGAACTGTTAAAAGCTGAACTTAAAGTACTGCATGAAAAGATATTTTTACTCAGATACTAACACATCTTTATTTAGCATGGTTCATGGTTCCCAGAAATAAAAACTTATGATTGTATTTCATAGAAAAAAAAATATCACCTTGATAGAGAGATTGCCTTGTCTTATGTAGAATATTGAGAAGAAATAAGATAGGTTGCTCTGTTGGAACTAATTTTTTTAGAAACAGAATTCAAGAAGGAGATCAGCTGGCTGAATATTATTTTCTTTCAAATGAGCATTCAGAGTTGTGGAGCCAAAATGTTTCAAATGTATTGTGATGTTATTTCACTTTTTTTCTGCAAAGCATGCTATTAATTCTGGGAAACACTTGTTAAACTGAATAATTTGAGAAATTAGAAGAAATAAACTCCCAATTAAAAATAGGTTACTAGCGATACCTCCTTGAACAGCTTCTTGTAAAAGCAAGTTATTAACCAATCATAGCAGGATCATTAAAAGTAACAATACAGTCTTTAAAAATGTCTCTATATTTCAGATAGCTTATAGGACTTAATTCCTATTGGGCATAACATTCTAAAGTCAATTGCAAATTGAAACATCATGCAAATGGTCTAGAATAAATCTATTTTCTGTGGATTTTCCTCCTTTTGAGTATAAGTTGTAAATTTTGTATCACTGCAGCAAGATTAGAATGCATTCCACTGGAACTCATTGATGATCCTTTTCTTGGAGAAATTGACATTTTCTTTTTAATGTAACACATAAAGATGCAAATAACAATTTAAAATGTACTGTACGAGATCAGTGTACTAAAACAACCAATGATTCACTGTGTATTAAAATAAAACCTGTGAAAAATACAAAATGCCAATACACATCAGAATATCTAAACACTCATCCCTGTTCTAAAGTCAATGTATAAAGTAGTTAATAACACATTAGAAGGGCCTGTTGACTGATTAAGCATACCAGTAAAACATTCCAAGAGGAAGTTAACTTAAAAAAATTGCCTTAATTTAAAATTTTGCATTGAATTACCCATCCTTAAAAAAAAGGCATTTTTAATTAATTCTGCAGGTTAGCAAAATGTTTGAGTTATACAATGACTTTGATTTTCCCCTACAACTGGAAAAGAAAGTTTAGTTTTCATCCATCAGAATACATTTACGTTTAGATGATATTTATTTAGATAAGTACCAAATTAGCATAATTAAAAACATGCAACATAGCTGTAAAATAAGGTGGTCACAATAAACCTCAGAAAAAGTTGTGTTTATGACTAATGGGTTTAAAAGAAGCTTGAAAAAATTCTGCTTTATTTAGGCTATATCTTTGCATTTTAGCACATAAAGAGTATTTTTGCATGACAGAAGTCAGTAAGTGCATGCTTCTATATAACTTTCAAAAAACCACCCACACATCAAAACCAACCTCCCCAAAAGAAAACAAAACTCTTCATTTCCAATCTTAATCTATACATAGAGCAGTATTTCATCAAAAGTCAATAAGAAATACTGTCACGTAAGATTAAACATATTCCACTAATCTAAGTAATTTATCTAATTATTTACTGGAAAAAAACTTTACCAAAGACAATACTTTTAATAGGCACATTCAAGTAAGAAATTCAAGGCTGCCACAGGATTTTCTTATCTCCTCCATATATTAAAAGTAAAAGTAACATAAAATAAATTGTATAAAGAAAGGCAAGTAGACAAAGCAACCTAAAAAATGCAATGTTTCCTGAAAAACGTAGGCAATAATTCATTCATTAATTATTACATTTGAAGGTCAGAAATCTGAGTGCTTGTGCAATATGTGGGTCTGAAGCACACAACTAGGTATGTTATCCTGAATGGAGATGAACTTTTGTCCAATCACCTGACCTGTACTCAGGACAGAGCTAATCTTTTGTGTCTGTGCATACAGATAAGAGGATTTTAGGTCCCTCCTTACATGGGTTTAGGAACATATTTTAAAAAAATTCAGGATGATACATACACATCTTTCATGCTAAGATAACTTTGTAAAGGTAGATCGTAATCCTAAGGGGGGAAAAAAAAAAAATTTGTAAATGCATCAATATTCTTATATGAAGGGTTTCCTAAAAGCATGCTCAAAGCCAATGAATTAGCCATGAAGGTAAGAAACCTGGTACTGGATTTCAGAGTCCCTATGGGAGCCCCTGCTGAGCCCCACATGGGCTAAACAAGCCAGAGCTCAGTGCAGTGCTAAAATGCTACTGCGCTTTTTACACCAGCTTTGTACATTACACAGGCACTGACTTGTCCTGAGCAAACTGTTTTTGTGGTTAGTCTGTCTGTTAAGTCCCTGTGTGGATATAGAATTGGTATATTTGGAAGCCACCTTTTCTAAGGTGCCTCTTTAGGCACTAGATTGGCATATCTATGAAGGAAATTCTATGGAGTAAATTCTGAACAACAGTGACTTTCAGTAACAGATTTTCTATATTTCCCATCCTAACTTCAAGAATATGAAGTCTAAATTAAATTTTACTCACAATTAAAAAAAAAAAGAGTCAGACAACTCTAAACCAAAGTTAATTTGATGTAGCTACATGACAATATATTTATATGTTCCTTGCTTTTGTAATGTCATTAAGTTAGCTTTGGTTCCTTTTGGTGTCAGTAGAATCTTGTATAAAAGTCGGTGAAATAGTTAACTGAAGGAGAAAGGAGAGTTGTTGTTTTTCACTTAGTGTACAGTATCTTATTATTTGAGTGATCAAGATTGCATGCTAAAGCTAATCAATATTAACTGCCAAGTGTTGCTTTTTCATCAGAACCTCATCCTGTGGCTCTGTTAAATAAAAGAACTGTCCCATGGAGACTATTTTACTATACTGGTTGGATCTGGGTTTTAATGAAAACATATGATTACCATCCACTGCAAAATCATTTTTTGTGATAGCTTTCCCCTCACCTCCCAACTTAGAAAATTAATTTTTCCTATTATATATAAAATTTCTTTATTACACCAAACTTCACCTGATTTTCCATAGTGAGGCACAATCCTTGTAGGTTTAATCATGGGATTTTAGCTTGCTTTTAAATCTCTTTCTCTATCAGTTCTTCACTAAAACTACAGCACGAGGTAGTATTTAAACAGCAACAGAATAATTTCTAATCAATTAAATGTAGTCAGTATATTTTTCTAGATGAAGATGTTTGCTTGACACTGATCTGTGACCCTTTACAATTACCTTGATATTGTACCAGTTATCACTCCTCTCTTCACAGCCACCCAGCTGATTTTAAAACCATATGATAAGGCAGCTACACTAAACCATTTAAATTTATTTATCTAGGAAAGAAATGAGAAAGTTGTTGTTAAATTTCACTAAAGTCTATGCATATGACACTGTATTCTTTCTGTTCTTTAATTTTGGAAATCTTTTGAAATAAAATATACTTTGATTTGTTGTTTCTAAGCTTATGTTGCTTCTTGCTCTTAGTTCTGTTATCCTTAAGTCTCAAATTCATGAAATCTGTGAAAAATTTGAATCCATTTGTGTTAAAGATATTTGAGTCCTAGTAACCTGATTTAAGGTGTTACTGTTTGCCCTAGTCACATTTGCAAATGCACTAATGCCAGTATCATTTCTAGCTTCTGTGATATTTTCCTGCAATACTTGGGCTTAAAGTAGAATTGAAGGATGAACAGAACAGCACAATTGAAAACTCCAGTCCTAGTGATCTTTCACTTGTTCACAGACATTTTTAGTAGCCCTAGGATGAGCAGCTGAGTGATAAATAGCTGAGATAATGTACAAACCATTAGTGAAATTAATATAGAGCCTCTTCCAATAAAAATAGCTTGAGACTTTTCTACCACTTATCTGTCTTTAGAGTACAGACAAGAATTAACTATATAATGATATCCTCTGAACTTTTCTGGTCTTTTTTAATGCAACAATGATTCAAACCTAGCAGAATAACCTCCACTTGTCTATAAGAAATTATCTTTTGAATTGAGAATCCTTCTCTAGGATTATTTTACCTTCTGGGAACCACTATGGAAACCACTACAAATGTGGTATGTGCTTAAAACTCCCCTGAGCCTCCCTGGCCAGGGCAAGGCAAGGTGTTACCCACCCACTTCTTAAAACATGAAAAAGTAGGGATAAAGAAGAGAAAGCTTCTGAAATTTGTTGGTTCAGGTGCTCCCTGCTCCTTCTTATTTCCACAAGGACTAGGGGAGGGAAATTTCTGCTGCTGTGTTTTCTTGTTCCATAATGGATCAACAGGAAAATAGCTGGCAATGCTTTGCCTTTGGTAAGGGTCATAATGACCAGATCAAGACTAAAACTGCAACTACAGAAACATTTTAAGAGGAAAAGTGTGCTATAATTCAATTCATAATTTGCCTCAGGAGCAGGAGAGGATTACAAATTGTTGTTTTCTCTACATTGAAGAATTGCTGATCAATCCTTGGCACTATTAACTGCCATATATGCAGATTTATGCTAATTAATGATTCCATTGCTTTTTGCCACACAGTTTGTAGATATACTGCTCTCACATGGTTAGCCACTGATGCTATGAAATATGATCTTGAAAAAACATCTAGATAATACCTTGCATATGTGACATGGGAAACTGCATAGTTCTGTGGGAAGACAGCAGTGTATACTCTGGACATTTGTTCATATGGGTGCCGGAGCCAGTTGCTGAATAATTCTATTAATTTAGAATCTCATATTACACTAAGCTCAGTATAACCAGTTTCTCTATTTCTCAAATTGCAGGATTCATATTCTCAGAATGCCATGATTCTGTATAAAACTCCTGAAAAAGAAAAAAAACCCAAACAACCAACCAGCTGGGTTCTACATCAGAAACATAAATACATTCCTATTACCAACTTTCAGTTATGTCTAGATTTGGTTTTTAAGATTTTCTATCCATAAATATTATTACTAAATTTTCATCCTCTTTAGTTGTTTCTGTGTGATTATTTTTTTCACTCATCTCTATAGAACATGGATAAGACATTTAGTACATTGTTCAAGATTAGCACTCACTTCAGGGGCAGATGCTGATATTTAGATCCCCTAACCAAATCCTCTTTGATTGTGAAGTGCAGGACATAAGGGGTCCTGGCTCCCTGAGGTAGGCATGTTTGGAGAAATCCTCTTGAGAATATGACCAGCTGGTATTTATTTTGATATCATTTCAGCAGCCTGGCAGGGCTTCTGAAAAAGATTTTAGATGTTTCAGTAGGAAGAGACAAAATAAATGTCTGTGTTACCATGATACTGAATTTTCCCTGGTCTGCAGCTCACATGAACAACAAATAGGTCTGGATCTTTTTCTTTTTGGAGTCAAATCAGAGTTGACTTCAGTAGAAACAATCAATCCTACAAGACGACAGGAACTGTTCCTACTATAGCTGCCAGAATGTGGCAAATATATAGAGAACAAATATCCTGAAGTGATAAGGTATGTCTAGAAGAAAATACTAGGAGGAAACCTTTCCATTAATTGTAAGAGTTAGGTAGATTCAAAACACAGTTTAGGAGAAAAACAGAGATAGGATCTAAATATTTCATAGTTTGCCTGAATTGATTCTACTGGTGATGAGGGACAGGAATTCGTGCTGTCTGTAATACTTAATTGATGGGCCCCTACTAATGTGACTCAGTGGTGTTCATGCAAGTTGACTTAAATAAGTTTATAGTTCTATGCTTATCCAGTTCCTGCCTCCCCTAGCAGCCTGGCTATATTCAGGATATTTAGAGTACTCACTTCTACTTTGATAGGTAGACTAATGCTGTGTCTCCACACTGCTATCAGGCCTGAAAGTAAGTAGAGTATCATCCCAGTATTTTCTGTTACATTATAACAGTCTCTTAAGTGCTCTGTCCTAATTTCTGTCTTAAATTCCCTCTTACATGTGCATCCTGCCTAAATCCCTTCCCTTCCCTTCATCTTTTTTTCCCCCAGTAACCTCTTCTAACTCTAGGCTCATCTCTGATTTAAAGGCTCTCCTTGTCACCCCTCAGGAACCACACAGCACTGACACCTGCCTCCAATTCCTGCTGGATGATTTCTCTCAGAGGTACTTCTTCATCAAAGTGTCTGTGCCTTGGAGCAGTGCTGGCTGCTGCAAGCTCTCATGGCTCTTTGGAATAGAGTGCCTTGCTGAAAAAGGTTAATGACTTATCTCTATCACAGGCACCCAACCTGCTTCATACTTTCCAGAAGCAATAATCCTTTTGACTGGCTTGGCAACTCACTGGTATTTGTGCTAAACTCAGACTAAGGAGTGAGGAGGAGATAAAAAGGAGTCAGGCAGAAGTCAGTTTTCTGCCTTTTGAAACCTCTGGCTTTGAGTTAGGCTTCCTGTAAAGATAAAAGAGTTAGAGGGTATAAAAGCTTATGGCACTAGGCAGGTGCTGAAGGGTATGTAGTACAATTCTTTGTCTCTTGTTTTTGAACCTCTCATATGCCATAGTTATTTAACACAGCGTTTTAAATCCAGAATATGCTAGTGCCTCAGAGAATACACAGTGTTATGGAGAAAGGACTTATGGAGGAAGTCTCATCCCCTCATGTAGAAGAAACTTAGGAGGCCTGAGACCTCATTGGGTGAGCACATTGGCTGAAATTAGTGCTTCTAAATAAAAAAAACCTTTTTTTTTTTTTTTAAGTATCTGCTTAATAAAGGACTCTGTTATTGATCTCTGTGTTTCAGGGAGTTGTCCATACCAATAGCCCAGAGAGAGAGAATGTAACTATGTTTTCAGCAATGACCAACCACACTTCCATAGGAGTAGCACTCTTATTCCACAATTTGCTCAAGTAAATGCTTCACATAAATTTTAATTGAAATAAGAAAAAAAAAAGCCAGCACATTCCAGATCATTATACAATTATTCAAGACAAGTTTTACCTTTCATCTATTCCGTAGCTCAGTATTTACTGTAAAGAGACAGTTAAGTCCCCTCTGGAGTGCTATGAACCAAAAGGATGGACAGTTTCCAAGTAGTGCATGAAAACAGGGAAGTCCTGTCAAAGGCTGAGTAACTCTGAGCAGTCCAGAAACAGTCCTTTACATCATCAGGAATTTTAGCAGCAAAAATATAGGTTCTTGCATAGTTTGGATCTAAATTTTGGTTGTTGATACCTATATAGATAACTAATTTGGCTGAAGCAAAGATATCCATTTCGTAATAAATCTTCCCCTATAAATCTTAATTTCTTCCTCACTCTGAGAGATACTTACTACTTAGGATGTATTTATGGATGTATTCAGGCATTTTAGGATGCAGATAGGCACTTTAGGAAGCCAGTCCTGTATTCAAAAGTTCGTAGGTACTGAAGTTCCATTGCAATTACATTTCTCAAACCTGCTTCTTTTCTGAACTTTTATTGAGCTTCATTTAAAATATATACTTTTTTTGCTGTGGTTGCAGTAAAAATCACTACACTGCAAACACTTTTCTGATAACCATTCCAGAAGATGAAAACTAATGTATGCAACATTGCCTACCCAGCTGAGCTTGTAAAATTCTTATTTGGGAAAGAGCAAACTAGCATTATTTTCTTCAAAAATGGGGTTTTGTCATTTTTGCACTCTTACAGAAAATGGCTTTACCAGTTTATGACTACTGTTGTCTGAAAGTGAAGTAGGAGGAGGGCAGATATTTTTTATTTATGAATACTCCTGTAAATGATATCACTATAACACCCACAGAATTTGATGCAGTCATTTAAGGTTTTCCTACCACTGTTTTATTTCTTCAATTGTTATTTATGTAGATAAATTTCACTGTATAAAAAAAAAAGTTCTAATTCTGAGTTGTTTGAGAATTAACAAAAAAAACATGACAGCTGGAAAAGATTACAGATAATATTCTGGTTTGTGTTAAAGACTAAATTTATTTGCAAATGTAACTTCCCCTCAAGAAAAGATGATTCATTGCTTTTCTATGTCTCTATGTAAATCTTAAATAATCAATCGTTTTTAAGCAGTTTGTATTTAGGAACATTTGTTGTCAAGTTTCTTTTACATTAAATCTTCATATATTGTTTTATAAATATGACCTTCAGGCTATAAGATCCATTGCAATAATATGACTGTTCTGCAAAGACATAGTAGAGTCTAATATGAATGTAGTACATCAGGATTGTCTAGATGTCATCAACCTGAATTTGCAGCAAATATTACTTCACTGTGTAAACTGGAAGAATATTTTCCATAGGAGTCTCCTTTTCACAGTCTTGGCATGCATCTCTTTGCATGTTTCATGACCAAAATTGAACAGAATTTTGTTAATAATCTGTGCTTGATATTACTTTTTCTTGATGTTTTAATTCTGCCAAAGAAGAAGGAACATCATGGGAGAAGAGGTATTCTCCAAGCATATTTTACTTCATGTAGCAGCTGGTAGTGTGGAAAGAAGATAGCCTTATTCTTACCCTGTCATACTACAGTCGCTGTCAGAGAAGGGGGAAGTGGTTTTCCCTTCAGTTATCTTTGCTTTTATTACATAAATTTTCAAAATTAAAGACATACTTATGGTAGACCTGTGATCCACATTTATTCTTTTATAGAAAAGATGTTTTACAAATTCTGAGGCCCCAGGAACTTCAATTCCCATGTCCATACTTCTGCAAAGATCAGGCAATGCTCTGTAAGCTGTAAGCATTTTCATCAATTCACCAAAGAAAAACATGTAAAATATCTCAGTTTCAGGAGCAATAAGTTAATATCACTTCCTAAATGCCTTCAGAATATATTTAACTGGTGCTGACTGGCAAGTGTCCTGAGTTAGGTTTCCACAGCCCTGTTCAGGTCCTGAAGTCAGAATACAGTAATGAGCATGTTTAGATCACAGAAGACATGTGCCTGCATTAGCACTCAACTCTGCATAGGATAATTCACCCTCCTGTGAATTACATGGAGAATTTTCACATTGTGCTCCCATATGCCAAGTACATGTCCCTCAAGAAACAACCTACTTGGGACTCTTGTATGTGGATAGGAGGCAAATTCATTTGTATTGCCGTCTAAATGCAGATATAAACACCTTCTTCCTGTAATCTTTACATTCCACAAAATTTATGCCTTTGGTTAATTTCTTATAAAACAAATTGTTTTAATTTTCCTTCTCAATAAAATTCCTCAATGAGGTTATCTTTTCCTCATTGTTGAGTTTTTCTTACTCTTTTCCCTTCTTTTTTCCTACCATTAGTCACAGGTTTTGTTCTGGTTTTGAATTAAAAATGTTTGTGTCTTTTCAAATTGAAATGATCTTCAATGGTTCTTCTTTGAATATTCTGCATTAAATCTTATATGGTTATATATTATTCTGTTCTTGGCTTTCATTGTCTCTTCTCATTTCTTACACAACACTTCTAAAGTATCTGCAGATTCCTCACTGATTATCTCTTCAGAAACCCTTACTAGAACACTCATGGTCTCATTTTTTTCTTCTGTCCCTGATTCCATGTGTAAGGATTTCAAAGTGTGCACTAGAAGCAGTGAAAAAACACCAAAATGTAAAACCACTAATAAGGAACCTGCATATCTAAGAGCTGAATACATCTTTCAGCTGAAAGGTAGTAGGGACATAAGTTCTTGTTTATAGCTATTGTAACATATCTAATTAGTCAAATATTCTTGACAAAGTTTATTACAAGTCCACCTACTAATGTATACAGTGAAAATGTTCTTAATGTCTTTATTTCTTTTCATTACTTAACCAGCTTGTTTCATGGCCAAGCAAACTCACATGATTGTATATGAGCTGGTTTTTTGAATCCTTTCCAAAAGGAGTTCAAAATCAGCCTAGGCATCTCTTGCTTTTAACCAGAAGTGGAAGAAGTATACCTAAGGATTCTTTTATTTGATAAATTCTGCCCTTTTCTAATTACAAACAGATTTCAGTCTTCACAAACCTGATCATTATTCAGAATTGGCCACTTCAGTCCTCCACCATTTGTTGCAACAATAAAATCTACTTTGACCACAGTGGAACAGGGCCAGACCTAAAGCGTAAGTGATGTGTATGAAAGGTGGCTCAGACTGCTTACTGACGTGTTAGAAGTTGGTTATCCTTCAACACCTTCCTCAGTCAGATGGTTGTTTTTGTGGATTGATTGAAAGGGGATCAGTATAAATAGGAAGGATATATAGAAGGTGTAAACAAACTTTTTTTTTTTCATTTCCCATCCAGAGAATGACAACCTGTTTGAAGGAACAGGTGCAAGATGCATAAGTAGGATTGTGGATTTGAAAAACCATATGACTTTGTTCTGGACCAAAAGAACTCATCTAAGTGCCATCTAAGTGCCAATGTTATTATATGGAAATATAGGTGGGTTGGAATCTGATTTACTGAGATTTAGCTTTTCTTCTGTTAAAATCTATTGTAATGTGATATAACATAATACAATATATTAATGTGATATGATAGTAATTAATATAATACAATATAAATGTAATACAATATAATAATGGTGGAAAAGTGTATTTTTAGAGTCTAAGAGCATGAACAATCTATTTTCTAATCCATATAATTATCTGAGTGGTAGGCTTACACCATGAAGACCCAGCAATAATCACAACTACCATAGTTTTAGAAAATTTACTTGCAAAGAATAAAATTTTGATAAAAATAAAAGGGAAGTGAAAATACAGAAGTATATATTTTTATTTGCTGGTTTTCAGTCTCCTTAATTAATTTTTAGTAAACAGTGTCACATATTTCATATACTATATTTGATTGTATTTTAAGTTTTTTTTAAATTAGTAACCATAATAATAATTTTTAATGATTTCTTGGACATACTTTATTCTTGGTGCAAAGAATTAGGTGAACAAAAGCTTGTACATGTAACTTTTGAGTTATTATTATGAAATATCTTATTGTAAATGTTTTATTAATGATAAGTACCCACAATGGAGCAATAAAGCACTTCTCACAGAACATGAGAGATTAAGAAGTCAACCAAAAGTTGTCAATGCTTCATGAAGAATCAAATGGCGTTGAAAGCAAATGTCAACTGTAAATCAACCCCAACAGATGTTTTCAGACATTTTCTAAAAGATGCTCAATTCTTGAATCCCAATATCAACATTCTTTTAAGATTACTCATAAAATACCAATCTCAGAGTTACTCAACTCACAATCTGGACAGTCCCATCTCAGAATTTACCACCCATTTTAACGATGGACAGATGGTCTGTGACTTAGCAGAAAGGATTTCATAATTTGTCGATCAGAAAAATACCTTTTAACAATCTTTTAAGCACTCTATTGGCCAGTTACACATTTTAAATTGCCTTAGTTCAAATCATCCTATGGTCTCTTATTTTCTTTTTGAAGTCGATTGCAAGATAAGCTTTCAAAGACTGTGACTGCCAAAGCAATTGTCCTTCCTACATATCCTTCTATTCTTTCTTTTTTGTATTCATGAACACACAACACAATCCACAAATCCTCTGAAAAAGTACTCAGTCTCCTCTTCTAATTATAGTTCAGTACAACAAGGGGACTTCCTTAAAAGTGGCTCCCTAAAAGTCCTTGCTTATAGGGGACTTCTACTCCAGAATAAGTCAAAACAGTTTTCATAGACACAGAGAGGAAGCCCTAAACACTAGCACAGAGTTTCTGCATATAGTAACTTCAAACTTCATACTCCAATTTACTTAAAGCTCTTGACAACATATGTCAGAGCCAAAAGCCACTTGTACAAGAAAACTTGTACAAGCAAAAATTACATTCGTACAAGTTGAAAAGTAAGTACCTTTCTCCTTGTAAAAAAAGTAATTCTGTCAGTTCCTTTATAGCATTTAAGCAATAGTTCTTCTTAGTTAGTGTTTAAACAAACAGTGTATCTTTAAGAAGTTACTATGCATTAGATCATGGCATTCTCATATCTGATGTGTAAAAAGCTTCCTGATTCTTAAACCTGTGACCAGGAATAGTCTTGAAACTTTATCGCAAATTGTGTCCTGGTACCTTTCCAAGTTTTCCTGTATCCAGATATGTCCCTGTACACATAGAGATTATATCTTGCTTCTGTTTTTTTATAAAATATGTTCACAGAAGTATAAAACCTGTTTTGATATTTTTATTAAACTGTAGGAGGAAAACTGCTGTAATTATCTGAGCATGGAAGCATATATTGTTGCAACTTCTTTGGCAGTTCCAAAAGGCAAAGTTTTGCAGCATTTTTTGTAGATTTACAGGCATGGCCTGCATATCGTGAGGGACAGGTCAATTCAATCTCAGTGTCAGTATTCTACTGGTATATCTCTACTGTCATTCACTGTACATTAGATAGCTCTACTTCTAAATGAGGTATTTAGATACTGATTAATTTTGAAAAATTAATTTCCCACACTTAACTAGATTACAAGAAAATTTCTAAAAGAAAAAATATTAAATTAGATTAAAACAGGAACAGGGAAACGTATCAGTCACTCAAAGATAAAAACTGCATATCAATGGAGACATGAAAGCAATGACAATGAGTTTAAATGTATCGCTATGTTTAGATAGTGAATGGATAGAAAACTTCACTGGAAATACCTGAAAAAAACCCCAAATTTCTTCATTCCAAAACCTAAGTATTTCCAGAATGTCCCTTCTGCTCCTGAATTCTCACCTGCAATGAACCTTCTATATTTTTAGAAAACTTGTTAAAATAAAATATCACCCTGTCTTTCTCATGACCTTGATACATACTGTGTTATGTCACTAACTCAGATCATTCTCATTTTTGCTAAGCATTTCAAAGTAAGTGAAGAAGGTCATAAAGCATGCTTAACAACACAGAGTGCTGCTTTGATATTGATAGACAAGAGCATCAAAGCTTGCAAAAAACTGGAATAGTGCATGTATACCAAAGAAACAATGGGTTAACTATTCAAGAAATCCTAAGCCAGGACTAACCTAAGGATGCAGTAAGTTCATGCATGTCCTCTGCTAGACATGAGCCCAAAGATTAAAAAAACCCCTATCTTAAGCATGTATAAAAACAAATACTTATGAACATATTGTGGTGTTAGGGAATGTAAGTTACAAATAAGATGTAAGGAAGAAATTTAAATTTGTCCTGTGGTTATAGTTCTGGTGTAGATGGTGTAGATGTATAAGGGCCTTGGGCACACCTGGCACACTTACCAGTTCTCTGAGTTGTTCATATGCTCCCTTTCCAGTGAGGTTCTATACAGGAGAGACAATGGGCTGACTGGAGACAACAGACAAAGTTGAGACAAGAGGGTTGCCTGAGGTTGTAGCAGCCTTCACTACAAAGGATGAAGTGATGATTGCAGGAGCTGTCCAGGTGGGAGCAGTCTCACAGTAACTCCAGCAGCCTCTGTAGGTCCCAATGCTATTTATTTGTGTGTCTGTGTTGATTAACACACTGTCTGAAGACCCTGGGAAGCCCAGCGACTGCCCCAGGGAATCCTGCTGCAGAACTGGCCAGGCTGCGTCCAGATGAGTCCTTGTGAATAATCAGTAGAAAAGGCTCCTGCAAATATGAGAATGGTTGCATAGACATACTTTAGTACATACTTCTGATACTTAGGAGATTATCTTGTACATAATTTAAGGCAATGAACTCTATGCAAAGACCCAAATAAATTAGATGCTTTTTTGGGGTGGTTTGTTTGTTAGATTGGGGGGTTTTTTTGACAGTCTGTCTACAAGTGCCTGTGCAACACTGTGTAATGAATAGAATAGTCGCTGGCTCACAGTGAACCGCATAGCCAAGCATATAAAAATAAAAGTATTTTTTAAAAAATAATCTTAATTTCTTTCTGTTTTCTGATTGAATAATTTCATCTCTTATTTATTATGCCAAGACAGATATAGAAAGAAGAAATCGGAAGATTTGCCCGAGGAATCTATAGAATCACCCAGCAGTCACTATGGATGTAGTGTGAATGAATTAAATTATTTCTTACAATCTCCAGTACAAAAAGAAAAAATAAAAAAAAAAAAAAAAAGAGATGAAGTAACATTAACTTCTAGTAGAGTTTGGAGAACAGGATTTAGACTACCTCCAGGCTATTATTTCACTGGGGAAATGGGGAGTGCCCAGACTCCTTTTGATTCTACCCCCCTGAAGATTCAGAGGATTACCATGTATTATCAAATTCAAATACTATTTTGTAATTAATTTTGCTTGGCTACAACTTTGATATAGGTATAGACAAGTCTGAAATATTTCTCTCGTATTTTACAATTCTTTAAGTAAAATTTGGCCTGATTTTTGGAAGGAAATACAACATCTTACCAGGTAGCATGTTTTTTTGCATATTATTTCAGAATAAGAAGAGTCTCAGAACATGTCCTAGGCAGCCATTCAACAAATTAAAGTAAAGGAACAACAGTAAGCACACCGAAAGCTGGAACATTTATTGGGAATGTATATCAAACTAGCAGGCAAAAAGTATACAAGCTTTAAAATCAAGAAAACTGACTTCAAGGCACAAATCCTTGCTTTGTTTCACTTAGCATCTGGTTCAAAAGCAACACTAAAATCTCAATAAAGTGGGTGTAGTTGGATATGTTTTTTATTTCTGGATGGAGTTCATGGAGTACATATATCCTTATGCCCTTCCACACCTCTCCCAGCCTCTTCCCAATAAAATAAATGTCCCTTGAGGTAGTCATTTTAATTCTTAGCCAATGATACTGTATTACACTGATATTTAGTAGTGATATTTTAGCTTCAGGCTAATTAGGACATTTAAATATTTACTGGATTACAGCAAGAGAAAATATAAAAAAAAATTAATATGCCACAACAAACAATGCCTAATCCATTCCAAACAGATCATGGACAATTTTCTTCTTTTTTTCTCAGGCTCTAAAATGTACAGAACACTTCAGAGAGGGTTTGCTTTGTGTTAGCAGTGCTGTCTAACAAGTTACATTTCCTCTGCTGAGAATGTTCATTCTCCTTCCATGCAGAGCTGAAGGCAGCATCTCCCACAGGGGCTAGTAAAAATGTTGGCAGAATTATGATGTGCATTTTGTACACATCAGTTCACAGAACTGGAAAGATGTACCCCTGAGATCAGCTTGTATTTTTCTGCAATCCACTTGAAGCTTCAAGGAATTCTTGCTATCTCTCCATTTCTTCTCCAGCTCTCCCCTTGGTAGTGACTTTATGGACTCACATGTGTGATTTAGTCCCTATATAATCATGAATTAATGCCACTTCTCAATACAAGTCATTGGCATTATTCCTGTGGCCTTCACTAATGTTAGATGAATGCAAAGGTCAAACTTTAAGAATACAGTTAGACACTGTAGGAATTAGTCATTTTTCCCTTTGCTCAATCGTTTAGATCAGTGAAGAACAACAAATATGACAGCAGAAAACTGTGCAAATTGTAGACAACAGTTGTTGAACCATTACGAGGGAAGATTCTTTCCCCATACCAATTTCTGTATACCAAATGAACAAAAAGGGTGCAACAGATGAAGAGGAAACTTTGAGGCATTACTCCAAAATCTGTCACCAGAGCGAACATTTGTCACTACGGACTCTGGTGCCATGGCTATGAATTGAAAGCACAATAGTATCATGTGCCTGGTCTTATCAGTTCCTTGGAAGAGAAATAATAGCCACCAGTGTACTTTATTTTGTGTATCCCAGTGAGGCTGCTTCTGGTGAGTGGACATCAGAGAAAACATCCTCTGGTTTTTTTTTTCTTTTTCTTGTGAGAAAATAGGTATAAATTTTAAGGAAAAGTGCAGCATTTGGTGCAGATTGAAATACAGATGAGAAGCTTTGTGATTTGTTTTATAAAGAAGCTACAGAGTAGGTTTCCAGAAGGAAGGGAAACATCTAAATAGACAACAATGAAACAGTAGAATAATATATTTGTAATAACTGCAAAAGATCGCATGGTGTTTGTTTATGGAGCTAGCCAAGATTATCTGTTAGGATTTTGAGAAAGGTCTTCCAATATGCCACAGATTTTTAAAGCCTTCTCTTTTTTCTTAATCTCTAGAACCCCTCAAGTGTATGTTTGTTCATCAGAAGTAAAAACTACAAAAGACAGAATATGCCTTTCATTGTGTTGAAAAGTAGTGCTGTATTCCCTCAACAGCTGTTTTAGTTTTCACAAAGTACTATGTACTTAGTAGGGAACAACCTACTAATTGCTGAGACTATCAGGATTCAGTCTTAAATAGCTCATGGAATCTGAAATATTGCAAATTTTGTATACTTTTTGGTCTGACAATCAGTTACTGAATAATTAAAGGAGAGTCCAGATTGTAGGAAATGTAGCAGTTATATCACATGTTTCCAAGAAACAAAAAAACTATTTAACATTTTGAAAAGAGTGATGAAACCAATTTCAGGAATTAAACATTGTCTTCATCAAAGTGATGCATTACAACTAGCTGCATGAATGCAATGAATTATGTACATATTTATAAAACTCAGTGTAAGGTGTAATGTGGATGATGAAGTCAACACACAGAAAAATGCATCTTTCCAATTAAAAAATGTTGTCAAACCTCTTAAAATAAAGTTTTTGAAGTTAAAACATTTTTAATTTTTTTAATATTAGTTTACCTGACATCCACAACTCATTATGGCAGAATATAGTACATCAATGGGTTTGAAGATAAGCACACCCTTTTCTTCCTCATATGATGTACTATTATTTCAGTACTATTTAAAGGTGAAGATCTGAAAAAAATAAATACAATAAAACCTTGTATATTTTAAGAGAAATTTGGATTCTTTCACTCTAACTTCCTGCTGGTCTTTGGCCTACAGATCTAACTCCACAAAGGGCTTAGTGTCTTTGAGAGGTTTAATGTAGATTGGAGACATCTATTTCATTAACCACCTTGTGATAGGACTCTAGGTCTTCTGTACAGCACAGAATAATGCAGTCAAGGCAGAGCTGTTGAAAGCAAGGTATCAGTCATCTTGGAACTCCTGCCTTCCACTCAGAGGTGGTAGAGCATGGCTTGTCTCTTCTGCAGTTTTACCTGGGGAGACAGTGACCATGACCAAACTTACAAGAACAGAGAAACTTTCCACAATGCACTTGTGCTGTGCTGCACATTCTCAGAAAGTAAATTTCCCTAATTTAAGAAGAACTCAATAAGCTGGAGTGTAGCACAGACTGCATGTTGTTAAGTGAAAGCAACTGCTGGGCAGTTCATTTTACGTGTGTGGTAATAATGACTCCCTTGTAGCAGCCTTCTTTTGAAAACAGCCCTTCAGTTACAATAGGAAAGTCTTTCCTTCTCTATTAGTTAACAATATGATAACGTGCATATCTGTGATAACACATTGTATTTCCTGTAGATTTTGAGAATATGAGGATCTTATTCAAGAAATAATTTCCATTTCACTGAGAACTGAACAGCTTTCTAAAGCCCTTTAGCCTGTAGGGCCAAAGAAATTTAACATATGTATATATAGGCATGCATGAATGCATAATCATTTATCTGGAATAAAAGAATCAATATGAGTTAGGTTTGTACTAAAAGAAGTAATTAACAGTTCAAATTTTATACCCAATATGAATTGTTTTGTTTAGAAGGTTTTTTAAAGTCCTGAAAGTATTCAAAAATCTAAATAAAGCTCTTTAGCCAGTTTATACATATTTTTTTTTTCCTAAAGAGATATCATTTACTTCATCAAAGCAGTGCAATATGTTTGTTTTTATATTACTGTAAATAACATTTACTCTGTTTGTGAAACTTTCTTTCTACTAATAACAGAAATAGTCTCCACTACTAAACTTCACTAATATAAGTCTGACAACCACAGACTTCAGAAGAATGTTTTGACTAACACATTGTTACAAACTCTTAATGGTCTCCTGAAACACATGTACTATTCTTAATCATTTTAAATTAAGTTTTCGTATTGAATGAGTTCCCAGGAGTGAGTTTGAAACCACTGTTTTATACTTTGATGAAAATCTGAGACGTGGTCCTTCTTCACTACTTTTGTTGTTGTCGTTGTTGTTGTTGTTGTTGTATCTGTTCAAGGTTTCAAGAGTGAATATGCATGTAAATAAAACTTCTCCAGAAACTGACAAAAATTATTCAGCTTATAGCACAGGCTTACAAATTGACCAGAAACCCAAAGCAGTGCTTTGGGCTATTCAGCTTTTTTAAATGTTTAAAGTCATAAAAAAACAGCATTTAAAATAGTCTAAAGTGAATAAAAAATGCAATATGTAGCATTTATGTCCCACAGTAATTAGGTATGAAAAGTAATGTTCAGATGTAGGCAGTGTTTGAAATGGAACATAGCATCTCTGCATATACCTGTACTTAGTAGATACACCAGCATGTGGCTTTCACCATGTAGTAAATAAGTAAGCTATGTACTTCCCAAGGTTGATAAATGGATTGTGTACTGCATTTAGCAAATGAATGTTTTATGTAACAGGTCCTGGTTTTTTTCAGAGCTGTTACATCATGGTATAATGACAAACAAAAAATAGAAGTTTATTTATCTGTTTATTTATCAGGTTTGGAGAGGTTAATTATAAAACCACAACATATTAATATACAATGAATTGCTTCTTTTGTATTTTGGCAGATTATTCCATTTTAATAATTATCAAGTGGTCTGTTTTTAAACTTGTTTAAAAACAAACAAACAAACAAACAGACAAAACCACAAAAAACCACCAACCTTCAAGGGTGAAACCATGTCTTCCAAGTTTAAACACAGAGTAAAATTTTACAGCTGAATCATAAAGCAATGATAATAGGGAGGTATAATGGAATTAGTGACATAGCCTTATTAGTATTTCAGTACTAGCAGGTATAGTTATGATGTAAAATATTCTCAATGTAATTAAAACACTGGTCATGCATAATATCAGGGTGTCTTAGACACCATGTGCTCCTGGAAAAAACAAACAAACAAACAAATACCCCCATAACTGCTAAGAAACGAAACCTTAATATTTTGGGGTTTGTTCTTAATGAAAAGGAAGGAATGTTATTCTCTATATAATGGGGAAAAGACAGGGAAAAAATTAGAAACAAAAGCATAAAATGATTAAAAAATATTGCAGTCATTCTTCTCTCATTGGTTAATAAGACTTCTGGCTGATGCAGAGCTCTGATGTTAAAAAGCAGCTGCGTAAAGATTTTCTTAAAGGAACATCTTGGGATCCAGACTGAAGCACTGGAATAAGAGAGTTGTTATAAAATACAGCTTAAAAATGTTTTCAAACATTTTCCATTCAATCTCTTGGTATTATTGCCAAACTCATAGAAATCAGATCAGATCTAACAATCAGAAGCAAACTGGGTTTAATGACACAGAGCACATGGCAAAAAAAAAGAAAAAGAAAAAAATCCATGCTTCCTTTTTTTGCCCCAATTTTCCATCATTATTTTTTTTTTTATATTACAAACAAATATTAACTCAAGTTTGGTGGGTGTTTTGATGTGCATATTTCCCAAAAAGGAATACAGTGGACACTGGTTTCCTCAAGACAAAAGAACAGCTTCAGAAACTCAGGTATATAAACAATGAGTTTGTTTCCTTTCAATATGTTTTCCTTTCAATTTATTTTTCTGCTCTTCTGGGCTTTCAGAAACACCGATACTGCCTAATGATCTGGTTAAAAGAAAAAGAAAAACAAAAAACAAAACAACAACAACCCAATTTCATTGATCTAATTCCACCAAACCTTTTTCATTTGAGGATTTTACACTCTCTTACAGGTTTATGGAAATACATAAGATACTAAAATTAATAATGTTTTCCACAGAGATTCTGGATTCCTTGTTAAAATTTAGAGCCTTGACACCACTGAATAAGTTTTATGTGAGAAGCAAGCACTACCTCATAATTTCCTGAGATACAGACAAAAGTTAATTTTTCCCTGGATGATGTATATAGCTGAGCACACAGTTTTTCAGTAACTTGACAAATGAAATGACTAGAAAGCCTGACTGCAGGAAATTCCCTGGTTGTTGTATGGAGAGACTACATAGCATGTTTCTATCATGCAAGGACAGAATGTGACACAGAATTGCCAGCAGAAAATTTGTAACAGTAAGAGAAAAAATGGACAGAAGAGAACCATTTCTGCATTAGTATAAAAGTAGACTTTCAGAATGGTCCAGGATCCATATGAGAAATGTAGAATTATTTCTACAGCAATGGGTTTTTTTTTTAAGTTAGTTTGGTTTTTTAATCTTGAAAAAAGGTTGCTTGTATTGTGTCTAAACTTCGGCTGAAAGGGCTGGAGACATTTCTGTGAGCCCCTGGGATTCAGTGATCGGAGAATTTAGCTGTATATGTGTTCTCATACACACTAACATTGTCAGATAAATCCTTCATAATGGAGGAGTCCAAAATGGACTAACAGAAGGCTTGTGGGTGGAAGCAGTTCCCATTTAAAGACACCTATGAAAATAATAAGATAGGTAAATTAGTTTAATATGGAGGTACAGAGGAAATCACATCTATCTAGAGAGGTCTGCTCAGTGACCTTTTTTACCTGAGAAGAGATAAATGAAAAGAATTCGAAGAATTCTTTCAGAAGAATAGAAGAAAATAAAGGACATACATAGAAAGTAATGACTGTTTTAATATTTAATAGCATTAAATATTATGATTACCTTTTAATAGCATATTAGAGTTAAAGTTTTAAGTAAGATGCATTTGGGTGTTAGTAGTATGATACTACTACACTTACTATAATAAAAGGAATCCTTGAATACTGAGTTGATGTTTCTTGGACTTATTTTAACTGATTACTGTTTAACAATGTGTTCACTACACATGTACGTGTGCATACACGCCTCCATATATATGTGTGTGTGTACATATATATGGATAATATTGGTTATGGATTACTGTACAATAGTTACAGCTGATGAGACAAATCTTGAATGTTTTGCCCATTTTAACAGAATTTTCTGAAGAAAAAAACCAAAAAACAAACCAAACAAACTGGAAGTTAGAGGAAGAAAGCAATGGAAAATGGTAGGGAAAAGTGATATGTTGAAGAAACTTATTTTGATCTAACGGAAAACAAGAAAATAGGCTAATCTGCCACATTAATTTTACAGGATAATTAACATATAAATCTGAAAAACAAGCTACATTATCAAACTTAAGTCAGTAAAAATATTTACATGTCTTGTCTTTAGATAAACAGTAATTTACATCATTGCAATCTTTCTGAATTTCCATTCCCACACGAATAGCTAGATCTCTTCAAGCAGAAGTGCAATGTTCGTACAGCCTAACTCTCTTTCTTGTCATGGCTAAATTCGGCAATGGAAAAAGCACATTCCTGATTTATTTTTTGGAGGCCTAATTTTAATTATTAAAATCATATTTTGCCCCATAGATACGCAAAACTTTGTTGTAATGTTTATGTGGATGAACACATCCTTAAGAAAATTAGCATAGTCAGAGATATACCAAGTTGAACAAAGCCCAGTGCAATAAATCGTAACCTCTGTAAATTGATCACTTTGAAGAGTAAAATTGCTTGATAAATTTAAGGAAGTTGAAACTTTTCTTTTGCTTTCTCCCCTAAAGACCTACTATGAAGATATTTGTGTAAGAGGCCAGGCCTGTCCAAGCAGACAGTTAAAATGCTAGGTACTTGTATGGGCAATTTGTCTCTATTTATAGTCTACACATTTATTTCCAAGCAATATAATTGACATTTTGATTACAGAAAGCAAAATCAAGTATTAAAGTGCATCACCATTAATAATTTTGTCAATGTGAAAGCTTTTTTTTTTTTTAGTCAAATACTTCATAGAAAATATCACAGAAGATTCTAGGTTGATGAACTGGAGATCATTTCCCCTTCTGAGCATGTAATATGTATCACTTCTTCCTCTTCACTATGAACTTGCTCTCCAGTAGATCTTTCACTTCTTTGTCTGTCAGACATACAACTATCAATACATTTTTACAGACGTATTTAAAACTGCTTTCTATTTTAACTGCATTTTTGTAAACTTCAGATATGTCAGCTTCACTGTGCTCTTTGTCTCTGAAATCTTTAGCCAGCTAATTACTTTAGTCGAGTACTCTTCAACTTCTTCATATTTTTCAACCCTTAAATAATGGTTCTTGAGCTTTTTTTTTGTTTCCTCTACCAAAATGTTTTCTGTGTCAGACTTACCAGTTCCCTGACGATTGTACCTTCCAGTTCATTCAAGTTATGACAATTAAAGAAATTTTATCCTACAACAAAGTTCAGCTCTGATTCAATTCTCTTTATTGACTTCAGTTAACTACATACTTGGTCCATTTTTTGTCTCATCTTCAAAACAGTTTGCTGAAGTTGGAGTTCTATACCATCAAACTCACTGCACTGAAGTTGTTTTGATGTCACCTATTTTTTCTGTTTGTATCTCACTAATCAGATTGCTTTCAATTCTAGCCAAGATTTCATCTTCCTCAGCAGCATATCACAGCATTAAAAAAAAAATAGTTTTCTACATCTCTATGATTTTGTGCACAGAGACTTAACTATTCTGGACATGTCTAAGAAGTAAGGTTTTGCTACAGTCTACCCCTGACTTCAGCAGACCTAGTGTCTCACTCATTGTTTTTAAAAATACATATTTTATTTTGAACTGTAGTATTTAGCATGCCTTAATAAGATTTTTGAAAATAGCAGTGTTGAAAGCATTTAGGTTCCATGTCTCTCCTAATTATAGTTCTCCTGTCCTAAAGCCTTGCTTTCATTCTTAAGTATAAGTGAGCAAACATCACCTCATTTTCCTATTGTTTCTATTGCTGATGTCTCTAAAATCATCCTGAACCATATTAAGACCACAGAAACATTACCCAAATATATGCTCATCATATATGCTTTTAGACATAGTACTTCAAGAAATAAAATCTAAAAAGACTCTGGCAGCTGTAATTTTAAAGAGCTGTAACAAGTGGGAAATACCAAATCTTTCTGTTTCTAGAGGTACTGTAATATCCCAGGATTCCGCTGGTCAAACACTATTTACAGGTCTGATTAGCAATATGTGTAGATTTCAAGCTGTATTACTTACTGTAATAGTTTCAAGTGTTGTCTCTTCCCTGTAATGCTTTTTTGTAATGTAAATTATACTTTATAAGCAATATGTTCATTTCATGATGTATTTACACTATCACTTTCCTATGTCTTTTTACAGTTTTCATCATACAGGCTAGAATATTAAAATGGTCACAAATCTTTCTAGAGCTGACAACACAGACTATATTTTGCTAAGTTTCAATGACTGACGTAAATACAACAACTGACATGAGATTACAAGAGAATTAAAACCGAGGACTGGATTAGAATGTTTTAAGAGGCTACTTACTGTACTAACATGAGACTTCCTCAAGTCCATTATGCATGTTGCTATAAATTTCTGTTACATACCATTGAAATTACAATGAATTTAGACATGTCAGATTTATTTCATACTAACTTTTCATTTTAACCCTGAGGACAAAATACATCTTTTGTGCCATTGGATAAATAAGGATTGAAGTAATCGATTCTTGTATATTCATTATGTCAAACTACAAGTAGTTCTTTGTGCAGGTCAAGGCCCATGCTTATTCTAACTTAATGCTTATGTCAAAGAAGAACTAGCAAAATAGCAAAATAAACTCAAAACAGGATGTGAAATTGGTTTGGTGGGAATGTTTGAGATAAAGGAAATGTTGGTTTACAGAATCAATTGTCTCTAGGGCATATGGACTATCTTGCAAGAATAGTGCATGCATCTAAAGATTGTAACTGTTTTATGCTGGATGTTTTAACATTCAGAAGTGAATAGGAGTCGTATTCGCTCCATATAAAATAAAAATTATTTGGTGCCAATGAGGTGTATTATTCCAGTTCACTATTCATTCAAAATGCTGATAAAATCTATAAGCCCAGAGGACAGAAACACCTCAAGAAACTGATGTTGGTAAAAAGAAAATAAAAATGAAGATAAAGAAAGAAACTAATTTTTGTTTGTAGTTCAACAACAAATTGCACTGCTTTCACATGAACCTAGGAGAGCAGAGTGATTTCACCTTTAAGAGATAAGTGTGGATTTCGAACGCTTCCTGAAATCATGTTCACCATGCAAACCATTTTCCCTATTATATAACAAAGAATTCCAGTTTGCTTTTATTATCCCAGGGCATTGCTGCTAAGAACTCTGTTAAGTTTACTACTTCTTCATACATAAATACAGTTGTACTGTGCATGAACATCTAAAGAAGAGCTTGAGTAGTTTAGTATTTGGCATAGGCACTTCTGCAATGAGATTAATACAATTCCTAAACTGCTTAAAGGATAAACCACGACAATTTATGCTATTGTGAATGATGTAATGACAGTTTGCCAAGTTCTGATTTTAGTACATTAAGGTAAAACTAATAATAAATGCACTAAATTCTCCATGGAATTTGACTGGGATTTAAGGGCAGCACACAGTTACTATTAAGTGAAGACAATCTCTTCCAGTTCAATTTAGTTTGCTACTAAATGAACATCTGGGGTTTTGTACATTTTGTGTGGACAATTCTTGTCCAACCACAGCTCAGGTATCCAGTCATAAGCTATTTTTATACATGTGTAATTTTCAACATCAAGATTTCAATGACATTATAATTTTGGACAGGGATAAAAAGTTTTATGGGAAATTCTGGAAGAAGGACACCATCCAACAGGTGATGTAGATAACCACTTCCAAGATGAAAATACATGGGGTTTTTTTCCATATGTGCCTAAGTGTGTTGACTTAGTAGGAGACCTGGTGAATTAGGACAAATTACTTCTTGATTGTAAAGACTTCTTACAATTTTCAGTTACATGTCTCATTTTCTAGTTACTCATGATAATTTTATTCTAGTGGGAATTCCTTTTTTCTTGAAAGAATTGCTTCTGAATTACAACTATTTGAGTTGGGAAAAAATATTTTCTTTATAGACATGTAAGGAGGAATTTATCTGAATGTATAGGGCTATGATTCCATCTTAATGCAAAAGATAGACCAATAGAGATGAAATTGGACTTGTGTTTCACTTTTATGTAACTTCACAATAATAACAAGTACAAAGTTTCAGTAGTTTTCCCTCGAATGTCTTGTAGGCAGCAGCATGAGGTCACTACTTACTTGATGTCTGAATTTATTTTAGGTTTCCTTTGCTCAAGCACAATTTATTGCTCAGGGTTTGAGCCAAACGCAGCCTTCTGTCTCTGGAGGATGAGAAAGTGCAAGCATTTTTTTGTATGTTAAAAAAAAGTGTTCTGTGGTATCCTCTGATTTTATAACTAAGTAGCATTTGGAGTTTGAGCTGTTTTCTGGTCCAACTGATGCTTACAAAATAAGGACAATAGATGCTAGAGGCATATGATTGGTGGAACGTCTGCATAATTTTTGTGTGCATCAGATACAGAAACTTAAAAGTGTTTGCTCTATCAGTTTGCAGCTGATTATGAACCTGAGATATGGTATGCCACACAAGTTTTAAAATACACTTTCTCTAAAAAGAATTGTTTTCATGTTTCATTCATAATATTGTTGTCTTCCAAAGTATAGGTCTTTGTGCAAATTTTTGTAAACCTAGAACATACATAACATCTTCAAAGAAAGTTGCAACATCAATTGAATATGTGCTGTGTGTGAAATTACTCAATATATCCCACTAGAGTCCCTGAGACAAACCCGAGGTAATTATAGGTGGAAGGGTGGCTATTTTATAATGGTGAATTTGTAGATCTTCTTTTTAATTGCATAAAGAAATAGTTGTTTGAACAAAATTATCTTTTTTCATTCTCAGTTTGAGTTGGAGTTTTTTTGTTTGCTGGGAGAGTTTTACAGAAAACAGATTTAACTAGGCTGAGCATGTACCTAGGCTGAAGCATGTGTTACTGAGAAACAGCTTTGGTATTTTAGAATTTCTAGATTCCTTCAGTCAACAGTTAAGCTAAAATATATATATATATGTATCACAAATGTAAGGTAAGTAAGAGAGTTCAAAACTCCTATTCACATTATTCTATTCCCATTTTTAGCTATTAAATAGTAGCCATGAGTTCAAAACACTATTTAAAAATGTTCTGGGAAAATATGAAAGATATATTACCATCTCTTAGGTAGGATTTCTTTTCTCAGTCAATAACTTATTTTTCCACAAAATGTTAAATGGAAATAAAGGATGAAAGTGGACATAGAAAAATGTAGCAATGGAAGAAAGATATGTTTGGGGAATGACAAGATTAGTAAATACTTAGAGAAATGTTTTCATTACATTTAACATAACTGAAAAGTGAAATATATTTCCACATTTATAGATATTCACAGATACCTATTACTCCTACTATATAAAAGAGAAGGTTGTAATTTAGAAAAACAGAAAAAAATCAGTCCCTCAATTCTTTATTCAAGTCTGAACTGGGAGATTTGAATGAGCATGAACATATCCATTTATTTGGATCCATGCTTTCCATTACTTGTTATAAGCTTTCCTTATAAATTCAGAGTTTGGTCCTGATCACATACATGTTCCATTTCTTTTGTTCAATTATGCAGCTATCTGATTTTTCTTAATCCTGATCTCTCTCTTCTGCTCTTGCCTGTCACGTGTATCTGTTTTGCTCATTGTCAAGAGTCAGGCTTTATTTGAATCATCTCTCTGTCCCTCTCCCTGCCTTGCTCCCATGCCATGTGTTCCAGCCACATCCTCGGTTGTCTCATACCTTTTATTCTTCAAGTTTCTTCTTCCTTTTTGCACCTGCTAAACTTTAATTCATTTTGTTATAATTCTTCTGCAACAGACTAGCAGGGATTGTGTAAACCTCCCACAAAACTACATCTGATTGTCAGCTGACAGAGTGCTAATTTTTTTAACTTCATACCACTCTCTCTGTACCCTGGAGTGTCTTCGATGTTTCCCTTTAATTATCTTCCTTTTATTTGCCTGTCATGTTTTGATTAATAGATTGAGTGGGGGTGTACAGCTAAGCTATTGTTTCACTGACTGTTAAAATTATCTCTGACCTCAAGTAACAAAGTGCCTGCAGATTTCTAAGAGCTTCTGCCTGGGTCAACATTTTCCATGACTTTTCACCTATAATATTCACTGAATTGATAACAGATATAAAAGCATTAAATATCTGATTACTTTACAGCATTTTATGCTAAAACACCTCATATAAAAAGGCAGTTTCAAATGTCAACAGCAGTAGGACTAAAGGCCTTTGTATCAACAGCAACCAATTTGTTTGTTTGTTTGTTTAAATAAATAGACACTGCAAGAAGCAGCGGATGAGAATAAACAGATGGAAATAAGGACTATGATGTGTTGATACTTAGGAAGCAAAGCAGAGATTTGGTAGATTTGCTTGATATTGGATGTGATATGGCTTTCATCTGTTACACACGTTGAGGCTTGACCTCCTGAACGTGGTGGAATATTGTAAGAAGAACAAAGTAGTAACACAACATTAGAAGACAAGGCTGAGGATTTCATTGTAGATTAGGTTAGGAGGACAGTTATGTGAAGATACTGTCACAGTTAAAGCAGGAACTAAAGTTGTAGGAGCTGTATGAACAGGAGGTGAATTCATCACCAAAGATGAAGCCAAACAACTGTGGGAATGAGACAGCTGCACTCCACAATGTACTCATTGGTTGGTAGGAGTATTGCTATTTCTGAGGCATTCATGTTGAAGAATATGAGGAAGAAAATTTCCATAAGATGCTACCAAGAGAATTTTAAAAAAGCCAGGCTTATATACAGTAGAATACATTCTTCACAGATGTGGAACAAAGGTCATCTCAGGGTTTAAAATGGTAATCAGATTACTTCTACAAAGCTATTTATGTTGTGGTGTGTATGCTAGCAAAGTCATACTCTGAAAGGACCTAGAAGAAAAAAATGAATGGAAAACAAAGACACTTGCAAAGTTGGCAACTGCTGAAATGAAAAGCACCACTCTTTCTTTAAAAAAAGTTTAGCATATTGATAACTGTTTGGGTTCTTTTCCTGCTATTCCTGAAACAATAATCAGGACTTGTTAAGCATATTTGTTTTCTCTTGAAAATATCAGGTTTTCCTTTTATTTAGAATTGAACAGCACACACAAAGAGACAGCTTCATTCATTCAGGATCAAAAGTCAATGAAGCTCTGGAATTTGTAAAACCGGAGGATTCTCCAGCCATGTATTTAATTCTTTCTGCTTAAAATTAGTTTTCACTAACCCACAGGTGACATTCCCAGATCACTTTAGAGATTTGCATTAGGCAAATAGTTACAAGGAAAAAAGCTTAGCCTTAGTTCTCCTTCATTATGACAGCACTTTGCTTAGCTGTAGTGCAGTGAAAGTGTCTCAAAGGCCATTTGAAGGCCTCTTTCACTGAAAGGCCTGTTTAAAAGGGACCTTGGCATAAAACAAAGATTAAGACCCTTGTCCTTGAAAAACCAATGTATTTTTACAGAGAAAGGGCTAGATAACATCAGCGTTTTATCTTTGTGTTGGAGTTACACTTTTCTATTTAATTGTGGTAATCACAACAAAATTACCTTAAGGAAGGGTTAAGGAGTGACATTGAAAACCAGATGGTTACTTTGAAAGGTTGACTGTTTGGATTCAGTCACATTTACCGGCATTCTACTGGGACAAGAAACAATTGTACAGATTACTCCAAAAATTTCATAGGTGCATACTGTTTTACTTTTGTCAGCTGTAGGCTTTGCTATGTTAGTTACAAGATGGAGAGTAAAAATGAGTAGAAACATTACAAAAACCAAATTAATTAGAATATATGTATACAGTTTATATAGCATAATAACTACATGCTATAGCTTACATTTTGAAATTAATGCTATGCAAGTGAACAAATGAATCTTGATCCTTTCTGTTGAAAACCTCTTGCTCAGTAGAACCACTGATATTAATGAATGAGTTTAAATTCTTCACTATGCTGAGCATTGCTAATGTTACAGCTGCAAGCTATAGTTAATCTCACCTCAATATTTTCCCTGGTGCTCTGACTTAAATGTAGCATAAAAGAGGAAATGGTAGTAAGTCTTAAGGATTAGGTCTTCTCAAGAGGAGAAATATCTGTGTATCACAACCCTTGGTCATGTCTATATGGAATCAGTGACTGGAAGAAACTTGATGTCATTAAACTGATCCCTGTCAGGTCAATCCACTGCACCTTGTGATTCATTGCATCTGAGGGGAGAGGGATTAAAGGAGAGCAGTACCATGGTCTGAATGACAGGTGAGAGGGAAAATGTTGGCAGTCTGCAGCTATGTTATTGGTCAGGTGAAGGAAAGTAAAGTCATATCAGGAGGAACAGTTGTGTTTAATTTTCATTACTGTAGCATGCCTTGTTGCACCAACTATAAACTTGAGGAACATTCCAAGATAGAACACAATTTGTCTAAAATATGATTTTTTTTACATTTTAGAGGCAAAACAACAAAATATTCAACATTATCCTCACACTGACATTTTTGCTATATTCTGCTGTTATGTGTATGACTTGAATCCAACTAATTCTGAAGGGTTTACTGCTCATTTTTAAAATGCCATGTTGACTTCTGTGCTCATGGGCAAACTATGCAGTTCTTCAGTGATCAGAATGTAAATCAATAATATTCATCTTGATTTTGGTTTTATAATCTGGTATAAAAATAGCAGGGGGGGGAGAAAAAAAGAGAAAGTATGCCATTGTGACATGGCCATGACTTTCTACCAGCTTGGCATTGCTCTGATACTTAACATTACCTAATAATGTTAAATAATCCTAAGATTATTTTTCAAAAAAAGAGAAATAAAGCCTGGCAATCCTTATGAGACTTGCCTCAAGCAGTGCCAGAAGTAAGTTAGATCAAACATGTAGTTCCTCACATTTACAGACCAAAATATATAAGACATTAAGAGTCTTACTGACAATCTCAAACCCGATCTACTCCTGCCTTAAATGACTGCATAATAAATGTATCAGAAACGTAGCATACAGTCAAAGATGTATTATTATTCTTACTCTTTGTTACAGTATTTTTATAATGTATTCTAGAGCTTCTTGGAAACAGAACTTTTAAGATTTTATTGGAATCCTCTGTTATATCTTATTATTATCTAATAATACCTTAAGACTACATCTTAACTGAATTACACTTTAGTCTAAGGGGAAGCTGATTTGTGAGAAGTGCTAAACACAACTACATGTATATGTATACATGTATATGTATACACATTCATGTGTATGTACATCAGTATATTCAGAATCCCACAGCTGCACATCGATGTGCACATAGAGGCTCTGATCTTATCAGCAGACAGCACTATGCAGGTGATTCGGAACTTCAGCTTTTCTTTTGCTAAACAAGAAAACCCTGTGCACAGCTTAGCACGTTTGAGGAAAGAAATAAATAATGGCATATTTATGTGTAGATTCACCAGGTCAGCATTTTCACTAGTACTATTACAATTTCAGCAAAAGCAAGTTATCTTTTATGCCATCTGAGAATGTGGCTCAGTATCAGGCTGAAGTCTGTGATGTCAATACAGGAGCATATAAATAGGACTCTCAGTAACAAAAGTAATTTCTGAAAGTATATTTGTCAAAATTTGTGTGAGCATTGAATCTATATCTGACTATTCTGTGAAGCAGAAAGAACTCAGAACCTTTTTTTCAGGTATCTGAATTCCTCTCCAGAATCTCTGAGTTAGTCTGAAAAGTCTTACTTTAACAAGACAAACATAACTAAGGTCAAATACAGCATAGCTTGTAGTAAGATGCAGTAAGAGTTAATATGGTCTTTTTACCCCTGTGGAAGTGAATAATACTAGACTGCCAGTTTTCTCAGTGCATCTGTGAAGCTTCATTCTAAAGGTTGCATAGTAGAAGGATTATAGAGGCAGGAGTTAATCTGTCTGAAGAATAAGCAATTACAAATGCATTCATTTTAAGTGTATATTGAATAAAGCAAATATAATGATTGTGGTGAGAACATTCATTAACTGTAGTTTTGTTTTTATATTTATTATGAATATATTATAGATGTGTGCATACAATTATCTGTAAAGATTTAATTACATGTTTGATAAACAGAAAATCTGCACTACAATTATTTGTATAACTTTAGGATAAAGTGAGATAAATAATGATTTTCTGTGTTCATGACAATCATGTGTTCCATAATTAAACACTTATTTTCATCTTGAAATTAATGACTAAAACAGCAAAAAGAATTTGATACATAAAACAAACAAACCCAGCTATCTGGAGAATTTTCCCACTAAGGAGATACCAAGTAATGCAATGAAGTACAGGAACAATCAACCTAATGCAAAAATGCCTGTAAGAGAACTGGAAGTGGAACAGGTACTAAGTGGAATGTTGCACTATACTTTAAAGCCTTGCTGAAAGACAAAGACCACCTCTGAAGGCAGTTCTATTTTATTACTCAGGCCAATAACTTTTTCTAGACTTTGCATTGTAATTTGTGCATTTGGAGTTTGCACTGCTACTTGCTTTTGTGGCTTTGCGCTCTACTATGTTGGATACATGCATGCTACAGCTTATATCAGAGCAAATAATCTTGTTTACTTGTTATAGAAGAAAACTTAACTGACAATATTTTCCTGTTTATACTGTACTGGATGTATAAAGATTCAATGTATAACACTACAAATTTAGAGCTATGAACATTTCATAAGCCCTACTCAAACACCCCCCCAAGCCTTTGAAAGGGTTCCTACTAATGATTAGAACGGAGTAGAATTTTGATTCTGCATTTCTAATTGTACCAAATATGCACAAAAAAAAAATCTTTCTTTCTGTCACTGGGATGTGCTTTGTAAGTCTTAGCAGGTCAAACACTCTGTGGAAAGAAATTATCTTATATCCTGCACCCATCTGTGCACTATGATACTTTCTTACTGAATTGGTCAATTAGTTGTAGGTCACTGTGATGGTCTGACAAATTACAGTTGATGTCTCAAACATTCGTTAAAGAACTTTGGTGGAGAAGGTGGTGTGGAGCGCTGGTGTTGTGTGAACAGAACAATGTGGCTGGAGGAGTGGGCTTGACAGAGGATGGGACTGTGCTTCTACCTTAAGCAGTCATGCCAGCAGGGAAGGAGAGGCAACTCCCTAATGAACCCCCAAGCCCACTGAATGATTCAAGAGAACCCCAGGAACGTGAACTGCGCATGTCAAGAACACCAACTATAAAAAAAAGGAGAATGAGTTCTCAGCGTGCTCCCTCCAGAACTGGATCTCTAGACTAGCTGGACAAACACTGGACCCAGGACTGGTGAAACCCTTTTCTTCTTTCTCTCTTTCTCTCTCCCTCTGTCTCTTTCTTCTCTCTTTTCCACAGTCCCTACACCTCATCCTTTTAAACATAAACCACTGACCAAGTCTGAGTCTAGGAGTGGATCAAGCCATACCTGAGCTCCTCTTTGAGAAGGAGTCCAGAAAGCAAGGAGGTCCATTCTGAACCTTGTGACTCAACAGGAGGGCTGTAACTCAACAGTTTCATGTTCCTTTTTGCACTTCTTTTTCTGCGCTTCCCTTCTCTTTTCAAACAGTAGCTTAATGACATGATGCAAGGTTCATATTGATAAGTTCACTTATACTTGGGCAAGGTTAGCTTGGTTGCATAAATATTGATCGTCATTTCACCTTAACTCTGACAAAGGAAATCCATGAACCTAAGTTGCATGTAAATGGCAAACCTCATCTGACTGAGATGAAAATTCTACTTCATATAAATATCACAGGTGGTTCTGTCGGACAGGGGAGGGCTATTCAGTTGCATGTAGTGAAAGAACAGTGCAGAAAGATTAAAAAACTGAGCATGATGATGGCACAATTCATTTGTGAGTTAACTGTTCCTCAAACATGAACCCAGAGGAATTCAGACTACCTGGTTAGAGTCATAGAATCATTTAGGTTGGAACAGACCCTTAAGATCACTGAGTCCAACCATAAAACTAACACTGCCAAGTCCACCACTAAATCATGGCTCTAAATGCCGTGTCTACATATCTTCTAAATGCCTCCAGGGATGGTGACTCAACCACTACCCTCGGCAGCCTATTCCAGTGCTTGATAACCCTTTTGGTGAATATATTT
>JAOBAS010000072.1:25809638-25826069 GCA_025311575.1 Elanoides forficatus
TTTTAGACTAAACACTACTTAGCAACAACTGAAAACATCAGTGTTATCAACATTCTTCGCATACTGAACTCAAAACAAAGCACCGTACCAGCTACTAGGAAGACATTTAACTCTATCCCAGCTGAAACCAGGACACCCAGCAGTTCATCTTGCAGCGCATGGGAATAGCCTGCTCCTGAGGCTTTAAGACTTCCTTTTGAAGAATGTCCAGCCTTCCTGGGCCCCTTTGCCCTTCAGGACTGTCTCCCAAGGGACTCTCTCAAACCTGTGTCCTGAACAGACCAAAGTTTGCCCTCTGTAAGTCCATAATAGCAGTTTTGCTGACCTGCTTCCTTGCCTCACCAAGAATCGAGAATTCTATAATTTCATGGTTGCTAAGCCCAAGATGACCTCCAACCACCACATCTCCCACCAGTCTTTCTCTGTTTGTAAACATTAGGTCTAGTTAGGCAGCTCCCCTGGTAGGCTTACCTACCAGCTGTGTCAGGAAGTTATCTTCCACACACTCCAGGAACCTTCTGGACTGCTTACTCTGTGCCATGTTGTATTTCCAGCAGACATCCAGAAAGTTGAAGTCCCCATGAGAACAAGGATACACAATTGTGAGACTACTGTCAGCCACTTGTAGAATGTTTCATCTGCCTTTTCAACCTGGTTGGGTTGTCAATAACAGACCCCCAGCACCATACACGCCTTGTTGGCCTTCCCCCTCATCCTTACCCATAAGCACTTGACCTTATCATCACAGTCATGGAGCTCTGTACAATCAAAACACTTCCTAACACAGAGAGCCATCCCAAAACCTCTTCTTCCTTGCCTATCCCTTCTGAAGAGCTTATAGCCATCTGTTGCAGCACTGCAGTCATGAGAGTCATCCCACCATGTTTCTATGATGGCGACTAAGTCATAGCTATCCTGCTGCACAATGGCTTCCAGCTCCTCCTGTTTATGGCCCATGCTGTGTGCATTGGTATAGATGCAATTGAGCTGGGCTATTGATTCTATCCTCAACATTGGCATGCCACCTCTAGGCTTATCTCTCTTGAACCTAGTTTTGTCACCTTCCCCCTTCGAACCTAGTTTAAAGCCCTCTCTATAAGCCCTGTCAACTCATGAGCAAGAATCCCTTTCCCCCTGTGAGACAGCTGGAGTCCATCTATCACCAGCAGGCCCACTGCCGTGTAAACCTCCCTATGTTCAAAAACCCCAGAATTCCACCGATGACACCAGCCTCTGAGCCATGTGTTAATCAGATGTGTCTTCCTGTTCCTTTCAGTGTATTTCCCTGCCACTGAAGGGATTGAGGAAAACACTACCTGTGCTCCCGATCTTCCACTAATTGCCCCACATCCCTGAAGTCCCTTTTGATTGCTTTTGGACTTCTCGACCTCATCGCTGCCAACCTGCACGGCCAACAGCAGGTAATAATCAGAGGGCCAAACCAGACCAGGATATGCTCAAACATAAATTTTAGTGCTCATTTATTCAAATCTTTTGCAATAACTGCTGTAAAATATGTGTTCTTGTTAAATTTCTACAGGTATATTTGACCTCTGTGAATTTGCAAACAAATTCATTAAATACTTTTGAATAAATATGCATGGGATGTGTTTTACAGTATCCACGCAACTCAAGATATAACCTTTAAAAAACTTACACATAAACTCTTTTATTGCCTTGATTGGTACTGTCTTCCTATTTGTCAGGCATCAACTAATGCTTTCCTTTACTATTAAGAGTCAAAAGCCAAGTTTGCTATTCTTCCTTTGGATCTTTTTCTGCCTTTCCCCACAGATGGACATATCAACACAACTGGGGGCTGACTTGAGCTCCCACTCTAGGGCAGAGTTGCAGCCCAGCTTGTACTCCCAAATTTTCTTGCACATTTGGAAGCACCCTACAACATACAAAATCTCCAGCTGTGGCAGCATTCCAGTAACATCCATGTTCTCACAGCAGCTTTTTGTGTTAACAGGAAGGATTGAATTTCCATCCATGAGGAAGACCCATTAGCGTTCATGGCTGTATATTGCCTTCTGATGAAATCCCGTGCCAGAACATCCCTGACTTTGCAGCAGTGGAGCTTCATTCTGTCACAGGCCCACCACTCCTATTGCTTTCCTTTCAGAACAACACAACTTTGAGCAGAAAATACAGGTTGGTCATCAGTTAATATATTCATGGTGCTTTGTAGCAGGTGAAAAATTACTTGTATAAACTGACCTTAGTGGCTATTGTAAAACAGTCTAATTATTGCATTCTTAGAGTGACTGTAATTAATGTAATCTCCAAAGCAGTAAGATATTAATATTTCAGGTTGCAGACTGTCTGTAACATTTGCTGCATGAGGTGGTGGTTTAATGTGCAGGCTGTGCCATAATTCACTGCTAATCTTTCAATACTGTACATTTAAAGTGCCAGTTCTTAATAAACTGCAGCCGTAAAACTGTAGGTTTGAACTTAGCTCTTGTTGAAAATTGGCAATTAAAAATCAGCAGTAGCCTAATATAAAAATTTAAATTAAAAAAAAAAAAAGTAGGTGCTATCTCTAACAGTAACAATTATAACAAGAGCAAGGTATTGTTAACTAGGCCTAGATTTTACCTGGTGTTTAACAAAGCTGACATATTGCATCCATTTTTTGACATAGATCTCCACAGTCTTAACCATTGCTAAATGGAATTTAAAGAAACAGAGAACTTATTGTTGTTGTTTTCTATTTGAGTATTATCAGAACTTTGAGGTGTGAAAAAATGTCATTACTATTTTTAAATAACCTTTCTTATATGTTTCCAAGGCATGAAGTGTATGCCATTTAGTTAAATAATCTGTGCTGTTAACCTTGAAGTACCTAACACAGGCCAAGCATAGTTCAATAAACTACAAAAGAGATAAACATGAGATCCTGTATTTGTGTTGTAAGGGATTTGAGCTGCAAATGAACCTTATTCCTTGAGTTACACCTAGCCTGCTTAAAGGATTTGAAACTATGAAGAGTTTTAATAAAAGTGCTTCCTTTAAATATATTGTTTAAAAGTATAGTAAGTATAATGTCACTTGCATTCAGAACAGTGCCCTTGGCATTGAAAGTCTGAAAGCAAACTAGAATGTAGATTTACAAGGATGAGAGTAATATTACATTGCATTTGTTTATTTGGTTTTTTTGGGGGGTGCATTTTATATCCTGTAGGCTAACATTTTTACAGTGCTCTATCTAGGCTAGTTAATATTAGGAGACTAACAGATACAGAAGTGATGTGCTTTACTATCTAGCCTATTGACCAATACAATCAAATCCATTATTCTAATTAGCTGTTATTATGAAAAAAGAAATTCTTAATATTTAGTTGCACTTTTATAGACACTGTTTACTTAAGCATAAGGATCTGAATGGGTTTAATGTTTAATTTGGCTTACTTTAAGGAAACAAAATTGGTTTTCAGATAATTATAGAATTGTAACTCATTATATTGTGAAAATAATGACACAAAACTGCAGATTCTTACCAGTCTTGTCATTTAGCTAGCCATACATATCATAAATTTTTCTTGACTTTCCTGACTCACATTTAAGGGCATTTTTTTAATTTGAAACTTAATATGCACCTTACAACATTTTTGCATTTTTCTTCTGAATGACTATACTTTTTACTCTGGAATTGTCTCATTAGAAGGAGAAAGAGCTTCCAAAATGACACTTTAATGCATTTTGTTATGACTCAGGCAGTCTATGATAGCCGGCTTCTTTCTTTCCATCCTCTACGAGTATATGACAACTATAGTGACCTCCAAAGAGAACATTCTTTGTTTCCCAGACGTCAATCACATTCAGAAGTTTGTTAACCTGTTGATAGTTTATCGCCTCCTAGAACTTACACTATCCTATGAAACTATTAATCATATAAATGCATGTCTGTCACGCATGTATAGTTCAAAGCTTTCTTTGTCTCTTTCTTTAATAGATGAAGCTTTAATAGACGTGCTTTCAGATCCATTTCTTTCTCAGTGAATGTATATATGTTTTATCCATTCTGGTAGCATTTTAGTGTGCTTTCTGCTACTGTTCGCATAGCTGTTTAGAAAAATGTACTTTTTCAAACACCTTAAATTTTATGCCCTGTTTTCTGTCAAGGGTATCAGTAGCCTTTACTAGCAATGCAACATTTTCCAGGAGTCTTTCCCTGTTATGCGTATCTGTTTGTCAGCACCTTTACGTATACTCACAGCCTTCATCATTCCAAAGATGATGACACCCAAAGACTCGTTGGTCAACTGGAAGCACAGTTAAAAGTGAGGTTAAAAGTGTCTAATCAGAAAGAGTATATGAGACATTGAAAAAGAGCAAAAAACTTTTGAAGGAAGAGGGAGTAATAGAGCAGAGCTTATCTTATCTCAGCTTAGCTTAGCTTCACTTCTCTTAGCTTCTCTTTTCTGCATTTAAAGTCTGCTCAATCCACTGACATGTGGTATCAGCAGTGGGATGTTTTAAGCACTGCAGGGAGAGTTTTCATAAGCTTTGGAAGCTCTGACAAATGGTCAAAGCTTGATAGGAAAGATCAGCACAAAGAGAAGGGTACCTCGAGAGAAGAGGAGTAGTGGGGGCTGGGGAGAAGAGTAAGGCAATCTTCCATATGTGCATCTATGTTAAACAGATAAGAGCAGATGATTTATCTGTCTATCTGACTATTTATCTATCTTTCACACAGAAGTGACTCCTTAAGCTAATTGTTCTACCACTTCTGCAGGGGTTCTTTATGGCCCTGCTCCATAAATTTCTTGACATGACTTTAGCTTTTGCTATATGACTAATCTTAATTCAAAAGTTTAAAGTGAAGCATATGCTAAATGATACTGTTGATGGTTGAGGTTAATTACAGAAAGTAGTTATTCAGTATATATATTCTAAGCAACTGACTTCCCCTATGGAAAGTGATAGCAGTACCAATGGATCTGTTTCTATATACATACATGTTTCATCTTTGATGTTAATGCAGTTGCAATACAGATAACTTTGACCTAGTATGACTCATTTATTTTAAATTATTGTCATTATTTTGTTAAAAATTGAAGTAGGGAAGAAGAAAGCTAATGAAAAACACAAGTAAATGTCACCATCTTCCCTCATTGTATTTTTTAAAATTATTATACTTATTTTTGCCTTCAGAATAGAAGCACTTTATGCTGTCATAAATATACAATGTCTGGAAGGGCAGTTGCACAGGAATAAAATAACTAGGCAAGGAAGTGAGCTAAGATAAATGAACTGTGTGTGACAGTTCAAAAATGCAGTGAAAATGTTGAATTCATCCACATTTACAGTAATTTCTATTTCCGTGTTTGATATATTGAAATCCACTGAAGAAACTAAGAAAATGCAAAATCTAAGCTGAAATTCTAACAGCTCATATCATCTATTAAGAGATTCAATCCTGATTGTTTATACTTTCCATTTCAATTTACATTTACTAAAAGTATACAGTAACTATGTATTATATATACAATTCCGTCACGATTTATCCAAAAGCTACTTGAACAAACACAAATTATCAGCATCTTGCAGGTGAACTTTTGAGTCATTATGAATAGAAGATGTGTGAAAATCATTAGGAAGGGAGGAGATAAATTTGTGACTGGATAACAACCAGTGGCCCTGGAAACTTCACTTGTTTCAGGATGCCAGGGTCAAGAAAGATATGTTTAAAAAATCTTGTCTGTGCTTCCCTCTGCCTCCTGCTTCTCTTAAGAAGAAATTACTGAAGCGCTAGCTCACTTTGCTTAGCATAGTTTAAAACCAATTGAAAATCTTTTCTGGCTAATAGTTTTGGGGAAACTAGAACCAAAGGTATTTAAATAGGTATTTAGAGGTATTTTAGGTAAATAAAAAATAAAATAAAGTAATTGCTTTACAGCAATTTGAAGAGGAATGTTCAATAAAATGAATAACAGGGAAAGATAAGCTGTGGAACCATTATAAAGAACATGAAGCAAGCCATAAAAATTCATGGATTTCCAAATTTCTTGGCAAATTGGTAATACATTTCACTGTTGTAATTTGGCAAAACATTCTGTAGACTTGTAATTTACAAAAGTTACTATATTATCAAATTAAGGCATGAGCTTTTAAACTTGGGTTAAATCACCATTTTCCTAACTCATTTACAAGAAAGAAAAAAAAATCTCTTGAACCAAAGCAAAAAAAAGAAGTCCTTTGTGACACTGTTCAAGCTTGGATATCTACAGGTACATGAACTGAATTGTGAAGAGCCTGATAATGAAACACTGAACTTCTTGGATCTTTGCTGGTACAGTGACAACTAACAATATATGAAATGAAATATTTGAAACTTATGAATCAGCATCCTTAAACCAGGAAATCTTCATTAAAACGTAAAAAAGTCAAGAAAGACATTACCCAGATACATTGATCTTTTCAAGCATGACAGCTGTGTTGTAAAAAAAGCAGTTGTGTTAAATATCTCTGTCACATTTCCCTGTCAAAATGGTTGATTGATGAACTTCAATATGTTTATTGTCTGCAACTGGTCTGCAACCAATTTTTGAGAGAAAAAAATATACACAAGTATGACCAAACTGAAATCTTTTTGTAAAAAAAGGAAAAAGACAAAATCTCAGTTGTGTGAAAGAGACCTTCTCTGACTTTTCTCAAATGAAATTAACAGTGTTGACATTTCAATTATCATCCCTGGAAATATGCATGAAATCTTTTAGCTGAAACAAATAGAAAATTTCACACTTCTTATAGCTGCTTTTCATAACTACTTTTTATGCCTCCCTACAAGTTTAAGCAGATGCCTCATCAGTGATGTGCTGAGATTACCTTTATAATCATAAATGTTAGACATATTTTTAAAATGGAAGGTCAGAACCTGAACAAAAGGACAGAAGTTGATTTCTGTTTCCTAGCAGACAGTGATTAGCCTCAACAAGCCATAAACACATAATTATACTGTTTGCACTCTTTTCAGAAGTGTCAGAGTCACATATTTTAAAAGCCTGGGAAATGAACTATTCTTTGTTGCTTGAAGTGACTGTATCATTCAAAGTTAAATTTTCTACCCAATAAGAAAACAAGATTACAAAAAATTTGTTATTTACCTTTCTTTTGAAGTCACGGTTCTGAAAAAATACCTTAAAAAATCAAGTTTTGATGTTATTCTCTCAGGAACACTAGCATGTGGCTTTTCCAAATCAAAATACACTTACTCAAACTCTAGAAGTTTATGTCCCAAAGTGAGTGATTTCCATGTGTTTCATTCCTACAAATGTCTCAGTAGAAGCAGTCACCAAACTGAGCTTGTGGGTGCTGAGCTTTGCAAAGGGAAACTAGAGACTTCAAGGCCACCCTGGTGCATCTAGCAGATCCACCCTCCTTTAGCGGGCTGTTTGCCACACTTAGGCAGAATGTTAGTGTCAAGCAGGGTTTAGAAACAAAATCAGCTTGAATTTCTCAGATGTGTGGAAAGAAGACAGTTCCATAAAGTCTTCTACTGGGAGTCCATCAGCATTTTTCAAAAGAAAAATATGCTGTGGCATAACTTTGTAGAGCCTGTTCAATACTACTCTAACAAGACAGTAGAAGCTTATTGCTTAGTAACTGTCCTATTTGTTAAGATGTAAATTCCCTATATAAGAAAGAGCCTGGCTCATTGTTAGGTGCCTACATTAAAAAAAAAAAAAAAAAAGTCTTGTGCAGTTGCACATTGAATGCTCACACTTTATTAGGGGAACTGATAGAAAAATGTAAACACAGTTACATGTAAAGTCCAGAAATGTGAAGCTATTTTGTTATCGCAGCTTGTTCTTCCTCTCTTTGCACTGCAAAATAACAAACCACCTTCTCTTGTAAATAGCCTTCTGGAGGAAGCTGGCTGACTGTGGCTAGCAGCTAGCTAGACAATGTAAGTATGAATGGCAAGATATTTATGTCTGGAAACATGGTACTTGTAAATGTTAAGTTTCAAGACCGTTTGCATTTGGCATGGCATGACTTCTTGGGGAGAGCCATACTCAAATGTAGATGCTGTCTAATTCTATGGAACCAAGTGCAAATTTGTTCATATATTTGCTATTAAATATGCTACCATGCCTGTGAAATCAGTAGCAAGTGAAAATCACTTGGTACTAAGGGTGCAAATGAGCAGGCAAATGCTACCTGAGACCTAGTATTTAAACTATTAAACTACGAAAGTTTTCAGCAAAGTGTATGTCATCATTGCCTTTTGGTTCTCACTGTAACACTGTAGTAAACTAGCAGGCAGCTACAATTTGTCATAGAGTTCAGCATTCTCTTTCACTGCGCTCATCAACTGTATTATCTTTCACCTCTTTCATTTCCTTTTAGTCAATAATGTTGAAATTTTCAAATGGAAGAACAGCAAAAATTATTAATAAAGATCAACTTAGTTTATTCAAAACCATCATTTGCCATTTGGAGGGAAAATGTGTCTGTTTTTCTGCACCTTGCAATCCATATATTCCTTCTGTCATAAATATAAAAATTCACATGACATATTGATGTATAAAGTGCACTTTCTGTTTGGTAGGAATAAAGCTTAAATTCATTTGATGTGTAGTCGCTAAAGTAATAATACTGTTAGTGATTTTGGTAGCACAATGCAGCAAAGAGGATGCAAAAGACATAAATCTTCTATACATCAATTACTATCCTGTTTTCAATTTCTAAATGCATAAAAATACATATATCCTGATCATCATCCTGTTTTTAGGAACTGAAGGTAAGAGAACCTAGGATTAAGATGTCACAACTGTTGGTGGCTGTTTATGGTATGTGCTAAAAAAAGAAATGAATGAAAAAGTAAGTCTGAGTGATGGTGGTACAAGGTTTTTTTTCTCTCTTTTTACTTTTCTCCTCCTTTACCCTGCTTTATGAAGTACAAGTACCTGAAAAGAGGACTTTAGTTTCATTTGCCAGTTCCCTATAACATTGTATTTAGTGATGTCACAGTTGATTGCTATGAAAATTATCTTAATTTCTAGAAAACTGAGGCTAATAGGGAGTTTGGAGTCCAGAATAAGCTATAGGAAATGATGAATTGTTTAAGTATTTCTCTTTTCTCTAACACAAATGATAAAAAAGAAAAAAAAAAAAAGTAGACAAAATATTCAAAATTATCCCTTCATTTAGGGAGACTTAGTACCCTTACATCTGTTTATTTGGTAGTATTGTCTAAGAAGACAGAGATATAATACATGGTAATGGGACTAAAGTGATTTAAATTTTATATAAAAAAACACACTTCTGTCAATCATTAAAAAAACAAACAATAAAACTCAGCTCCCCCTTTATTTTTTCTTATCACTAGTGTTTGCCCAGGAGTAGAATGTGTAAATTATCTTTATAAAGATTTTCTAGCATTGAGGAAGCTTTGAGTGACTTTCAGTTACTTCATTTAGTATGGCACACTGTCATATGTTAGATTAGGATCCTCATCTCCTCCAGAGATCATAATATTTTATAGCATCAGTGTACTAATTAGACTTTCCTTTCACTACACTACTTATTTTTCAAAGGTTGAATGAAGATCTCTTAAAGTCTATATGTTGACATAGGGTTTATATTAAAATACATTATAACAAAAATGTTTTAAAGACATTCTAGGCACAGGTCATTTATTAGCATTCTTAACAACAATCTCATAATGATAACAGAAAATTTAGGGCAACAAAAATACCTAGGGGAAAACTCTGGCTACCTAACTTTGTAGTGTGGGCAAATGTTAAACTATCTTAGCTTCTCTGTCCACAGCATAAACTTGCATTTAACACAATTTATTTGTTGCAGTGTTCCCCTCCACAGGACCTGCTGAGGGACTTTCATGGATGCACGCACACTCAAATCCAACAGGTGTTAAAACTCAGATTTATTCTTCAGTAAAAGTTAGTTAGAAGTCCAGTAACAGTAGTGAACTACAGACTCAGTGGTGTAAGGAGAATTAGTACTACACAGCCGACTTAAGAATCCTTGAGATTTAAAAGTGATGACTCAAAATGTGCATATCACTCACCTAAAAGCTGAGGGCTCTCTCCCTCGAGGAGTTACCTTGGACTGTGCCCCGACCCAAGGGGGAGTCCCTGACGGCAGACCTGCTGCTCTGAGGAGGACTGATTCCAACATGTCCTCCAGAGGGACCTGTGATGGTCTGACAAATTATAGTCAATGTCTCAAACATTCGTTAAAGAACTTTGGTGGAAAAAAACAGCCTCTGTAAAACTGCTGGAGTTTTATGAACAGGGCAATGTGGCCAGAGGAGAAGGGCCCATGGAGGGTAGGAATGCATTTCTCCAAAGCCTTATCTTAAGTGACCAGGAGAAGGAACATAATATGTGCCTTCCTGAAACATAATATATGTCTTCCTGGAGAAAGAAGGCCCCACGAAAATTGGGACTATGCTTCTATCTTAAACAGTCATGTCAGCAGGAAAAGAGAGGCAACTCCACAATGAACTTCCCCCCCCACCAAAGCTCACTGGCAGATTCCAGTGAACCCCAGGAGTGAGAACTGCGCATGTTGAGACCATCAACTAACACACTATAAAAGAACGGGGAACAAGTCCTCGGCGCGCGCCCTCCAGAACTGCACCCCTACACTGGCTGGACCAGCACTGGACACAGGACTGGTGAAATCCTTTTCTTCTCTCTTTCTTCCTTTCTTTCTTTCTCTTTTTCTCTCTCTCCCTCTCTTAATTCTCTCTTTTCCACAGTCCCTACACCTCATCCTTTTAAACATAAACCATTGACCAAGTCTGAGACTAGGAGTGGATCTAGCTGCACCTGGGCTCCTCTTTGAGAAGGAGTCCAGAAAGCAAGGGGGTCTACTCTGAAACTCATGACTCAATGGGAGGGCTCTCCTTCTGATACAGTTTCATGTTCCTTTTTCCATTTTGTTTTCCTACATCTCCCTTCTCTTCTCAATCAGCGGCTTAACAACATGATGCAAGGTTCATATTGATAAGTTCACTTGTACTTGGGCAAGGTTAGCTAGGTTGAATAAATGTTGATTGTTGTTTGAACTCCCCTGGTGTTGTTTCACCTTAATTCTGACAAAGGAAATCCACAAATCTGAGTTGCTCCAACTTTGGGACGTGACGGGACCCTGTTTATACCCTGTCGAATCTGGCCTGTGGTCATTTAATTGCTATTGGCCAAGAAGTTCACCTCAGTGTACCTGGCACATCTTGATTGGCCAGTTCAAATTTCAACCTGCAGCCTCTAGGGTTTAGGGGTTTTTTTTCCTTCCCCTTCTCCCTGCCTGAAGAAGTTTCGTTCCCTACTGGCAGGATGAGGCAGGGGGAAGTGTACTGCCATAGGAACTTGCACAGATCTTGGTCTGTCACAATCCCATATGAGTTCCAGCTTGGTAGTGCAAGTCTATGCCCATTGTTCTCTTTAGATCTACACTTTATACCTGGCAGTGGTGTGTTCCACTGCTATTTCACTATTTTGACCCCCACTCATGAGAGTGCACTGGCAAGGAATCTCCAGGGCTAAAGCTAGCTGTTGCAACTTGATCTAATACTCCCTAGTTGGATCAACAAGAGGTTCACATGGAGAGAAGAGCCTCTATCTGCTATCTGGTGTACCTATGGAAGATGTTTTTTATAACAGAGCTGAGTAATACTGACAGCAATAAATTTCACATAAGAATCTGGATTTCTAACTAGATGCACCTGTCAGATACTTTGATACTTGTTCCTCACTAAAACTGTCTGTTACTGTGCAGTAATAAATGGCTCCCAAATTGGCTCCAGGCAAATTATTAACTGAGAATTGAAATATTCCAGCTACCTGGGCATAATAGTTCTAATATTTAAAGTGTAGTTTATGTTACCAAGTAACTCTTTAGATATTCAGGCATTTGATAAGCATTAATTACATTACTTTGTTATAGTAGTTAGATATTATGATTTATGTTGCATGACTATTTTATAATGTTTAGATTTTGCATTTTATTTTGCATGTCAAGACATAACAACACAAAACCAGAAAAGTTAAGGACTATGTCTGGAACATATGGTTTCCTACCTGTGTACTTCTACAACTATAAAACTGGATTACTTGGAAAGGAAGAAATAAAACCACTAACACACACGGAGAAGACACTTAAGTTATTCCCTAGCCTGTACCTGTTCATAAGGTAACAGCACTGAAACAGAAACATCTTTTGTTCAGTAAGGAACCAAATATCTTGTTTCTTACTGAGTAAAGGCCATTCTGCTAATAAAAGTAATCACAAGCACTGCAGGGGGAGTGCAATCACCAGGAGGCTGACAGCATCTTTCAGGAGTTGTTGCATGTTTGTAGGAATTGAGATCCAGATTCTCCATAGAATCTACAGGGTGAGTTGGAACAAGACATTCCATATTTAAAATGTGTGTGGGGAAAAATGCTCCAGTTTCTGTTTATTTAGGGTTATGTTTGGTTTGGTTTGGTTTTTCATTTATATTTCTCACTTATCTATCTCCTCTGTTGTATTACTGGTTTAGATAAAAAATTTCCTTCAGAATTTATGGCTAATGTTAAACTGTCAAGTCTGCTTACAGAGAGACAGGAAAATATCTCACTGCTAACTTCTTGAGTTTAGTGGTCTGATACTGCTCAGTTTTGGATGACTAGTCAAGTTTATGAAGTGTCATTACTTTCTTTCATGCTTTCTGACCTTCTATCAAAATTGTATCCTTTCCTACATCCTGACATCATATCTCATAATAGATGAGGTATATTTCTGTGGCATTGTAGAAAGATAATTGAGGAAAGTGTAATTTATTTTTTGGCCTTATGAAGGGAGTATTCTAAGTTATGACAAGTCTATCAGTTCTGGAGGGACTTGTGTAGCTGCAAGAAAAATGAGCTCTGTGGTCAGTAGTAAGCATATAATTATACTTAGGAAGCATATATCAGTATTCCATGTACTAGTTAGTAACCATTCACCTGTATTTCTGGAGTCCTTTTCCTTTGGTTTAATTATTACTTATTATAGACAGACATTGGAGGCACCAGCTGAGATCAAGGGCTTGGTGTCTGTCAGCCTCAGCTTAAGGCAATGTGCAAACATTTTAGGATAATATCTTCCTACTGAAGATAGAGTGAAAACGGAAGTAGATTCAGATTCATAATTTGATGAATGGGGCAGTAGGAGAGGTAGAAATATCTTTCTAGCTTTTCTCTGTTCTGACTACTCTGCAAATACCCTGATCCCCTCTTCTATAAAGCCATAACAATTTCTCTAACTGTACAGTGTATTTTTAAAATTTACACGAGAGATTAGGTGTTGATCACTATAGTGCCTCACTTAGAACTATGAACAGTAGCAACATGCTTAACATTCAGACTCCAGAGTATGCTTTTCAACTGGCATATGCATCTTTTTATTAAAAAAAAAAAAAAAAAAGTTAATGTTTGCAGATGTGACAAACCTGTAGGTGTAATGCTGTTGAAATTCCACATAGCCTAATAAACAAGTGGTGGTGACTACATTTACAATGCTACCCAAACATTCACAAAGTTCATGATTCTGTGAGTTTCCAAAACCAGTAGCCCAACAGAGGTGAGGCAGTTGCAGCTCTGTGTCCCTGAGTCCAACTATTAGCATTGCTAAACATGTATTGCCAGTAGGCACACATGTACACATATGCATAATATATACATGCATATGTAGATGGCCAGTCACACAGAGAAGCACATAGAAAACAAACACACTGCACTCATGCAGATAATGTCAGTAGCCTCATCCTATTCTCCCCTCTGGCTAATCAGGGTGAAAGCCTGTAAGTAGAAAAAAATATACATTAGTATGCATATATTGAGTACAGATCTCTTCAGTAACTGACATAGAGAGTCCACCCAGCAACCGCCTGTTGGATCCCCACTCTGCTCAGCAGCTGGTCCCTGCACATGAGAAGTACTCACACATGGACATGCGCTCACACACACACTACGGATGCCACTACTCACTGGCCTTGTACACTAAGTCTAACCAGCAGCTGGCCCTTGAATTCATTGCTCTACCAGTGGCATTACACACAAAGATACACATGCAAGAGAGGTCTCTCTACCAGCTGGTCTAGCCCAATGGCCTTGCTAGTAGCCTACCATGAGTCCTTGTGACTGCTCCAGCTGATGGCTTGGACCCCTGATCCAGTAGCCACTTCTCAGACCCCCTGGTGTCTCCAGTACCCACCCCAAACTTATGGCCACTTTGACACTGGCTCCTCAGCCTCTCATCCTATCTGCCATCTCATTCAGCCTCAGGCTCACTAGCAATATCCCACTGACATGCATACCCATACAGTACACACCCCCCCAGGTCTCTCCAGCTGCCGCCACCACAGACACACATGCCTCTGTTGTGTCTGTCTCTGGTTTCTGGCACTCACCCCATCATTGCCTGATGCCTCTGGGCTCTCCATGCACATGGAGATGAACCTCTTATCACAGAGCCTAATGCTCGCTTTCTCCATGAACTTACAGCAGGGAAGGTCTCAGCTGTAATAAACTATATATAAAACTGATGCAATGTTTCCTACAACATACTTTCATTAAGTAAAAATGAAGTAAATTTGTGGCATGTGAATGTGGAAATAATACATTTTCAATTCAAATAAAATTTTAACTGTTCCTAAATGGAATTGTTGACCTTTATGAAGTGTTAAAAAAACATAAGAAAAAATTCTTTTATGTTGTCCCAGAAGCACTAAAGTCACCATTATTTATTGTCACCAATGGTACTGAAAACTTTGCTTTTTCAACAAAAACACAACTGATAGAATGTGTATTAATTACATATAAAGTCAAACTATGATCAAGGGCCACACGATATCTTTTCTTTCAGTGTCAAATATTAGCTGACATCCTTTGTCTGCCTCTTTCCAGCACTTGCATATAATGTCATTTTCCAATTATCGTCTATAAAACTGACAGCCTAAGCATTTGCTGCTTTCTGGTATACATGTGTCTTTAAAGAAATACTCCTTTTTTAAATGTGTTTGCTCAATCACAGGTACTACATGCTCCGTAATTATTCTTTTATACTGTAGAGGATTTTTAAATGTGGTTTAACAAATTCTGTGGCTTTGCATTTATTTTGCTTTTTAGTTATTCTTAAATTAAAAGTATAGTTTCCTGGACACAGGAGCAGGAGCTTCCTGAGATGGATTTAAGCCACCTTTGAATTATTCTGTTGCTCTGTCCTGTAACTGTGCCACTTTGCCTAGCTTATGTCCAGTTATTAGTGGCCATGGTGGAAGCACAGAATTGTGTACTCTTTTGAGTTGGACAGACCTTGCCTTCTCTATGTATGGTATTTAATATGAAATGCATAAACTGTAGTATGATATACACTTTTTTTGAGTTTTTCAAAGCCTGAAGTACTTCTGTTAAAATACTAGTATTTTTATCATTCTAATTTTAAGGCAAACATTTGTGTTTAAAAAAAAGAAAAAGAAAAGAAAAAAAAACCCAAACAAACCAAACATATTAAAGAATGTTAGGAAATGTCCCATCAAAGAATTATCCACAGTTAGAAGGTAATACGAATTTTTAATGAAATACATTGATAACTACCAGAGCTACTGAAAAGCTGAAAATCTATTACACAAAAAGAACATATCAGAAGTAAAATTATTATTTTAAAAACCGTATTCACAAAGCCAAAAGTCTTTTTCATTCAAAAAATTTTGCAAATATTTTTAAATAATGTTATTTTTGTAAACCTTGTAGAGCTAATATGATTTATTTTTAACCAGCTTTAATAACATTCTCTAATTCTCTTCCATTATATGCAATTTTGATACAAATTGAAATTGACAATTTTCCTATTATATTATTTCAATACTTAATATGGAATGAAGTAAATTTCAGCTTTATTTTGGAATTACACTATGAATAGGCTTTGAATTGTAGAGGAACAACTCTAGCAAGTTTTAGATTTCCTTTTTTGGATTTTATAAACTTCAGAAAAGACTTGTGTTTTCATTTTGTATTCATGCCTTAGACTTTGGAAATCCACTTATTGTCATGGAAGATACATACCTGTGTCCCTAGGTCCTCAAAGATGTCCCAAAGATCCACCCCTATACTGTATATCACAGAAAGCAACATTATGAACATATGCCAACTAAATTGCTCAGGAAGGTCTTTGAGCAAAAAAATGAAAATGCTTTGAAAGCATCATTTTAGGGTCATAGAATTATAGAACCATAGAATCATTTATGTTGGAAAAGGCCCTTAAGATCATTGAGTCCAACCGTAAACCCAACACTGCCAAGTCCATCACTAAACCATGTCTCTAAATGCCGTGTCTACATATCTTCTAAATACCTCCAGGGATGGTGACTCAACCACTACCCTCGGCAGCCTATTCCAGTGCTTGATAACCCTTTTGGTGAATATATTT
>JAOBAS010000072.1:25828907-25844571 GCA_025311575.1 Elanoides forficatus
CTGAACTCAAAACATAGCACTGTACCAGCTACTAGGAAGACAATTAACTCTATCCCAGCTGAAACCAGGACAAGGAGAAGTCCTAATTTCTGTGTGATCATTTTCAGGTATTTCTGTGGTTTCTAACACATAACAACCCTTGCATCTTTGCTGCTGCATGGATTTCCATCCCCTACCTCCACTGAGGTGGCTAGGGTGCTGTGCACATTAGTACAGCGACATTTGAAATTTGCTCCAGTGTACTCAGCACTTTGTGGAGCAGACTGAAGGACCTCAGTAGCACACCATCCCTCAAACATTGGCACGCTGCCCCCAGGCTTATCTCTAGTGGGCCTGGTTTTATCCCTTTACCTCTTCATATCTAGTTTAAAGCTCTTTCAGTGATCCCTGCTAACTCCTGCACAGAGATCCTTTCCCCCCTCTCTGAGACAGGTGTATGCCATCTGTCGCCAGCAGGCCTGGTGTTGTATAGACCAACCCATGATCAAAAAAACCTAGATTTTGCCTGTGACGCCAGTGATGGAGCCAGGTATTGGTCTGCTGGGTCTTCCTGTTTCTTCCAACATCATTCCCTGCAACTGAAACGGTAAAGGGGAACACTGTTGTGCTTCTGATCTCTTGACCAGTCATCTCAAGGCCTTGAAGCCTCTCTTGATTGCCCTTGGACTTCCTTTTGCAATTTCATGGCTGCCTACATGAAAAATCAATAATGGATAATAATCCGAGGGCTGTACCAGGATAGGAAGTTTTCTCATCACATCTTTAACCCATGCCTGAGGGAGGCAGCAGACTTCCCTAAGAAGTGAATCTGGTTGCTACCTCCTATTATGTCAGAGGACCTTGTTGTAGTTTCCAGGCTTCCTAAGTGAATGGAATGGGGTTTCTCTACTCCTTATAGTACTTCCTGCCACTTTTATATCTCTTTACTTCTCATACTCATTGCTTTAACCTTCCTCTGTGCTTTGGAATAATTTCCTTTTGATTCATTTACTCCATCTGCTTGTTTCTTCTATCACATTGTCTCCTGATAAAAAATGAACCTGTAGTATACTGCTTTTCAACTGAAATGACTGCCTCAATTGATTTTATAATGTGCTTTATACAAACTGAAACAAATGGAATAGTTAAGTAAAAACACAGATCTCTACTTTAAGTACATTGAGGATATTTTAAGAGCTTTCAAACACTCAATTGCTGTGTAGTTATCACTGAATTGTGACCAAAGGAAAAAAAAAAAAAAGTAATATGAAAAAAACCCATCTACTTTGATGAAAGCTATTTCTATTCATTAAGAAAGTCTACAGTATTTTCTTCTCCAGTGCCAGGATAATCCTGACAGTGTTGCTAACAAATTGTACACTCCTCTCCATTTATTTCCATGACTTAATTGACCATTTTAAGAAAGAAATGGCCTTTTATGATAACAGCAAGCTAACAGCCAGTAATTGCCTGAAATGCATGAGTCCAGCTAGCTAAAACCACTTTCAACTAATGGAAACCTGCATAGAAGGTATGAAAGCTTCAGCCAATAGCAAAAAAGGTCACATAATTTTACTTTTTTTTTTTAAGAGGAATGAAGACAAAATGTCTTGGATGTGAATTATGGACTCTACAACTTAAAGAAAGAGAAGATGGGGAAAAGAAACAGTGACACTTCAAATAATGTTCCAACATACCTGATTATCTCAAGCCATGCTGAATATATAATGGAAAAACTGATATTATTTAAAAACCTTTCTCTGGTATTATTATGCTGTCAGCACAGGGCTATTTGATGTGTATGCATTCAGACAAGTTGTTTAGTTTTTTCAAGAATCAGTACCTACAGTTGTAACACTATGCAAACAACATTTCAATAGGTTTCATGCAACAGGCAAGCCAAGCTCCTGAGAACAAATATGTCTTCTGAACAATAAAAGAGTTTTATTGTTAAACATTCCAAAAGTACAATTTAAAACACAGGCTTGCATAGCTAAGACAAAAGAATTATCTGCACCTCACCAGCTTTTTTTTTTCCTGTCCTAGTAATAAAAAGACAAAACTTGAGGAAAATAAATTATCTTTGTCCTTCTGCAAGTGCTTTTGTGTCGTTTGGGATTTTGCACACTAGAGAAAAGAGCAGAACAGAATAGGTCAACTTCTATTCTACACCTTGTTTGAAGTTTCTTCTGTGCTTTCCATTAATAGTCACTTAGGTTCATCTTTGCAGGTACAAAGCTACAAACATTGCAATAATGTCTCATACAATGTGACAGTGTTCAGCCTAGAAACAGAGCTGTCATGATGTAATTCTTTCTCTCACAAAAATGAAACATAATGCAGAATTTTACATGGTTTTTTAATGGAAACTCCGCTATCATGCAAGAGAAGTGGGCCAAAATAAGGTACTTCCAGGCAGCCATGCTGCACATTATGAAGATAGTGACATTCATTTCTGTCAGAGCAATAGGAAAATAATATTATGACACTCAACTCAAACTGTTGACACATCTAGGAATAAAAGAGCTGTGATATTACAGACACTGGGAGTGAAAATTGGATAAGGATTCTGTTCACGCTAAATTATTACAGCTAAAAACAAATGCAGTAGTTAAAAAGCATATCAACGAAAGCATTTAAAGTAATTATAAATATGATGGGGCCAGATCTGCATTTTTGTTTGGGAAATCAGACTGTTAACTAGAGATGCAGAAAAGGAAAGGAGCATGAATTCTGTGACATATTATTGTCTTTAGGATTGTGACTAGTGCTACTGTGTTTCAGATATTTGCCTTCGGATGTCTACTGTTTTTGACAGCTGTCACGGGGAGTAAAAGAAACAGGCTGGCAAATGCATTCTGACATCAATCTGTACTAATCAGATGGAATTCAAGTAAGAATTTATGCTTCTCTAAAATGCTTCAACTCATTGGTACACAGAGACGAAAACGTAACCACTAAAAACCGAAGCCTCAGCTGATGTCCTGATTTTGTTTGGAGAAGGCAATACACTATGCAAAATGTGGATCCATTGTCCATTCAATGGGCATTGAAAAAATCCCACCTCCACATCACAGCATGGATAGGATAATACGCTAACAGTGCTTCTACTAAACGTTTCAGTTTCACCTGGGAGTGTGCATTTGCCATGATTCTCCTGGTCATGTCCACTGTCGTACTTTTGGTTCACATCACAGGTGGGGCTGGGAGGACAGGACCTGGTCTGATCCCGTAAGCAACTAAACCTGTGCACTGCAAGATCTGGTGCTCCCTCATGACTAATGAGTATTTGGTCCAGATCACCATAGTAAAGACACTACAAAAAAGTCCACCACAAACAAAAAAACCCCAAACCTCCAATATGCACACAGTGCGAACACTTAATTCTCCCACTTTCAGATATGCTCCTACTAGGCCACATTCTTCATTAGTGTGGACAAAATTTGTACCTCAAATATTTCAAATATTTTATGGAAATAACTCTTAAATACACTATTGCACAATGTGGATGAAATAAAGACAGGGTATCATGTTGTCTATGTACTCGTTCTAAACTGGGGAAAAATAAGCTGTTAAGTATAATAAATATGAATTGCTTCAGGTTCCACTTGTATTTTGTAAAGGCAAGCCCAAATCTACTTTGTATGCATCTAATTCTTCGCTGTGTTTATGAACCACACTATAGCACTTAGTAATTTTACAAAAAAGATTAATCTCACAAGAGACTCTTTTTCTCAATTTAGAGATAGATAAAGCCATATACACTCTGTTACAAAAGAAACACACAAGAAACACATTTTTCCTTTGCTCTGAAGACACAGGTGGCACTTTTTTTTCAACAAACATTTGGATTATGGGTATTACATTTGATTCTCACACTTCAGCCAACTTTTAAAATGTAGTGAAGATGTGCCTTTTGATGATGTATCTCATATTGTGTTCAGCGATAAATGCAAATTAAGTATTCTGAAACATGCTCTTTAAAGACTAATCTAGTAAAAATTAAGTCATCTTAATATCAATATTCAATTCCCATATGGATTATGGAATGTTAAATTTTGCAGACAGATATTTATGTACATTAGGCCTATATTTCTTTGGCAGTCTTTATTTTCCACCCTTCCATTTACACTATAAATGGAAAATTTAAGTGAGGGGAAAGAAGGAGTTTATTTTTGGTTAGGACTTTACCTGATGCCATGGAAATTGGTGTTTGAGTCTCACTGACTCACTTCACATATACCTTCACATATATCTAATAATAGCCCAGTTCAGTATCCATAGGCGTGGCCTGAGTTCAGAAATTACTCAAGAATATCCAAATAAATCTGGTAGGTTATGTATTACTGATGTTGTCATAAAAATAGAGGTGTAAAAATTACCTCAATTATATAGATATACCTAGGATTTCATACAGGAAAAACTGCACCAGGCTAATATACCCTTAAAATGCTGTTACAATGTGAAAATAATGATCTGTACATCTAGTATTATGCAATCTCAACTAAAACTAGAGGTCTCAATGTTTACAAGAAATATTATTCTAACTGCATATTGTGATTGGCTTCACATGTTTTCATGGTTCAGATCAGGCTTTCCAGATCTATTAAAAAATTCAAATATCTATTGACACTCAGTGGGGACTAGAATAGTGCTTGATACTTCATGTATTTTTTAGTAGCTATCACAGACCCTTCCTAACAGATTCTAACAGCACTGGTCTAATCATAAACATATTTTGATAATTTTCTTTCAAAATACGGTGGATTTCAAACATGTATCTGCTTTTACATGACCTCACTCAAGAAACAAGGAGCAATGTTCAGTTCTCTTCAGAGCTTTCTTTAGAGCTGTCAAGCCATTGTATAAAGCACCATGGATGGGGATATCTCTGTTCCCTCTAGCTGCTTTGAAAAGTGCAAGAGAGCAGAGCCAGAGAATAGATATGTTAGTAATAAGTAGATATTTTTATTATTAATGACGTTACAAAAATAATAAGGATGTGCTACCTTTCACAATTATGAGGACTAACTTAAGCATTGAAAACTATTACACACAAAACTGTGCCATTTTTTTTCTCCTGTTTTTAATTTGTCTTGTCTTTCCACATATATCAGCAACCTCTGCAAAGGTTTTCCAGAAAATCTACTTTTTGTTGTTGTTGTGATGATCTCAGAAACTTTATCAATCTGTAAATTAGCTGTAATAGTAGTAACAACATAGTCTGTGACAGTCTTAAAACATTCAAACTAACAGCAGTAATCAGTACTGGAAATATAACTTTCAGTTTTTCTATTCTCTTTCTTCTAAACAAGAAAGATAAAGTAGACTGTGAATGACTCTAATCTGGTTAGGACATAAGGATGCAGGAAAGAAAATTCATTGTGTCAACTTCTGGTGTTTCCATGTAATTCTTGTATTTTCCAGTAGAAATATGGACACATCTATGACAACATAATCAAAAAGTTTTAAATTGCCCTCACTGCTGCTTTTTGCTTTTAATATAATCTTCTGACTCTCTTAGGTCCACAGATCCATCTTTTGATTCACAGAGGGGACTGTTATTTATTTTGGTTTTTTTTTTTTCCAGTTATGATAAATGGAACTGAAAGAAACAATACTGTGGAGTGCAAGTTTTACATGAAGTCGCATTTCCTACCCACTTCATGTCATGTAGAAGTGTGACCATAATGCTTGTAGAATCATTTCACTCTGACATGAATCAGTGGATTTCTGTGTAAAGGGTGTAATTGCAGCTACTACAGTTGGGAGTACACAGCTTGAAGTGTAAGGTAATGCTATTGCAAATAGTATAGATTTGCATATAATATATACATAGCAGGTGACAAGAGAACAATACTGGGATGATTTGAGATTTAGATTAGTACATTAACTGGTTCATCAAACACAAATCAGTTGCACATACAAAGAAATCTCCAGTACTTCGTATGATTTTGTAATTTCATGCTTTTATAATAATGCTTTGTTAGAAGGAACTTGTTTAAACCTGAGTTATTAATAAAGAGCTATAGCATCCACCTCTGGGTTTTGGCATATGCTTTGTAATATTTTTGCGTGAGGACTCTGTGTTATGCTTGAATGTCCTCTATTAACACAAACCATAAATAAAACTGGAAAATATTTCAGAGCTAGAAGAAATAAAATGTTGAAAACCGGGAAATTATGTTTGTCATTATTTGTTTTTCCATATTTTGGATGTGCATGAATAAAAACTAAATACTATAGAATTTTCCCACTCACACTGTTACAGACAGTTTTTTTAAAATTCTTTTGCATTTTTTATTAAAGAAGTAGACTAGCCATGTAAAGTGTGCTAAAACCAAAGAAATTGTTGGGCATGTTTTCTCTTATTCTGTACAATGCTAACAGCCCTATATTAGAAACAATAAACATCAAAACAGAAGTTACAGGTACTTGAAAAATAGGTACACATTACAATGAAAAAGGTAACACATCTCTTTGCCTAAAAATGGGTGCAAACATTGCACTCATTTTTAAAAAAGGTAGAAAGGAGTATCCTGGCAATTACTGACCTGTCAGCCTCACCACTGTGCCTGGGAAGATCATGAAACAGATACTCCTGGAAACTATGGAGGAGAAGGAGGTGATTTGAGGCAGCCAGCATAGCTTCACCAAGGGCGAGTCTTGCCTGACCAACCTAGCAGCCTTCTATGATGGAGTGACTACATCAGTGGACAAAGGAAGAGCTACAGATGTCATCTATCTGGAATTCTGTAAGGCCTTTGACATGGTCTCCTACAACATCCTTCTCTCTAAATTATAGAGATACGGATTTGATGGGTGGACTGTTTGGTGGATGAGGGATTGGCTGCATGGTCGCACCCAGAGAGTAACGGTCAATAGCTCAGTTGTCGAATGGAGATCAGTGACGAGAGGTGTACTTCAGGGGTCTGTACTGGGACCAGTACTGTTTAATATCTTCATCAATGACCTAGACAGTGGGATCAAGTGCACCCTCAGCAAGTTTGCAGATGACACCAAACTGAGTGGTGCAGCTGACACACCTGAGGGACAAGATGTCATCCAGAGGGACCTGGACAAGCTGGCAATGTATACTCGCAGCCCAGAAAGCCAACTGTATTCTGGGCTTCATCGAAAGAAGCATGGTCAGCAGGTCAAGGGAGGTGATTCTTTGCCTCTACTCTGCTCTCATAACACCACACCTGCAGTACTGCATCCAGCTCTGGAGTCCTCAGTACAAGAAAAACATGAACCTGTTGGAGTATGTCCAGAAAACGGTCATAAAAGTGATCAGAGGGATGGAACACCTCTCCTATGAAGACAGGCTGAGAGGGTTGGGATTGTTTAGCCTGGAGAAGAGAAGGTTCCAGGGAGACCTTGTTGTGGCCTTTCAATACTTAAAGGAGGCTTATAAGAAAGATGAGGACATATGTTTTGACAGGACATGTAGTGATAGGACAAGGGGTAATGCTTTCAAACTAAAAGAGGGTGGATTCAGGCTAGATATAAGGAAGAAATTTTTTATGATGAGGGTGGTGAAACACTGGGACAAGTTGCCCAGAAAGGTGGTAGATGCCCCATCCCTGGAAACATTCAAGGTCAGGTTGGATGGGGCTTTGAGCAACTTGATCTAGTGGAAGATGTCCCTGCCCATTGCAGGGTGGTTGGACTAGATGACCTTTAAAGGTCCCTTCCAACCCAAACTATTCTATGATTCTATGAAAAGATACTCATTAAATGATCTGAAATGTTTGGCTAGTTCTTGTAGTTGTGGGGAATTTGGCATATTTAATTGAAGAAGACAAACTAACATTTATTTTCATACAACAAAAAACCAAGGAACGCTCTTAAACTGCTGATTCTTAACATAAGTAAAAGGCTTTTCTGAGAAAAAAAAAAAAAAAAAATGGAAAAATCACTGTTAAGAGCATACTAATAGCATATATGTCAACTTCATGGCAACAAGGCAGAAAGCTGAAGGCTAACAGGCCAAAGCAGCAGGGGAACTGTGGAAGGTGAATTTAAATGGTTAGATATGCTTGTAGAAAAATTTACAGTGAACCCAAATGTCCCCTGACTTACTCACATGAAAATCTAAGAGTAGCACCTGAGCAACTATGGAAATAACTGAACATTAAAAAATTGCAGTTGTAGGTGAAGGAAGGTGCTATGTGTTCATTTTACATGGTGAATAGAGGTGGTGGCAGGGTTTTGGGGAGTCAGTCTGATTGCCAGTGCCTCCTTGACTTTCTACTACATTATTATTAACATGTCAAATTGACATGATGACTTCAATAGAACAAAACATCCTTCATTTTGTTCCTAAATCAGTGTATATGTATTTGTGAACGGTTCATGTAGAATAATTCATTAAAATAGTACCCCATAGTGTTGGTAACATGATACATCAGGCTTCTTTTCCTCATATCACAGGATAGGGAAGAACAAATATGCCTACATCTTCATGTGACACAAGTTGGACCATGCACCTGAAATCTTGTGGTAGAATACAGATTATTCTTTTTCAACATAGTCATTTTCACACTGCTGTGTAAAAAGTGCATGACCATTGCTGATGTGCACAAATTTAACTGCATAAATAAGATTTAATTTTAACAAATGCTTTGGCTGAAAAGAGTTAAAATCATGACTTGTCCTGATGGTTTTCTTTGGTATTTCTAGAAAGTTGCTATTTCAGCCCAAATTTAATTAAATTAAGAGCACATTTTAAAAATAAATAAATAAAGATACAAAAATCAGTCCAAAGTAAAGGTTTTCTCCTTGGTCAATAGCAAAAAAAACCCCGCTTACTTTGACCTAAAACATTTATTTCAGGGTTCTTTTTACTATTTACTATTAAAAATGAGACTTCTTAACTTGGGAAGTTAGGAAACTGAAACCTTGAAAGTTATTATTATCTTTTCAATCATTAAAATGATAGAATCACAACGATTTTACTACTCTATTGCCCAGAGTTACAGCTTTTCTCCTTTTCTATCCACAGCCTTGGTCAGTGCTAGGACACTTAGCTAGAACACCTAGATTAAGTATGATTTCCCTTAGCTGAAGTATTTGCTATTATTTAGCCTTCTCTTACTAACATGTAGATCAGAATTCCAGTAACCAAATCAAACCTAAAGTATGTTTGTGCAAATTTTCTTGTTCAAATTATCTCGCACCTCAGATAGTGCATTTTGGTACTAACCAACATTTCTATCACAAACAGCAGTAGATCGAGTAATATACTTCAGATGATGCATAAGATATGCTAAAATTGAGCTGTTTGATTATTAGGTTTTATTAGATTAGTAGAGAGATGGGAGTTCAAAATGTAGCTCAATGACCTAACGGTATTTTATCAGATTTTTGCATCTGAGTAACATTTAACTATTAGTAATGGAAACTTTACTAAGCAAATTGAAATGGTCCCATTAAAAGCCAACAACTTACCAAATAGGCAACATATACTACACTTAAATGGTGAAGGAAGATTAACAGCCTGGCAACTTCAAGTGAATACCTGGTGCCTTGTTACATCCTTTACCCTTTAGCCGTCTGTCTGTTGTAGACACCTTATCAAAGATTGACATGTCATTAAAGTAGAACAACTTTTCCATATCCTATTGTGAGAGACTGAAAGAGTTAATGTCTCAAACATTGTGGTGGGGCAAGTTCCACTTAACGACTAACTCTGCATAACAAGGAACTCTGCCTAGCAAGGTACTACAGGTGAGAAGTGGATCAGTACCCATCAGCAACAGGAGGGGGAGGGTGTGCTGGAGGGTGCACAGCTCCCTGTTCTGATATGCTGTTCTGATGTGCTCAACAGGGCAACTCATCATGCTGTTCTGATGCGTCGAGCAGGACAGCTCAACATGCAGGGAAAAGGAAGTTACTCCCCAAATGACCCCCAAGCCCAAAGGCTCACAAACCACTCATGACACCTAATTAGCCTAATGCCTACTCAAAGGAGAGGCAAGGATGATAAAAGGACACAAACTGAAGCCCCAGGTGTGCAAACCCACCGGAACCAGACCCCTCAGCTGACTGGACCCTTTGGCTGACAGAACCAATGCTGGACCCAGGACCAGTGAAATCTTTCTTTTCTCTCTCTCTCTTTCTGTCTCTCTCTCCCCTTTCCTTTTCCATAATCCCTACACCGCATCCCTTTAGACATAAAACCATTGACAAAGTTTGGGACTAAAAGCAGATCCAGCAGCCCCTAGGGTCCTCCCTGAGAAGGAGTCTAGAAAGCAAGGGGGGCTGCTCTGAACCTTGTGACTCAACAGGAGGGCTCTCCTTATTGTCTTCCCTGAACTAATTCCCAGATAAGCAAGGCCTGTAGTATATGTTTGGTGATGTATGGTTAGCACGTTACACAGTTTACTGACATGGTTTCATCCTAATTTTTGTAGTGAGCATGCCAATTCTTGTTGTGAGCAAATAAAAATTGAGTTTTGTGAGCTAAAGGATCCCTGGTGTCGTTTCACCTTAATCTTGCCCTGGCAATCAGCAAATCTGAGTCATCGTCCTGAGAAATTGGGACGTGACACCTATAGATACTAGTTAGAAAAGATTTGCAAATAGTTGTATATCAGAAGACAGTAGAAGGCAATAAAGTGGTTATTATTCTTCTACTAGTAACCACTCATACCAGAAGAGAAGAAAGTTAAATAAAACAATCTGTCCCTTAAGCAGGTTTTCATGTTTACTTCTTTTTAATCAAGTCATTGAATTTTTCATTGTTATTTCTTAAGTAAAATTTGAAGAATATTGCAATGTCTTAGACTGAACCTTTTGTTAGCAGTGCTCTAATTTTTTTTATTAATAAACAGTATTTTTATTTAGGGAAGGAGGAAAACTAACACTAAATTAACTTATTACCTTTTTTTGTTAACTCTTCATCATGTTCTGTTCAGAACTTCAGATACACTTATTGTGGAGTGTTGTGGGATGCTGTCTGTCTACATAGTTAGACAAGCTAAACATATGAAGCAGGGATATTTCTGTATTGTCATACGAGGAATTCTGTTTCTTGTCAGATTTCTTGTTCTTATTGCATGCTCAGCTGCATTCAGTTCTATAACTAATTTACTTCCTTAAAATTGGGGCATAGCCTAGAATATATTATGTCCCTCTCTAAGAGCTGTGACTGTGGGCATTTTGTGCTGAGCTATTTCATCCTTTATTGGGGCTGAAAGACCTTCTTTTCACAGAATTAACAAGACCACATTGTGGTACTTCTTTTGATCTGCCTGAATTCCAGCTTTGTTCTGATATTCAAGAAATAAAATACATGTTTTACAAACCCTTTTCTGAATTCCTCAGCAAGTCAATTTCAAAGTGCTTGGCAAAAAAAGATCTTTAATAATTCCAATGAACAAATAGTTTTGATGTTTCATTAAAAAGTTCTTATACTGAAATTCTTTATTTTACAAAATGAAAAAAAACCAACCCCTTAATCCAACCTTAGCATATTTATTTTTCATTTTCTAAAATTAATCAGTTTTGAAAGATGTTAATTTAGTCTCCAAAGTTAAACAAAAGAATGATTATTTTAGCTCAGTGTACAATTACAGAAGAATCAGACAAGATAATCATCAAGTAAATCTGTATAATCCCTTAATATACTGTCTTTACACATTGCATCACCATTTACAAACTATGGCAACTGAATTGCAATAGTTAGGCTAATATAATGTCAACTATGGAAAAAATACAAAATTCATTTGTAGTCTTTAAATACAACATTTCCATACCAATGCTCTCACAGATGAAGTCATAGTCTTTGTGAAATAAGGATAATTTGCTACTGATGGCAATAATTACTCTAGGTGATTATTAGTATTGCTAGAAGATGTCAAAACTAAAACTTCCCAGAGGAACATACAAATATCAACAGTACTGAAATTTCTGCGAGAGGCCTACACCCAGTTTGCCATTGCCTACTATATTCAGAATGTTTATTAGCAATAGGTAAAGTCCAAGCTTGCATTTTTTAGATAAGGAACCTTGACTTTTTACTTTGTATCAACTCCAGACTACTCCAGGATCAGGACTCTTTGTCTTCTGTTGGTAGTTCCGGTTTGTATCAACAAATATATCTTCATCTGAGTGTCATTTAAAGTTTTCACATCCCCAACTCACATTCTCTTCAGTGAGCTAATAAACCTTTTGTTTGGTTGGGGTTTTAATGTTATTTATTTCCTTGTTTTTATGTGAAGGCTTCTCAAAGGACTGTAGGTAATCCTGTCTTGTAAAAGGAAACCAAACCAAACCAAACAAACTTTTCTGGTTTAACAAGATTGTTTTCATACTCATTTCTAATAACGATTATCAGCCCAATAACCCTTTCAGGGAATCATTAATTTGAACCAGACAGTAAAAGGCAAATTATTCTGCATATATACAGCGCAGTATACATATACTGCATATATATCATATATATATATATACAAGGAAATGCTGCTTTCAGTAAATAAGTAAATGAACTACATACATACATATTGCTTTACTGCTACTTATAGTTAGGGTATTGAAAATTAAATGAAGGTAATTCATTCACATCCTCTACAAAAATGGAGTCCTTTTCCTTTACTCTCCTGTTCCTGCTGCCCCCCTGGAGCTGCTGTTAGTTGTTTTATATGTATAAAACACTGGTGCAAAATTCAACAGTTACAGAGATTCTGACAGTGTGATCACTTGCAATCTGTGACACTTCTCTCACCAGCAACATGTATAAGCCTCTTGGACTGACAGACACCCTAACCATAAGCCAAAAGAAACAGAATCTGATAATCACTGTGCCACAAAAAAATGCCACGTTCTACTAAACATGTAACTCTCTCATCTGGCCTGCATGGTCTGCTTCAAAAAGGAGGACAATTACAGCAATCCCTTTTTTTTTTTTTTTTTTTATTATTATAACAGCCAACAACCTATAATCTTCCAACAAAAGTTGATTGTTCACACACAGTTGGCTATTCAGTCTGAACTAAGGGGTAGATAGAAAGCTTATTTGCACTTCTGTTTCGGAAAACAGAAGAAGGCTGATTTCAGCTGCACCATGAATTTGAGATGGATCTGTAGCATTTCTAAAGGATCTTGTGGCTGAAAAACCCCAAAGGCTGTTCAAGGACTTAACAGTTGCTGGAATTTAGAAGATTTGGGACAGACCCTCAAGAACATGGAGACATGGTCATGCCGCAGAAGAGTCCAATGAAGCACCATGAACATGATTAAAGGATGGAGCGTGTCCCTGTTAGGACAAGCTGAGAAAGCTGGGACTGTTCAGTCTGGAGAAGAGAAGGCTCAGGGGGATCTTACCAATGTATATAAATACCTGAAGGGAAGGTGCAAAGAGGATGGAGCTAGGCTCTTTTCAGTGTTGCCCAGTGGCAGGACCAGAGGCACTGGGCACAGACTGAAACACGGGAGGTTCCCACTGAACATCAGGAAACAATTCTTCACTGTGAGGGTGACCAAGCACCAGCACAGGTTGCCCAGAGTGGTGGTGGAGTCTCCCTCTTTGGAGATATTGAAAAGCTATCTGGATAACAAAGCCCATCCTAGGTAACTGGATGTAGGTGGCTGTGCATTAGCAGAGGGGTTAGACCAGATGACATCCAGAAGTCTCTTCCAACCTCAACCATTCTGTCATTCTGTGAATCTTGCTCAGCACGTGTTTCTCTTCTGACAGTGGACTACTGAAAATTTTTTATTGAGAAAGTTGTTGCAATCAATTTCATATTTCTCTAACTGTTGTTTCATTTAGACTATGTACTCCCACCTCTTTTGTAAAACAATGATTTGACAGGATGTACTCTTAAAGAATCTCTTCAGATGCTGACTGTTTTCTTGTCTTTCTGTGACTTACAGGCAGAACTCCTGATGTTTTTTAGATCCTGATCCTTTCTCTATAAAGCAGAATTAACTTTGCCAGTTTTGTCCCACTATATAGAATTACCACTTGGAATTCTACACCAGTAAGAAATCTACTTACATTAGAAGAATTCTGTGTTTCAATGAAGTTGCTCCTGTTTGGTTCTGATGCATCTAATAAAATATTAATGATCATGATAATCAGTTAAAAGGATCTCCCCACCCCCAATTAGCATATCTGTATTCTCTGTTATTCAACTTAATGCTTTATTTTCCTCACGCCCTACTATTCTCATCAACAATTCATGGCACTAATCACCTAATACTTTCATGTACCTATGATTATACTTAGAGGATATTTACCAGTTCTGTGAGACAGTTACAAAAAAAGTGCAGATTGATCATCCATTTATGTTTAAAATTAATATTTGGCTTTCAAATTTGTAAGTTCAGAACCTAAAGAAAAAATAAAAAAGTATCAGTAAAACCCATTATTATCTGTAATTAGTGTTTAACAAACTGGCACTGGAAAAATATACAGTAAAAGTGCAACTATAAACACGTGATAGGGAGTTGTGTGGTCTTTGGTCCTGAGTTTGTGAGGTGTTAATTAGCTAAACTATTTAACTATTAAAGGTTACTGGAATCAAGTGTAATCAGCTCTTGACATATGATATTCAGCATCATGCTATCTCAGGTCTTACACAGCTCACAAACATAAAAGGAATAAAGTGTTCCTTACATAACTCCAGTCTGTGTGCTGAAACGATTCTAGGAATTAATGTGGGTCGTATCAATGTTTACTTAAGTAAGTTTCTGCTATATTTTGATTGCCTTTTTACATACAAGACTAAAGGAAATTTGAGATCAATCCTGCCTGCTGTGCCAGCCCATCCACTCTGTAAGTCACTACAACACAGAAAGGAAAACAGCTCCTTCAATATCCACAGATGATCTAAAAAATTACCTTCTTTATTTAACCTACTCCCCAGAAATCTTCTGTTGGTACAGCATCTTGTGGACCTGAAAGCTTAATACATAAGTAAGATTTATTTCATAACTAAATGCAGAAAGGGAGTTGAAACAGATGGCTACTCCTAGATGTTAAAATGCCTAATACTGCAGTTCCTATCAGTTTTTACATTAATAATTTGACCCAATAATTTTATTCTTTCTAAGATACTCTACAGAAACAAATTCACCTATCTTAGGTACAGAGGAGGACTAAAGTTTCACATTATCATAGCTATTGGACTTCTAGACAGATGTTCTGGCAAGATACAGCACTGTATACCAACAAGCAAGGCAGTATATAGTATATAGGGTAGTAGAGTATTGTGAATAAGCAAGCAGACGTGACTTTGCATAAAAAGGAATGAAACCTATGTGCTTAGTAACATTAAAGAGTAATATAGGCAGATTATGTAGACATATGTCAAGTGACAGAGCTGTGGACAAAAGCCAATGACAGCATTTTGTAAAATCAAGTAAGTCAGCTGCTGAACTACCTTTAGAATAGTTTGAGATGTACCATACAGTAGTGCATCATGTTTGTCCCTGAAATAGATAATCTTCAAGTGTTTCTGTATTGAAAAATCTTATTTTCACTCTGTATTTATTTAAGATCATGACTCAGAGATATGGAACAGGAAAACGCAACTCTAATCTGATTGTCTGGCAGAGCTTCTTTTTCAAAGAAAGCATTTACAAATGCTTTTGGAAGGATTGTTGCATCCATCTTTGTGCACTGTCAGAATGCAATGCCCATTTTTGTGTGTTAGGGGTTTTTTTTTGGGGGGGG
>JAOBAS010000072.1:25855057-25868301 GCA_025311575.1 Elanoides forficatus
TGATAGGGGATATGATACACCCACTCAATGCCATGCTCTTTGGCCCAGGTGTCTATGAGGTTGTTTTGGAAATGAGTCCCGTTGTCTGACACAATTCTTTCTGGGGTGCCTTGTCACCACAAGACCTCCTTTTCAAGGCCCAGGATAGTGTTCTGGGTGGTGCCATGGGGCACAAAATATGTTTCCAGCCATCCAGTGGTTGCTTCCACCATCGTAAGCACATGGCGTTTGCCTTGGTGAGTTTGTGGGAGCGTGATATAGTCAACCTGCCAGGCTTCCCCATATTTATATTTCAGACATCGCCCTCCATACCACAGAGGTTTTAGCTGCTCGGCTTGTTTAATTGCACCACATGCTTCACATTCATGGATAACCTGTGCAACAGTGTCCATGGTCAAGTCCACCCCTTGATCACGAGCCCATCTATATGTTGCATCTCTTCCCTGATGGCCTGAGGTATCATGGGCCCAGTGAGCCATAAGTAGCTTACCCTTATGTTGCCAGTCCAGGTCCACCTGAGACACTTCAATCTTGGTGGTCTGATCAACCTGCTGGTTGTTTTGATGTACTTCACTGGCCCAACTCTTGGGTACCTGAGCATCTACACTATGTATTTTTCCAACCAGATTCTCTAGCTGGGCAGCAAAATCTTCCCACAGTGCGGCAGCCCAAATGGGTTTACCTCTGTGCTGCCAGTTGCTCTGCTTCCATTGTTGTAACCACCCCCACAGGGCACTTGCCACCATCCATGAGTCAGTATAGACACCGAGCACCGACCACTTTTCTGTTTAAGCAATGTCTGAAGCCAGCTGGATGGCTTTCATTTCTGCAAACTGACTCGATTTACCTTCTCCTTCAGCAGTTTCTGTGACTTGTCGTGTAGGACTCCATACAGCAGCTTTCCACCTCTGATGCTTTCCCACAATGCAACAGGACCCATCAGTGAACAGGGCATATTGCCTCTCATTTTCTGGCAGTTTCTTATACAGCGGGGCCTCTTCAGCCTGTGTCACCTTCTCCTCTGGCGACATTCCAAAATCTTTGCCTTCTGGCCAGTCCGTGATCACTTCTAAAATCCCTGGGTGACTGGGGGTCCCTATGCGAGCCCCTTGGGCGATCAGTGCAATCCACTTACTTCATGTGCCATCAGTCGCATGATGTGTAGAGGAGACCCTCCCTTTGAACATCCAGCCCAGCACTGGCAGTCGAGGTGCTAAGAGGAGCTGTGTTTCAGTACCAACCACTTCTGAGGCAGCTCAAACTCCTTCATATGCTGCCAATATCTCTTTTTCGGTTGGAGTATAGTAAGCCTCAGATCCTTGATATCCCCGACTCCAAAACCCCAGGGGTTGGCCGCAGGTCTCCCCAGGTGCTTTCTGCCAGAGGCTCCTGGTAGGGCCATTCTCCCCAGCTGCAGTGTAGAGCACATTTTTAACACCTTGTCCTGCCTGGACTGGCCCGAGAGCTACCGCATGAACAATCTCCCGCTTAATTTGTTCAAAGGCTTGTTGTTGCTCAGGGCCCCATTTAAAATCGTTCTTCTTCTGGGTCACTTGGTAGAGAGGGCTTACAATCAGACTGTAATTTGGAGTATGCATTCTCCAAAATCCTACAACACCTAGAGAAAGCCTGTGTTTCCTTTTTCTTGGTCAGTGGGGACATAGCTGCTATTTTGTTGGTCACGTCCATGGGGATCTGATGACATCCATCTTGCCATTTTATTCCTAAAAACTGGATCTCCTGTGCAGGTCCCTTGACCTTACTTTCTTTTATGGCAAAACCAGCCTCAGAAGGATCTGGATTATTTTCTTCCCTTTCTCAAAGACTTCTTCTGCCATGTTGCCCCATACAATGATATCATCAATGTATTGCAGGTGTTCTGGAGCTTCACCTTTTTCCAGTGCAGCCTGGATCAGTCCATGGCAAATAGTGGGGCTGTGTTTCCACCCCTGGGGCAGTCGATTCCAGGTGTACTGGACGCCCCTCCAAGTGAAAGCAAACTGTGGCCCGCACTCCGCTGCTAAAGGAATGGAGAAAAATGCATTAGCCATGTCAATTGTGGCATACTACTTAGCTGCCTTTGACTCTAGTTCATACTGAAGTTCTAACATATCCAGCATGGCAGCACTCAGTGGCAGTGTAACTTCATTCAGGCCATGATAATCTACTGTTAGTCTCCACTCCCCATTCGACTTTTGCAGTGGCCATATGCGACTATTAAAGAGTGAGTGAGTGTTATTGATCACTCCTTGACTCTCCAGTTAACGAATCAACTTGTGGATGGGAATCAGGGAGTTGGTTGGTGTGATATTTCCGCCAGTGCACTGTTGTGGTAGCAATTGGCACTTCTTGTTCTTCAACCCTCAGCAACCCCAAAATCGAAGGGTCTTGAGAGAGACGCAGCAGGCTAGAGAGCTGTTCAATGCCCTCCATCTCCAAGGCAGCTATACCAAAAGCCCATTGATACCCCTTTGGGTCCTTAAAATTCCCTCTCCTGAGATAATCTATGCCAAGCATGCATGGAACCTCTGGACCAGTCACAATGGCATGTTTCTTCCATTCATTCCCAGTTAGACTTACTTCAGCCTCCAAGAGAGTTAGCTCTTGGGATCCCCCTGTCACACCAGAGATACAGACGAGTTTTGCCCCTTTATAACTTGATGGCATTAGGGTACATTGTGCACCAGTGTCTACTACAGCCTTATATTCCTGTGGGTCTGATGTGCCAGGCCATCGAATCCACACTGTCCAGTAGACTTGGTTGTCCCTTTCCTCCACCTGGCTGGAGGCAGGGTCCCTCTAATCCTGGTTAGAGTATCCGTTACTCACTTTTCGCACACGTAAATCAGAGGTCCCTTCAAGAGGATCAGAAATGAGATCAGTCCTTCTACTGCATCTGGGGGATTGCTCACAGGACACTGGAGCAGGAGTTTTCCAAGAAGAATCCTCTTTCCTGATTGCTTTTTCTCGCAACTCCCGTACCCGTGCATCCAGGACTGAGGTAGGTTCTCCATCTGTAAGAGACTGAATTCTTAACTTGAACCATTTGTCTCAAAGATTGTCAGGTGTGAGAGACTTCTCCAGCCAGTCATCTCAAGAAACTGTGAACTGCTTATCTCAAGTCCTTTGTCTCTGGAATGGCCTGTTTAAGCAGGACACTCCTCTGTCCATAAGGATGATTACGAGGCTATTGAGGCATCCAGGGGAGGAAACGAGGCTGGAACTGATAAGATACTGGTTTCTGGTGTGGATCACATGAAGGTCATGAAGGTCGTGTGATAGATGAAACCTGCAGTGCATGACATCATCGGAATATGCCCTATAAAAACCCCTAGAGACAAGCCCCATGGCTGCTGCTTCTTCTTTTTCCACCACTGAAGTATTGAAGATTGATGACCAACAGGACGCCACTGGAGCCGTGGTGTGCACCCACCACCGAAGAGCTGAAAACTGAGGACCAGCGGGACGCTGCTGGATCCATGGTGGTGACTATCCTTGCAACTCTGTCCCAACTGCTTGTTTGGTTTCTGCCTTTTCTTCCATTCCATCCTGTTGCTACTATTTTCTACTTTTGATAATAAAAGCTCTTTTGGGTATACAGCATTTGACCTCGTTTGTGTCTTAATCTTGCTCTTGGGATCATATCAAAACCTTCCCCGACATTGGATCGGGACACCATCCCACTTCCTCATGTCCTCTCCATGGTCACGCAGGTAAAACCACAGGTTAGCCCGTCGTGTGTACTTTCTCTCTCCTCTCTCTTGGGCAGAGAAATGCTTACTCCCAATAGCTGCCATGCGGGCCTTTACAGGTGGGGAGGAGGACATATCCACTTTGAATTGCTGGAACACTCGGGACAGTTCCTCTACAGCCAAGAGACAGGCCCATAGGGAGGAAGAGGGAATTCCTTCGTATTTCTGGAGTTGGACAGCCAGTTTGTCCACCGTTTGTCCATAGCCTTCTTTCCAGGACATTACTTCCAATGAGTTGGCATAGGTTGATGGTGCACTTGGTAGAAACTTCCGACACATCGGTTGTGTGCATTGGACTTCATCTGGATCTGTGGGTGACTGCGCATTTTCTGGATTGTTATAAATCACCTCCAGCATGGCTAATTCCCTTAAGTGCTGGATACCTCTCCATGGTGGTCCACTTGCCTTGGTGACATGTAATATCATCCTTGAAGGGGTATCTTTCCTTCACACCTAACAGAAGTCGTCTCCAGAGGCTGAGGACTTGTGTTTTTCCTCCCAATCGCCTTGTCAATGCCCCCTTCCCTAGACAGAGATCCCAACTGCTTGGCTTCCTTACCCTCTAATTCCAAACTACTGGCCCCATTATCCCAGCATCGGAGCAGCCAGGTAACAATGTGCTCACCTGGGTGGCGGCCAAAATCTTTTCACGTGTTGTGCAACTCACTCAGGGATAGAGATCGGGTGATTATTTCAGGTTCTGCCTCTTCCTCCTGTTCTCATGATGACCCTGGTTCACTTTCATCTCTCACTAAGCGAACTGATTTCTTTGTGTGTTTCTTCTTCTGTACAGGGGTGACTGATACTGGCACAGGTTGGTTCTCTGGTTTAACTGCAGTGCCTGTTGCCGGGGTAGGGGTAGCCACACTGCCTGTCACCCTGTTTTCTCTCTGTTCCCCCTGAGGGTGCTGCCTAATATCAAGCAGTGTTTGGTAGATACTGGCCAGGGCCCAGCACAGTGCAGTGAGTTGTACATCTCTGGAATAGCCACAGCATTTTCCTTTCAAATATTCTACCAGCTGACAAGGAATGCATATTTCCCATAACTTTTTCAGACCTTTTCAAATATTCTCAGACTTAAATTAGAGAAAAGAGTGATGGCCAATAAAGAGAAGCTATTATTCCCTCTCCACTGGCGTTTTATTCATAAGCTCTAGTTTTTTTACTTAAAGGCTGATAAGCTTGCAAACAGCGCAAAGTTCAGATGTAGTCAACAGAATCGGTTTCTTCAGCTGTCACAAGAGCTTATTTTATGTTTTATAGATTCATAGAATCATTTAGGTTGGAAAAGACCCTTAAGATCATCAAGTCCAGCTGTAAACCTAACACTGCCAAATCCACCACTAAACCACGTCCCTAAGTGTCACACCTACACATCTCTTAAATACCTGTAGGGATGTTGACTCAACCACTTCCCTGGGCAGCTTGTTCCAGTGCTCGACAAAGGATCTATAAACAGAAACTTGTTTATTAAGAACAGACACCTTTAGTAACAATACAAATAAGCATTGCATCACTTTAGATTTCTAGAACAGCATAAAAATATGTATTTCAAAATAGGTTTTGAAAGTGAATTTTTGGCAACTTTTAAGATTGTCAGTTTTGCACGTCTACAGTTATGTACCATTTTGTCATTTTTTAACTCCAGCGAGCAACTAAGCACCACATAGCTGCTTGCTCACTCCTCCCCCTATCCCAGCTGCATGGGGAGGAGAATCAAAGAAAAAAGTAAAACATGGATTGAGATTAGAACAATTTAAAAACTGAAGTAAAATAAAGTAAAATACTAATATTACTAATAAAAAGTAATAATAATAGAATATAATAAAAATAATAGTAATGAAAATTAATATAAAAAAAGAAACCAAAACCCAAACCACAAGAAAAGACAAGTAATGCACAATGCAATTGCTAATCACCTGCTGACCAATGCCCGAGCATGTTCTGCTCTCAAATTGAATAAATTTGAAAGAAATCAGTTAATTTAGGGATTTTAAAATTTATTTTAACTTTTCCCATATAGCAAATTTGTAGCCCAGATTCTCATCTGCTATGGTAATACAGGCATTTAATCCTAAGTTAGCTGTGAAAGATTATCTAACCTGGTGGTTATCCTCTGCAGAGATGAGGCAGAAGTATGTAAAAGCCTGAAAACATGACTATACTGTTTCCAGAACCAGTATTAGCACAAAAGCATCTGGCATCTCAGCTAGTCAGACAAAATGTCTCAGCATCACTTTTGTAGGACAGAGGTGTGTGGTGCACAGAGTCCCTTGGGGTGTGAAGTCAGCTCAGTAGCTCAGTCCAGTTGGGTACATTCCTAATGATCTACTGGATCTCTGGCATTTAGGAGTTACTATTTTCCAGTAATCCCTGAGGAAAAGAAATAGTCCAGTGGCATCAGTTTTTATCTTCTGTTCAAATCTAATTAGATTTTAATTGAACTGGTGTTGCTGAAGCTGACAAATTCCTTACAGAGAATCTAGAAAAATGACTGAGTTTGGGTTCTCAGAAGTCACCTGAATATGTATTCCTCAGGAACGAATATAGAATTACTGGTGATTCCACCCCATTTGGTCAGATGATCTAAATTGTGATGATTGTCTCTTTTAGATAAATGCCGTAATAGTGATATTGAAGTTTTAATTATTATTTCACTTTCACTTCCATACCATGGCCCCCGATAATAATACTTCATTAAAAAAAAAAAAATTGTAAAAAATATGACAATCCCTGGTATCTAAAAATATATCTCTCACACCAGAAATGTACTGGCTTGAAAAATTCAGTTCATCCAAAGGCACTAACAATCACAAAATCCAAAATCTACTTCTGTATGTTAGAATACATTTTTATTTATAGTTCAAGTGAAATATTTACAAACTGGCTTACCCTTTGTTCAATGAACTACATCATTAATAAAAATTCATTTAAGAATCTAGACATATGTATGGCATTTGTGTACATATGTATTTTATAAAGATTTTATACTATAATCCATGTTAGTTTGATAGAGAAAAACATGTGACATCACAAAATGTAACAGTACTACATCCTGTATGCAAAGTTATTTAAAATTTAGACAGGTAAGGTTTTGCTTTGTTTTGTTTTGGTTTACTTTTTAAAATTTAAGGGTTTTTTGTTAGTGATGTGGTAGCAGCAGAAAAGTCACTGTATCAAATTACAGTCTAACAGAAACAAAGATGACAGAAATCTATACTTTCTTCTGCCTTTGATCATACCCTGTACGCTAAATGATTTGGTCATAAAGCCAGGATACAATGCAATTCATTGATTAAAACTACATTTTTTTGTGGGTATTGCATACCATAACTTTCTAAGATTCATTGGCCATTTTAAATTCAGACAGTCTGCAAATTGCCCCAGCACTGAGAAAAATGAACATAAAGGAAAAAAAAATGTAGCTAAATATTAAATTACTCTTCATGGTATTCAAAGTACACAACCATATTGGCAATACTACAAATTTTTCAGATAATAATACCTTAATTTTGGGAAAGGATAGGCTGAAAAAAATAATGAAGTAGTTATGAATTCATTAACAATAATTGTCTTGCAATATTACTTATTTTAACAAGTCCAGAAAGCCAAAAATGAACGAAGGAAATATTGAACTAAAAAGCAACATATTTCAGAAACATTCCCAAATGCTTCATATGAGATTGGGTGGGAGGTTAGATATTATGCTTCTCTAAAAGCAGATTTATTCTTTTTTTGACAGTTTTTGGATGGAATTCTGCTTGTACAGAATAAGAAGAATTATACCTGAAAGACCATTTTAATCATGAATTTTCACAATGATCACCTATAAAACAAAAACATCAGTTTGACTATTAGTAACAGAACAGCCTGCTGTCAAGAGTTATATTTGACAGCAAACTGCAGACATAAATCTTGTCTTTACAACCACTCCATTTTGTTCCCAAAATGACAAGCCTTTCAGCTTAACTTTTATCTCACACCACAAAGCAGTTAATCTTGCTTGTATTTAGTGTTCCTTCCTCTTTTCTGTAGTGTTTTCTGGTGATACTTAGCAAAATAAACATGACATTTACCATTAGGGTAGGAAAGAGATTTTCAGTGACATTTCCTTTAATAAATGTAGTCCTACGTATTTGTCATTATCTGCAAATAGATTCTGAATTCCTCAAAATATTTAAAAACATACAGACAGATCTACTTCTCTTGCAAATGAGTCGAGCTATATAGCACTTATCATATTTGTTGCTCATAATGCTATGCTTTTATGTCTCTTCGATTTCGTGAATTCTTCTGCTCCCTATGGATGGCACTTCAAGATAGCTGCAAAAATATCAATTACATTGCAAATGTTCTACATTTTCCTCCCACAATATTGCCTGAAAACAAATCTTGTATCACCTCTAGTATCTGAGAGATAATAAAGGTTGGCACAAATCAAATGAAACAGATAGCACATTATTTAAAGTTGAAGTATCTTTACAATACCATTCATATTGTACAGCTTATAAATGCAAGATAGAAGGCTGAAAGGGACAGTAAGCATCTCTCAGTGTGGAATGACAATTTAGCATCATGAACCGTGGAAAACTTTTCAGTCATTCTTGTGGCTAATAAATTGATAGATGAGACATGGCTGAGAACCTGTTACACATTGACTAATCAAATATGGAATATAGTGATCAATTCCTTAAAAAACGGCCTATTTACATGTATGAAAAAGCAGCCAATATAAAATTTCTGTACAAAACAATAAAATCCCCTTGGAGTTTGTAGAAATTATAAACATTTTCTTTCTAACAGAAAATACACAGTATAATTTTACATCGGTTTGGTAGAAAATGGAAGATAACAGATCAATGAACTGAATGTGAAGGCTCACCTTGCTGAGGAGACTATTCCATTAGTCGTACAAACAAAAAAAAAACTTTTGATTTGAATGCAGCAGTCATTTTGGCCTAATTTTCCAGAGTTTAAAGCAAACATACAAATGGTAATAGAATGAAACTTCAATTGATGATAAAAATGTTTTCAAAATGGTTTAATACATACTCAAAAGATACAATCCTGAAAAAGAATTAGTATAAATACTTATTTAATACTCTATTAAGATGGAAGGAATATGTGTCAACAACAAAATAGATAGCTAGTAAGTGTTCAAGACAGCACCAAATAAAAGAAATAGGGAGTAAGAAAGTGTCTTAACTGTGACAGAACTAATTGTAAGAAAATGTGCTTTGATTTTTCAATGTACACAAAAAAGATAAAAAATAAATTTCCTATTTTTTGACCTATATTAGCAGGGTCAGATACCTTAAACTCAAAAGTATTAAAGTGGAAAAGGAGATCTCTGACTTCTTAAGGCCGTGGGTGGGGTCTTTATTTTGGGCCGTTTGGGGTTTTTTTTCCAAATAAATGTAGATCAGTAAAGAAAAACATGAGGTTCCATTGTTTCTAAAATAGCTTTAGTATAAAATGAAAAAGTTTTAATTTATTCAACTGAAGATACACAGTTATTAAAGTACAAAACTCTGGTAGCAGATGGCCTCCTAGTTTGCCAGAAAAAAGTCATAACAAATCAAGGGGAAGATGAGTTAAGTTAGAAATAAGTCATATATTTTTATTCAGTGTAAATCAAACTGGACTGAAAACTTCTGATAATGGTCTTGACATCTTGTTTCACTGTTTTCAGAATGAAAGACTTAAGTTAATGAGTTTGACTTATTTTTATAAAAAGTCATATTTTAATGTGTATAAAGTTAAACAAACAAACAAAAATAGCTATAATGGAACTATTTTATTTTCCCAGGAGAAAATAAAATAAAATAATAGCTTCTAACAATGCAAGAATTTGTCCAGAATTTTCCATCTTGGAGCATCTAAAACTTTCTGTTTTGATCTTACCTGACATGAAGCCAGATGTAGAAAACTCAAACCCCTTTGCAAAATGGAAACTGTTTACTCTACACAGCTTTCAGTAGTTTACTTGATACTATTGCCAAGAGCAGAAAAATATCCCTTATGAAATATAAATATGCATTATATTGCATACCTGAACAAGCCTGAAATGAGAACTGTTGTTCAGAATGCTGTTGCCAAATAACAGAGGAACCAGAAAACCTTTTACAAAATGTATGAATGTAGCTGGCCTCTGTGATATTTTAAGGCATTACGTGTGCTTTTACACTTTAATCCTCACATAGAAAATAATAACACAACTGAAAATAAATAAGAGAGAAGGGTAATTTTAACTTTGTAAAGCATTGTCTGTATCTTACATAGATGGAGAACATGGAAAGGAGATGGATAAGTACTAATTTGACAATATTGATCAGTAAAATTTCTCTTCCTTATCTTGAATATAACAGAGACAACAAAATATATAAAAATGGAGTTGAAATATTTTGGTAAAAGAAAAATGCTTGGATCATTAAAATCAATTTAGATTTCCATCTATTCCAAGATATTGGGACATTAGAATAACAGTATCAAACACAAACCCTTGCATTTATAATCAGTAATCAGTGATGACAATTGAGGAATAATATTTTGTGCCTGAACTGATTAAATTTCAGACTAAAAGTTTTGGTTTTGCTTTTCCTGAACATTTTAATATTGCTGAAACAACCTTTTCTATTTGTATTCCAAACGCTAAACCAGTAGTATTGTCTGCTGATCAGTTATGTGCAAAGTACATTAATGTTTAAAATATCTGTTTACTGTAGCTACAATTATAGGCTTCACTGAAAAGGTGCACTGAATATGCTTTTTGTTTCATAAAAAACATATCTCCTCATTAGAAGAAGAAATTTCCATTGAAAAATCACCTACATTTACCATATACGCACTTTTAAAAGATTTGATCAATTGAATTATATAGTAGCTTCACAACTCATCTCTTTAAACATTGAATGATCTCAGTCTTAGTGAGAATGTGACCTAACCAAGACTGGAATAAAATCTGATCTTTAATCGCTTTAATCTTCTCAATCATCTAGCGTTTCATGCATAAAAAAAAAAAAAAAAAAAAAAAAAAATTCTGAACATACTTTAACATTTAGCTTATTAGGAATGCATGTAAACTCAGTGGATTTGGGTAAGATGAATAAAGTTAAGTATGGCTATTGTTATTCAGAAGCTCAAGGCCTGACATGAACTTGCACAGACTATATTCAGCATGGCTTTAGGATGTAGGGTTCTGCGTGTTTCATGCACTTTGATGACAATAAGGCCATTCAACATCTATAAGGATATTACAGCAATGATGGGCATGTTTTTCTCTGAGCCTGCCCTGTAGTATATGAATGCATTCTGCAGAGACTGTGGGATGGGATGTATTAAAAGAAGAAGGATTTTGATTGAAAGAGGGAAGCTTTCTGAAGCCTTGACTTTAGAAACTAGATTTAAGTCTTCCTGATTGTCATTGTTTAACCCGAACCTGTAACTAAGTATCATGCAGCCGTTCACTCACTGCCCCCCACCGAGGGGGATGGGGGAGAGAATCAGGGAAAAAAAAAGTAAAACTTGTGAGTTGAGATAACAAAAGTTTAATAGAACAGAAAGGAAGAAAGTAATAATGATGATAATAACAATACTAAGATAATAACAGTACTAGATTAATAATAATAATAATAATAATAATAATAATAATAATAATAATAATAATAATAATAGAATTGGAATATATAAAACAAGTGATGCAGAATTCAATTACTCACCACTCGCTGACTGATGCCTAGTTAGTTCCCAAGCAGCGACAACCCCAGGTCAACTCCCCCCAGTTTATATACTGGGCATGATGTCACACGGCATGGTATACCCCATTGGCCAGTTTGGGTCAGCTGTCCTGGCTGTGTCCCCTCCCAACTTCTTGTGCCCCTCCAGCCTTCTTGCTGGCTGGGCATCAGGAGCTGAAAAATCCTTGACTTAATCTAAACATTATGTAGCAACAACTGAAAACATCAGCTTGTTATTAACATTCTTCTCATAATGAACCCAAAACATAGCACTATACCAGCTACTAGGAAGAAAATTTACTCTATCCTAGCTGAAACCAGGACTGTATCCACCCCTTATTCTATACCATTTACATCATGCTCAGGTCCCATACTTTCCAATACATCCTAATCAATCATCATCACCTTTACCATCCTTTGAGATATATATATATATATATATATATATAAATGTATACACACATGCAGATACCATTCCCTTAGTCTATGGGCTGTTTCTATAAAATGTGTGTTGAGTTCATTTAGCCCCAGGCTTTAGGCTCCACCTGTCATACTAGTCTTTCTGGGTAGGAGGGATGGTGTGAAGTCCTCTCAGTTGGCAGAGCAGGATTGGCCTTATGTGCAGTACAGTGAGCAGGTGACATTGGATGCAGCAGGAGGCTGGTGTGTAAAGTTGGGTTGTTGCATGCCGAAGTCAGTTCTGGTTCCATCACTACTATGCTTCGTTCAGTTTTATCACAGTTCATTCTTACCTGATTTAAGTGATTCTTACTGTAATAGTATGGATACAACATATAAAAATTACAGTAAAGATAACATGCAGGGGCAGGGTTATATAGCAACTGTGAGAGACTGAATTGTTATCTTGAGCTGTTTGTCTCCAAGATTGTTAGGTGTGAGAAACTGGACTGTCCTCTCGAGCCATTCATCTCAAGGATTGTTTGCTGTGACTTATCCCAGAGATGGCTTGTTTAAGCAGGGCACTTGTCTGTCCAAAAGGACGATTACCAGGTCATTGAGGCATCCAGGGGAGGAGAGAGGCCAGAGCGAACAAAGAATGTGGAGGCTACCACTCCCATGGAAACTGTAGTCTTTGAGATAAGATACTGGTTCTGATATTGACCACGTGAAGGTCGTGTGATAGATGAAACTGGCAGTGCGTGAACAGTGCGTGAAGAGTATGTGCACGCATCATTGAACTATGCCCTATAAAAAACAGTGGAGACAAGCCATGGTGTGCACCCATCACTGAAGAATTGAAGACTGAGGACCAACGGGACGCCGCTGGATCCATGGTGGTGACTATCCTTGCAACTCTGTCCCAATTGCTTGTTTGGTTTCTGCCTTTTCTTCCATTCTATCCTGTTGCTACTATTTTCTACTTTTGACAATAAAAGCTCTTTTGGGTATACGGCATTTGACCTCGTTTGTGTCTTAATCTTGCTCTTGGGACCATATCAAAACTTCCCCAACATTTGATAGGGACAGCAACTAATATCGTACAGTTTAATTCTATCTATTCTCACCTAAAATCAAATCCCCTTGAAACACACATGGGACCTCCCCATCTTTTCACATCACCCACAGACTGCACCCAGGTCCTTAAGCAAAAGCAATCCCGTTAATGGGGTTGCCTTTGCTTGAGACAGGAGCAACCCGGGCTGTCTTTCCCAGCGTAATTTTTATGTGCACTACAGGGACCTTATCTCCTTCTACAGTATTCAGAAGTTCTGATTGGGCAGGGCCACCCCAATTG
>JAOBAS010000072.1:25892236-25902831 GCA_025311575.1 Elanoides forficatus
TGTAGTCTTTGAGATAAGATTTGGTCACGTAAAGGTCGTGTGATAGATGACACCTGCAGCATGTGAACAGTGCCTGAGCAATACATATGTGCATACCTCATCAAAATATGCCCTATAGAAAACCGTGGAGACAAGCCATGGTGTGCATCCACCACCAAAGAACTGAAGACTGAGGACCAACGGGACGCCACTGGATCCATGGTGGTGACTATCCTTGCAAATCTATCCTGACTGCTTTCTTGATTTCTGCCTTTTCTTCCATTCTATCCTGTTGCTACTTTCTACTTTTGATACTTTTGATACTAAAAACTCTTTTGAGTATAAGGCGTTTGACCTCGTTTGTGTCTTAATCTCGCTCTTGGGACCATATTGGAACCTTCCCCGACATTGGATCGGGACAGGGAGTGAGTGAGTGGCTGTGTGGTACTTACTTAGTGGGTTATATTGGTTTATATATTACAGATGGCTACCCATAATACCCAAATATTAGGGCAGCCTGTGGTGACAGAACCTCCACTGTAGACATTATTGCCTCTACAAAGTTCTTATCCATCTGTATATAACATACTAACTTTCAGTAACAATTGTAGCCCTTTTGTACATATATGAATACATACAATATATATAGGCACCCAAATAGTAAGAGTGATTCATTTCAATCACACAGTAGAAATGGCTGAGCTCAGTAATGGTGAGAGATGTTATTCTTGTAATTATGTATTAGGCTAAATCATAACTGAGAGGAAAACTCAAAAGTCCCAGCTCTTGGTCAGCAGTCAGGTAATGCTATCCAAGCATAAACACAGCTAACTTTATCACATCCTGGCCATTTCTTCTGCTAGAGTAACCACTTCTACTAAAGAAGAAATCTGCTGAAGTACAAGTAAAGGTCCTGTTTTGCAGCTACATAAGTATGTACATTAATTAAATAGGCTGTTGTTTGGGGTGCCATCATTCAAATTCACTGTGCCATAAACACCGACCTTCCCATTGTAAACATTCAGTGGTTATAACTCTTCAAACAGTTGTTGAGGAGTATCTCCATTTTTCTTCATTTTGTTAAATATAAGATTTTTTGGGGGTGTAAAAGTTGTACGTTAGTATTTCTATGTACATGTTTAGTGATATGAAAGTTATATTTCAAGATAGTGCAGTGTCTTATTAAAGAACAATTAATAAATTCTACCACAATATACTGAAACCTGAAATTTCTCCTATGTGGGAAAGTCTGATATTTTAACAATATCTTAAATAAAAACTGAAGTAAATGCTAAATCTTTAATACTGTTCTAATATATGGGATTTTAAAAGACATTGTGAGAAAATAAAAAAAAATCAAATGCAATATGCAATTTTATTTTCTTTTTTCCACTCAGTTATATATGTTTATATATTCCATGATATTTCAATAGAAATTTCTAACTGTCTCCAGCAGGTACACATCAGACCTTACTCTCTTTCTACTCTCTTGTATCCTAGCTCAAAGGGGCAATATTTAACAGTGACTGATGGGTTAGAGTCACTTTAACTGCCTCTTCAGGTAAAAAGTAAGAAAAATATTAAATTCAGAGTAAGTTGTTTGGACAACCTTACAGACCTTAAAAATCATAGTTCTCTGTGAAGCTTGTATAGAACTCTAATCTCACATAGGATCACATGCATGGGTATAAAGTGCAGAAGGACTTGTTTGCTCAAGAAATTTTCAATATTCTTTCTTTTGCACTTACCAGTCCAAAGAAATCACTGACCTTCTCTCTTGTTCAGGAGTATTATTTACAAATGAAGGTGTGTTTTCTGTAAGCTTCTATGTTTCATATGAAAAGATTACTAAAACAAACTTACATAAATACACTTGAAATAATTAAAACTTTCTCTGTTTTCATTCTTGTTTGTTATTCAAAGATGTCTGTTTATTAAGGTAATCAAGAGAACTGAGCTTCAAATGCTTCCTCAAGTAAAACTACTTCATAGGTTTCTATCTAGCCTTACTGAATGAAGTGGAATTCATATGCAGCTTTTTTATGTAAAGGAAAAGATAAAACTCAATAGTAGAACAAAAGACACTTGTCTTGTTCAGAGATAACGTTTTAGGAAAGCAGAGACATACTATCTTCACCTTTTAGTTTACTATGAAATAAATAGTTCTGGCTACCACAATGCAACATGGAAATGTGTGTTATAGTTCTCATACCACAGTTTTAGCAATATTTGAACTAAGTTGTTCTTGAGTTTGGACAGAAGTGTCAATATTTGTTTTTTATCTCTCATGAGGAATTCTATAAATTAAGATAATGGAATTCTTTAATTAATTGACAAAGTATTACGGAGATTCAATACATATGCTTATTTTATAACATTTTCAGTAGTCTTGTTTTATTGCAGTTCATCTGCACTGAACATTCGTATTTTCTAGACAGCATTCACAATATCTGGGTGTTCCAGGTACCCACATTAGTATGTTTAATTGTGTATCACTGAGAAATAATATTCCTTTTAAAAAAACACCTAACTTTAAATATCATCTTGCTGAGGCCACCACCCAAAAAACAATAATAGTTTATTTGTTAGAAGGTTTTGCTAATATTGGAATCAATGTTAGTTTATTATTAAATTTGAACTAGTTTAGAACAGCTGGTTTGAGATAGCACTTAATACAAAGACAAAGGGTAAAGGCTAAGACAAGAGTCTTCACACAAGTCACATTATTAGTGTTTTCTATAAGTAAGGAGATTAAATATAGTTAGGGAATGTAAGTTCACTGAAACTAGACATGGCTGACACAGAGAACAAATGTAAGGGAGAAAAGGATTACCAAACTTAACCCTAATGGGACAAGTGGTTAGCAACACCTGTCCTTTCCGCCCCCACCCCCATCCCCTACATTTGGCTCGTGTAGTTTAGGAATGCTTTTAGTTTCACAGGGAGGAGCATCAGGTCTGTTATTAGTCCCTTTACCCATTTCCTCTGTCTTAGCATTGACTTTTACAGCACTGCATTACAACTTTTGTCTCTAGGATCAAGGCATCCAGGATAACCCTGGAGCTGTATGAGCAGCAAGGAAAACTGCAGAAGGCACAGAGAAAATTAAGATAGTGCAATCAAAGACTCCACAGGGAGATTAAACTTTGTTTAGGTTTTGCCCTCATGTCGTCCTTGGTAAGTTTGTGTATGAAAAGGGCAGGTAGAAAGGAACACAGAGACTGGCCTGCAAGCAGGCAAGGGTTGAGACTGAGAAAGATAGGAGCCATGGGAAAAGAAGCATCATAGAAACTAGGATTTTTTGCTGAGTAGATTATGAAGGAACTGACTGCAGTTCCTGGCTTGTACAGCCAGAGACCATCTCTCCCCACACCTCCAGGAGCTCTACTTTCCACTCTTCAGTGGGCAGAGATCTGATAAGTAGCCTCAAAGTATCTTAGAAAAAGTTAATTACACCTATTTCAAGCCATTGAGAAGAAATAGACTTAAAACATGTTTGAATTGTCACATAGTACTCCAAACATTTGTCTCTAGTAAAGAAAGAAAGACTTGGAATTGCAAGGTGTATCAGTGACTCATCAGCAAGTCTTACTGCTTCGTAAAAATTAAGAGAACATTAACTTTGCCATTGCAAAGGCACACAAGAACAAGTAAGAACTAATGTTAATATATTACTTGCATAAAATCCAAGTCTGCTTTTTCATAGAAAAAACCCTCATGCGCTAATTTGAAGGGTTTAAGGTCTGCTTAAGACTAGTTGCACAAAATGTTAAATTATGTACTGACCCAGAGCATTAGCTCTATATGTAATTTACTTCATAGGTTAGCTGTGAAATATACAAAGTCAAGCAGAGAGTGAATAATTACTCTGTGACATTAATTATGGCATTTTTTAGATTTATTAGACTTTTTTTTGATTTAGATTTAGATTAGGTCCCTAAACTGGAATCTGACTTCCTTCTTTCCTCTTACTGGCACTCTTTGGTTGGAGGTAATATTACTAAATGTGCAGTATGACAGCAAGAGAATCAACAGAAATTTAACTTCTGGGGATCAGTGAAAGCAGCAGAGGTCTACTTACAGGAGTCATCAGACTTGTAATGCTAATGGTAAGTTGTATGCTGTTTACTCTACAAGGTCAACATGAGATGTAAAATTAAGCAGAATAAGTAGACAGTAGTGAAGGGCAAGTTCCTGTGTTTTGAGAGGAAGAAAATAAGTGGCTTGGACAGTCGTCTCCTTATTTAATGCAAGCTTCAACAACTGATATGGGAATGGACTTTTTCTGATCTGTTCCCCTGTCTCGATGCAGAAGCTTAATATTGACAGAGCCTACACATAAAGGTCCTGACCCAGAACCATATGTGTTTTTTACATACATACCAACCAAACAAAAAACCTGATAGATTTATCTCGCCCTTTTTTCCAACAATTGTTTGATTTCAACAATTTTATTATTAGTTATGGAAATGTAACAGAAGTATTAGGTAGAAAATAATTTGCTCTATGTTATATGTGGAAATTTGGGGGTTTGGTATTAAGTGCTTTCTGAGAAATAATAAAGAAAATGCATCATATCCGAGAACCTAAAATAATTAAGTGATCATGAGAATGATATGTAGATTTAAAGTTCAAAATCTGTTCCTTCCCTCCCCCCCTTTTTTTAAAAAAGTTACTTTAGCGAAATAAGTATAACAATTTTTTTTTATAAATATGTGCTCCTCCAATGAGGGTATTTATGTATTACCTAACAGCGCTTTTGTATTTATGGAGCCAATCAATGCATATTTAAGTGGGGCTTATATTGAGACACCTGAGATAGACAACCTAACACAATTTAATGTTCAGACCTTCATTGAATAGTCTGTCAAGAGCAGTTGTCTTTAATTTGTCTTTTCAAGCACATTTGTGTAACAACAATTAGTTTAGAAAGAAATGGAGGGAAAGACAAAGATATCTCTGCTATGATCAGGTAGTATCATAGGTCAGTTAGGCAAATGAATATTTCTAAATAGTCTCAAGATTTAAAAAAATAATATCTCTGCCAAGCCAATAAGTACTATTTATTCCCACTTGCTGTATCACAAGCATAGTTTTTCACAAATATCAAAAGGAATATGTTAAGCCGAAAAAAAAAAAAATTCCATCTTCTACAGAATGCCTGGTCTGGATGTAATGCCACCAAAACTTGTGAGATGTTAAAAGATGAAAAATACATGTTATAGGTAGTAACTGAAGATCTAGTTGCCCAGATTTACTTCTAACAATACTTAGAATGAAAGCTGGCTTTTTCCAGCATGCCATAACTCCTTATATTTTGCAGAGTTCAACTATTTTCTCAGGCCACCAGATACACTATGAGTTTCTAATGATGCACCAAACAATTAATGCAGATGTAAATGAAGTGTAAGTGGAATAAAGAGCTAGAAAAATTTATTTTACACCCACATAGGAATAGAACAATGTGAGGAATTAATGAAGTGCATTGAACCTTCAATTACACCTCACTTGCTAACAACAAGAAAATCATCTTTAGGGTATATTGGTCTACAGAAATGTTTTATAGAATTATATCTTAGCTGATGATTAATCTTAGAGACTTAGAGGTCAATCTTTGTTCCTTAAAGAGAAACTTGACTTGCAAATGTATTTTGGTCATTTGCCATTTTTTCTGGACTTAACGTGATTCAATAAAGTAACTAACAATTCTGGTTCAGCATCAAAGCAGAGGAAATGAACTATTTTTCTGTTATCCCTACTGATTACCATCTGCTAGCTTTACCATCCTGGAAAATAAACCTTCCTAGCAACTGTAAAAGCTGGTGGATTTGATTACAAGGTGAAGGTTTCCATACAGAAAATAGAATACTTCAGGAGGAAAAAAAATCAACCTTCTGCAAGCAACTTCCTACAACTGACTTCCTAAAGCTTCCTGGTAGAAGTTTCAGTAAAGACAATAAATGAATGAATGAAAAAAAAAAAAAATAGAAAAAAAAATAAATAGAACATTATCTCGTTTCTGTCTTTTCAAATTTTTTATGAATTTTACTTCTCTGTCTTATGGCTTCCTAAGTGTCTGGGGCGGGTGTGTGTCTTAATGTTTCATTAACATCCAAAATTAAAATCACTGCAATTATCACACAAGCTTATTATAACCAAGGATTTTATTGTTTCTTGTCATTTTCTCAGTTTTCAAGTCCACTGCTTTTACATGCATTCTACCTCTTTATGCATGAATTCTGATAGTTTAATGAAAATGCCAATGGTAATAAAAACACTAGATGAATTAATGAATTGTTACCTGAAAAATTAAATTGATCACACAGTCAGAATAATTTTAAATCAGAAATTATTTTTCTTGATGATGTTGACTCTCTCTACCTTTTTTTCTGTTTGCTGTCATATGTTCAGTTAGGAGGAGAAATGAAATGATCCAAATGTTTTAACAGAGTAATTCCTATATTGAATAGACTCAGAGGTGATACATTGGAAAATTTGGGCCAAATCTGTACCTAAAAGATTTAATTCCAGGAGTAGCCAAAAACACTTGATGAAAATTTTTTTATATTTCTCTCCAGTTGTGTCCACTAACTTTAAATTTATCTTTTTAAATCCCAACCTGAAATGAATACTTTCATTTCCTCAGGTTTAAGAATCTTTAATTATTCTCATTATAGGCTGATATACTGATTACCTTCCCAATCTTTTTTCAGCATGACAGCTTCTTTATTCTATGTAAGCAATAAGTAAACATAAATTAATAACTTTACCTGACTTCATGATCTGATGCATAAAAAAGGTATTCTAGCTCAACCATCACGTTATATCATCAATTTACTCAATTATGTTGTCTGACAGACTGAATGTGCTTTAGTGATTGATGTCTGAAGGGGTTCCTGTTACACTCTCAGGAACTCATTCCTTCTTAAAGTATGTTTTCTCTGTTATCTTGGTGAAAATCAGCAAATCAGGAAAAAACTTGTTGGTCAGAAAACCTCATGTTTATTTATATATGTATACAAACCTGAGGTGTATATATATGTATATATACATGTCTATATATAAACCTGAGATATTATGTGGCTGTTACGGAATTACATTATTTAAGTTAAAATAATATTAGACAAAGATGGACTGTAAGTAACCTAAGATGCTAAGAGAGTCAGTAATAATTTTATACTGTGGCTTGATATAAAAAAAAGAAAAAATGTTGATCAAACCCAATTTTTTTAAGTTTTCTTAGAGTTATTAAGATACCTTTCCTTAAAGATCTTTTCTTTGAAAATACAGCTTATTATTAATGTAAACTTAGTTAGAAAGAGAGCAAATATGTGCTCTGGTGCATTAAGGAGAGTGCATCTCTGCCCCACAGAATTAGCAGTGTAAATAAACAAAAAGTGGGAAGCAAAGCAGATATAGAGAAGTAGAATGACTTATCTGAAGTGAGATAATAAATTGGATTCAGAAAGAGTAAAAGAAACTATACTGAATTTCAGTCCAGTTCTTACTGGTAGACCACAAGGCTACCAGAAGTTAAATTAATTTCTCTTTCGTTCTGACATAATTTACTCCATATATGAAGTAAACTGCTTTATATATGATTTACATCTTCACCTAGCATAAAGAAAATCCTCTGCTCAGGAGATATCCTGTATTAGCATGTTTATTGCAGAGTAAAAAAAAATAGTATTCTCCAAAGTTTCTTCCTTTTCTTGCCCATTTTCTTATACAATGAATAAATAAGAAAGAAGGAGAAAGAAATACAGTAAAAATAATATCACAGCTGGTTTATTGCTCCCTCTGAAACATGTTATTTGACCATTAAATAAGAATACAGTATAGCCTCTATACAGAAAAGTTAGTAGAAGGTACATTTGTGTATAAATAAAGAGTTAGTATGTTTGAATTCTGTATAGCTAAAACAATCAAGCTAGCAATAAAGAACAGACCATCAAACTAGAGTATTATAACACAGATACACATCCTTCTATTGACTTGCTAACAAAGCCTTCTCACATCTGCACTATTTCCATCTCTTAACACAATTCAGAAAAAAATTCTGAATATCTTTTAGATACTTAGGTGTCAAGCTACACTTCTAAGAACTGAATAGTATCTAAATACTATGCAAGTAAAATATAGATAAGCAGTACAACTTGTTAAGAAAGAAAGAAAATGAAGTTAAGACCAACATCAATCTTTCTTACCAGCATTTGCTGAGTATGCAGTCAGTGAACAGCAAGTACATAAGCCTTCTGCTGTAAGGGAAACTGAGAGGCTGTACTGGGTCTGGCTGAGATGGAGTTCATTCTCCCCATAGCAGCCCTTGTAGTGCTGTGCGCTGTGTTGGTAGCTAGAAAGGTGTTGATAACACACCAGTGTTGTGGCTACTGCTGAGCAGGGCTGGCACAGCATCAAGGCTGCCTCTCCAACATTTTTGCCTTCCTCAACGGCAGGCTGGGGCTGGGCAAGATCTTCGGAGGGGACATAAGCAGGACAGCTGACCTAAACTAACCAAACAGACGTTCCATACCATATGATGTCAGCTCAGATATTAAAGCTAAGTAAAGGGAGACAGAAGGGGGGCATTTTTGTCTTCTGGAGCAACCACTACGCGTATTGAAGCCCTGCTTCCCAGGAAGTGGCTAGACATCGCCTGCTGATGGGAAGTAGAGAATAACATCATTTGTTTTTCTTTGCTTTTGTGCACGACCTTTGCTTTCGCTTTATTAAACTGTCCTTATCTTGACACACGAGCCTTTTGTTATATTTTCTTCCCCCCATACAGCTAAGGAGGGGAAGTGATAGTATGGCACTTGGCGCCCAGCCAGGGTCAACCCACCGCAGAGGTAAATCTCATTTTGGTGAGATTTTAATTCACTGAAGTTCAATTTTAGAATGAACACACAATGTTTTCATGCTTTATGCAGTTTTGGAAGGCAAAGAAGATGTTAGCCAGAGGGTTCTGTGGTTCTGTCTCCTAATGTAAGTAAATGGGGTAAATACAGTAGTGCTGGGTCATAGCTGGAGACCAGATTGAGAAGTAAAGGGTACTCTCCTCCTTCTAGCCCTAATAAATGTCAAAGTTTTTTGCACATATTTATTTCTTTTTCCATTCCTTCCAAAAAATAAACACAAAATTCTTCCCATGTTTGGAACTATAGTTTTAAAGAAGCACTGATTTTTTCTTTTTTTTTTTTTTTTTTTTTTTAATATTGTTCCAGGGATGCTTCAGAGAAAAATCTTTGTTGCTAGATAGGACCTCTTTATGGCCTTACTCACTCACTGCTTCATGTAAAGGTGCCAATACTCCTTCTCTCTTCTCCACTGTCATTCTAAACCACAAACTTATTCAATATTTCCAGGAAATTAGAAAAAAAAAAAAAAAAAAAAAAAAAAAAATATTTAAAACTTCCTAGAGAGAAAGTTTTCTCTTGGAAAGTAAAAGATTTAAATTGAACCTAACTGCCCTAGAACCCAAAGAAGTGATCTCAAAATTGTGCTGTTAAGTATAAAAAGTAATTTTAGCTTTTTCTTGTCTCTGCTTTGGAAGAAGGATCAGCTAAATAAATCTGTTGCTTTGCTGGGCTCCCCCCTCCTACCCCTTCCACCCCCCAAGAAACGCTAGCAGCTAATTGTTCAGAACTAAGAATGCACAGAAATATCTTAATTTTAGAGAGACACTGGTTATAAGATACATTATTTTGCAACATTTTAGAATGCACAGAAATATCTTAATTTTAGAGAGACACTGGTTATAAGATACATTATTTTGCAACATTTTATATTGTCTATTTTAGGCTGGCCCTGCTCAATATACAAATAATTTCTATTGCATACTCAGGAACTTTATTCTTTCTGTAGATTTTTATAGAAAGCAAGAAACCTAACTAAGCAATGGAGGTGTGACTTGCTTCCAATGAGAATCAGAAAAGATGAAAAAGCTTACCTACTTTAAAATCATTTCTTCAGAGGTTGCAATATGACCTTGCCATGAATCCACTTCCAAAATATTTTATAATCTCTGGTAGAAAGTGTGATAATCTTTTAAATTTAAATTATATTTACATTTTACTTTTGTATATCATAGATCATAGTCCCACTGGAGAGTTGTGTTTGGTGTAACTGTGCATACAGTCAGTATTTGCCTGTTAGTTTGTGTAATTACTCAGAAGTTCAATCATAAATACTTCCAGTCAGAGAGCAAAAACATCAAAACACAGGAAAGAATAAGGTGCTTTTTGAAATTAGGCTCACTAATATAGATTTACTATATGGGCATCCACAAATGGAACCTTCTACATGCCTCAGTTGCACACTAATCAGGAAAAGACCTAGCAATAGGTTATACAAACCCCTACTTTCTCCTCTGTCATAATTTCATTTTAAAATAGTTTGTTTCATTTATTCTAGACTTTTTAAAAGTATTCTATATAAATTTTATCTGCCTAGACAGAAAGATATTGTCAGAGTGCCACATCAGTCTCAGAAGTATATTTGCATCTTATTATTTTTCAGGGATAAATTACATACTGCACAACTGTATTGGGTCTGGCTGAAAAGGAGTTCATTCTCCCCATAGCAGCCCTTGTAGTGCTGTGCTCTGTGTTGGTAGC
>JAOBAS010000072.1:25912952-25944768 GCA_025311575.1 Elanoides forficatus
AAAACCATAAAAATATTTAGACATACCATACAGAATGTATGGAAATATGCTATCACTACCACTTAATGTCTTATTTGGGGAAAAACATACAGTTTTTAATCATAACAGTAAAAGGAATACATTGATGAATAATTATACATAAAATACTTATATGTGTATATATTTGCATAAGCATATGTATGTATGGTGATGTCTATCTGCATGTATGTACACTGAATTAAAAGTAACATATTTAATGAATTGATCATGAATAGTTATCAGAAATTCATGTTTTTACCATACATGTAGAGTGCCAGAGCGTCAGGTGTACCTGGGCCTCATAAATGATGTCCATGATTTTAACGAATCTCTCTCGTGAAGATGTATGCTTATGACTTGTGTTCATTCAGGCAAAATGCAGTCTGATATAGCCAAATGTAAAGTTATATACTGTCACATCCCAATTTCTCAGGATGATGACTCAGGTTTGCTGCTTCCCAGGGCAGGATTAAGGTGAAACAACATCAGGGATCCTTTAGCTCACAAAACTCAATTTTTATTTGCTCACAACAAGAATTGGCATGCTCACCACAAAAATTGGCATGAAACTATGTCAGTAAACTGTGTAACATGTGCTAACCATGCATCACCAAATATATACTACAGGCCTTGCTTTTTTGGGAATCAGTTCAGGGAAGATAATAAGGAGAGCCCTCCTGTTGAGTCATAAGGTTCAGAGTGGACCCCCTTGCTTTCTAGACTCCCTCTCAGAGAGGAGCTCAGGGGCAGCTGGATCCACCCCTAGTCCCCGACTTGGTCAATAGTTTATTTCTAAAGTGATGAGATATAGGAATCACAGAAAAGGAAAAAGAAAAAGAGAAACAAGGAAAAGAGAGAGAGAGAAAGAAGAAAGTTTTCACTGGTCCTGGGTCCAGCATTGGTCCAGTCAGCTGAGGGGTCTCGTTCTGGTGGGTTTGCACACCTGGGGCTTCAATTTGTGTCCTTTTATCATCCTTGCTCCTCCTTCAGGCGGGCATTAGGCTAATTAGTTGTCATGAGTGGTTTGTGAGCCTTTGGGCTTGGGAGTCATTTGGGGAGTAACTTCCCTTTCCCTGCATGGTGAGCTGTCCTGCTCAATGCATCAGAACAGTGTTATCATAACAGGGAGCTGTGCACCATTGGGCATGCTCTCCCGCTCCTGTTGCTGATGGGTGCTGATCCACTTCTTTTCACCTGTGGTTCAATGCTAGGCAGAGTTAGTCGTGAAGTGGAACTTGCCCCACCACAATATTTGAGACATTAACTCTTTCAGTCTCTCACATATACTAAGAGATAACTTAGAGAAGGATTTGAACAGTAGAGAAAGCAGGCACAGAAATGGGAGGAAGAAACAATGAATTAAAGGTTGTTTTGGGTTTGTGTAGTGAGGTTTTTTTGTTAGTGCGGGAGGACACCGCAGGGGTGGCTCCTGTGAGAAGCTGCGGAGGTTCCCCAGCTCCAAGTCAAACCCACCTCTGGGCAAGGCCGACCCAATCAGTGACAGTGGTAGTGCCTCTGGGAGAACAGATTTAAGAAGGGGAACTGGTAGCGAGTAGGGGGATTGGAATTTGAGAGGAACATCTCTGCAGACACCAAGGTCAGTGAAGAAGGAGGGGGAGGAGAGGCACCGGAGGAGGTTGATGCCCCTGCAACCCGTGGTGAGATGGCAGCCTGTCCCCTGCAGCTCATGGAAGTGAGTGGGGGAGCAGATGCCCCCAAAGATGGCCATGACTCCATGCGAAAGCCTGTGTCGGAGCAGTTTGTGACTGAAGATCAGCCTGCGGAAAGGTCCCATGCCAGGGAAGTTTGTGAGGAACTGCAGCCCATGGAAAGGACTCAGGAGATGTCCATGAAGGACTGTTTCCCATGGGAGGGACCGCACACTGGAGCAGGGGACGAGTGAGGAGTCCTCCTCCTCCTCCTGAGGAGGAAGGAGCGGCAGAGACCAGGTGTGGTGAGCTGACCCCAACCCCATCCCCTCTTGCCCTGCACTGCTGTAGGGAGGAGGTGGAGAGAACCAGGAGTGGGCTTGAGCCAGGCAGAAGGGAGGGGGTGGGGGGAAGGTGTTTTAAGGTTTGGTTTTACTTCCTAATATCCTTGTTTTGTTTTGATTTGTAGTAAATTAAACTGATTTTGTTTCTTCCCTATGTTGAGCCTGTCTTCTGCCCATGACTGTGAGTGGGGAGTGATCCGTGCCAGTCCTTGTCTCCACAACCCTGCCTTTATATTTTCTCCTCATGCCACCGTGGCCGGTGGGGGAAGTGAGAGAGCAGCTGTGTGGTGCTTCGTTACCAGCTTGGCTGAAACCATGATAGAGGTGTAAGGCATAATTTCTCAACAGTTACTCCCCCCAGTACATCTACAATTTCCCTCTGTCAGTGCCACAGTGAATGTCACCAGTCTTCTGTGAAGGACTCTCATCTGTATGTCTCACCTGGGACCGGCCACCTATAACACCATAGTAAACCAGTGAGCCAGCAACAGGATTTCCAGGCCCATTTATGCAGCAGATGCCCCAGGGAGATGGTCTGAAACTCATGGTATCCTCAAAGTTCAACTACAGAACATTCTAGTTGGATCTACTCCAGAATGAGCTTGAAGGAAGTCTCAGAATTAAACCAGTGAATAGACTCTTGCAAATTTGACTTTGAGAACTGATTGGATGTTGCTACTGCATAGCAGTGTTTCTGCAGACAGATTAGGCCTATAGGTTTCTGTAAGTCTTAGTAAAGTTCCAGAACACTGGGACTGTAGAATAAACCCTGAAGAGTAATTTCCCAAGTTTATAACTTTTTTTTTAACCCAATCATAGTTGGAAGTAAAATTTAGATTACCTAGTAATCCATCTAAGTTTTATTTAGGAAAAGTTCTTAGCTCTATTTATTTCAAAAATCACCATTTATTTCAAATATTTTAGATCAAAATCACAGGAAAAAAATTCAAGAGCAAAAAGTTCAGGTTAGCTGTCTTTATTATATCATCCACAAAACATAATGTAATTTGGGCTGGATACAGAAACATACTGAAAAGTATTGAGTACTTTGTGTTGCAGAAATATAACTTTTGATAATTTACATTCATCTTTTGTAGGCACACTCTTCCTTTCATTAAGATAAATTGCTAGAAACAAAAGAAGTTCATTGAGATTTGTAAGACTTATAATTCTTACCATAATGCTTAACTGGGTCAAACTAAATAGCATACCTATATATTTTAATATGGATTTGTGTAAAATTGCTTTTTAAAGTTGCCCATGCCCAGTGTTTGCTAATATTAATAAACTGGCTGTTTCTTTATATTTACATATTTATTCTACAGAACTATAATGCAGAGCTCATAGTTGTGACTAATGCAAATAATGTTTCATTTTAGAAAGAGAAACCATACTTTAACTATGATGTTTCAGTAAAGCTTCCAGAAATATTAGTGGTTTTTTTTTTTCTTCTTTTGTGTTTTCTTCTATAATCAAAAAATATTCCTAAAAAAATATGCTCTTTGTTTCCTTTAAAATGTTTAGGTGAGAACTAACACAAATGTTCGAACCTGTGGATTAATTTTGAACTTATGGATTCAATTTCATCCTCTCTGTGCAGCAAACTGTTTTCTTCATTATCCACTTTAGTTTATCATAATGGTAAATTCACACAGAAAAGTAGCATGAGTACAACCACATGAGTCAGTGGTCTATAAGAGTGCTGCCTTAGTCTTAATTTACAGACAGAAATGTTAGATACCATTGCTAACATGGCTAAGGCTAAGGCTATATTCTTTTAGATGTCAAAAGGTGTGTGTGTGTGTCTATGTGCATGCATGCACATACACACATGCCATACTCTGGGACAGGACAGCATTCCAAAGACTGACATGTACCTGTTGACTGTACCGCACAGCGGGCACAGTACAAAGTGAAAACACATAAAATGGAGTACTGGAAAGACATTTTGTTTCAGAGAACTACCAGCCATCTGTGAGCCATCTACAGCCAGCCAGTGAGCACCTGGAAAAAGTAAAAATATACTTCCACCTTACATCCTTTGGAAAAAATATCTAGCATATGTTTTTCCTATGCCTGCAGTAAAAGAATACCTGAAAATGAGTCTAGTAGATCTGGTGATATAGTATCCTACCTAATTTATATTTTCAAGCTTGTAAAGATATAACTTTATGAATTCACAGTCTGACATAACAGTTACCTAACTGATTGCAATCTCTCTGTGAGAAAAAGTTAATGACTTATTATTCAGAGAAAAAAAAATACATTTAAGTAAGAAATTAAAAGGGAACATTCTTGGTAATTTCTTTCAGTTTACAAATAACCAAGTTGTGTTTAAACATTAAGGTTTTATGGATTTAGATTTTGATTTTCTATCAATCAGGAGGAAAAAAATAATACAACAAAAGAGGAAAACAAAAAGTATTCTAACAATTTGGGTCTTACTTTTAAAAACAAAACAAAAATCAAACAAACAAGCACCCCCCCCCAACCTAACTATGTACCTCATTCAGCTACATTTTAAGAAAAAAGAAATATGACAGTCCTTTGATCAACATGCCTTAAGGATTAGGAGAGGTACACAAGACTTTTCTAAAATGTCAAGTGAAATATTTAAGGGGAAAGAATTTATCCAGTGACACTATATGTGATTTTTCTTTTTTATTGCTGGGTCTTACTTGCCAATTACTTTGGCATGATGCTTTGAGATATCTTCCAGACACCTTACTATCTCCTGTAAAAATCTAATGTCTTAACACAGGGCTTAGATTCAATTTTGGCAATAGTGTACCTGAAATATAGAAACTAGAATACTGTTTTAAAGCAGTCCTCAGATTCTTCCAGAAGATGATAATTAAATGAAAACAAAAATGTAAAAAAAATATTTTATTACTTTTGTGTCTAGATCTTCCACAGAGAAAATGCCGTTTTGCATGAGTTTCTACAGAAATCTTTGGTTATACTTTTACTTTTAAACTAAATCTCAGGAGGCATAGGAACATACTCACAGCTTAACTATAGTCTAGTTGTTGCCACTACAATTAAGAGCTCAAATATCTTTTATAAGTTTGGGGTAATATGCAATCAACCTGGAGAAAAAAAAAAGACAGCCATGGTAACCCTTGGCTGCATGTGCTGATTTCATAGTACTAGTACACAGTGACAGTGTCGTTCATGCACTTTAGTAGGTTGTATAGCAAGCAAGTGCCATCTATATGACAATGGAAAGAGTACAGCACCATAATTCTGAAATCGTTAATTCTACCATTGGACACTGTGTTATGAAGCAGGGAATGTCTTTTTGTCATGCAAAAAACCAACCTGTATATATACTTACTTCAAAATAGTAAGATTAGTCTAAATGTCTTGATTGATTTCTTGGCAGTGACACTTCTCTAAGTATGATGTAGTCTTTGCTATTCATAATAGAAAATCACATCCTTTCTTCAATCTGGAAGGCAGAAAATAACTTGCCCGCTTGATGAACCATTCCTATGACAGTGTTTGAACAGTAATAATCCTTGTCATGACTCATGTATCCTCATTTTCCTTTAAAATGATATCTTTTCCTATGTAAAATCACAAGTAAACATGCTTATTCAATGCCTATCAGCCTGACAGTTTGTTCAGACAGTGGAAGATTGGTTTTTAGAGTTATTGAAATCTATGTCATTTCCTTCTATCACTTTATATACAAAACATATAGAGTAAAACAGAATTCTGAAGACCAACATATTTCATCTCACACTCTGACAAGAGAATTATTAAGACGCAGTGGAATTTTTTGTTCCAAGTGACTTTCTTTCAGAAATAAAAAACATAAGTGTTAGGTAGGGGTATCTAGCCCATACTGGATTACAGAGACTTTTTGAAACCCCTCAGTTTAGAAAAATAAATATTTTGGACCCTGAAGCTATTCACTTGTACATGTATGCATGTTCAGTTTCTATTTTCAGTGCCTCTGAACTGAAAAAGACAACAGAGTATTTTCTTTAATTAAGTTAAAAATCATATAGTATTTCTACAGACTGCATAGCCCAGTTCTGCAAGACACTTTAATTTGTTCTTAATTCTAAACTTCTGTGCATTCACGCTGATTTTAGTAGTTTCACTCACGTTTCAAGCCTATGAATGAATGTTCTGCTGCACCAGGTGCTCACCTCTTCTAATCATGAGTATATTGTACAAAAAAAACTTCAGAGTCTGACTAAAGAAGAGGCAACCAGAGAAAGAAACCCTAAATTCTAAAATTTATAGATGTCATCTAAGAACTTAGCAATAGTTGCTCACAATCTGAGAGTAATGTATTTTGCAAATTAGAATCATAGAATCATAGAATCATTTAGGTTGGAAAAGACCTTCAAGATCATCGAGTCCAAGCATCATCCATGCCCACTAGACTGTGTTATAGAGTACCCCCTCTATGTGCTTTTTTAATACCTCCAGGGATGGTTACTCAACCACTTCCCTGGGCAGCCTATTCCAATGCCTGACAACCCTCTCAGTAAAGAAATTTTTCCTAACATCCAACCTAAATCTCCCTTGCCGCAACTTGAGGCCATTTCATCTCGTCCTATCTCCAGCCACCTGACAGAAGAGACCAGCACTTACCTCACTACAACCCCCCTTCAGGGAGTTGTAGAGAGCAATAAGGTCTCCCCTCAGCCTCCTCTTCTCCAGACTAAACAGCCCCAGCTCCCTCAGCCGTTCCTCATAAGACTTGTGCTCCAGGCCCCTCACCAGCTTGGTTGCCCGTCTCTGGACACGCTACAGCAACTCAATGTCTTTCCTGTAGTGTATATACGTGTACACACTTATACGTGTACACATACAAACTTCAATAAAATAAGCAAGCAATTACAATACCATCTGTATTTTTCTTTCTTCACATGCCAGTGTCATCTTATTTATGTGAGTAAAAACAATAGTCAATTTAGAAAGTAATTGAAAGGAAGAAGTAGAAAAGTACAATTTAGAGGCAGGAAATATCCATGACAATTGCAGGATGTTTTCTGCTTGGGAATCAACTCATTTTTATACTGGTAAAAGAGGTAGAAATGATCTTACTTTGACAGAAAGTATATTTCCCTTGAAATCCGTAGGTATTGAAAGATCAACCAGATCAGAATCACTGTTTTTATTGAGTCTTATGAAACTGGGAACACTACAACATTATTACTAATCTAAAAATATGTTTAAAAAATAGCACACATCTAAATTCAGAGCAGAAATAAAATTGTGCACAATGTTCAGAGCAAGTGTTTAGGTAACACAACACCATATTATCACATCATTAATATTAATAATGTGTTTGTATATGGTAATGTGTTAGACTTTAAGAAACAAGAAAATGTAACATAGATAAGTTTAAAATTAGTGTAATTTATTTAGGTGAAAAGATTTCAGGAAAGAATGTGATAAACAGTCTGCTGTGTAGAGGTGGGAATTATCTGCATACCTAAGCATCAGATGTGGAATTAAGAAGAAATATACGTAACATAATCAAGGAAAATTAGAATTATTTTATTATGGGAGGGATCATATTGCTTACAAAGCGAATGTTACTTATTACAGTAAAGATCAGGTAATCTTGTTTACAAAAGCTGATAGATTTATTTGTTTAATATCCTCTAAAGTAAAAAGACATAATTCTCTTTTTAACCTGGAATTAAAAATTAATGGGTTGCTACCAATTTCTTAGATACATAATAATAAATTTTTTCTTCTTCAGATAGTCATGAATGGCTGGTGGTAGAAAACAACTTTAGTCCAAATGACCTTGAATTGATTTAACCGAAATTGAACAGCTAGATCAATTGCAAACAAAAACCCAAACAAAACCAACTGTAATTTATGTTTTTTATTTCAAAGGGATTTGTTTTAACAAATTAAGGAACTAACTAGTGAAAATAATGAATTGAGTTAGCTGGACTTGAATATAGAGGAGTTCAAAATTCTGACTGGAAAATATAATACAAACAAAGGGGAAAATTTAGGTGGAATGGTTCAGCTATAGAAATTAACACCTCACAGAAGATGTTTAGAATAAACAACGTAAGAGAAGCTTCTCATGTAAGAGAAGTGAAAAGACTAGTCATGAAAGAAAGAAAGTTAAAATTCCAGGTTTGGATTAAAGGGAGATTTACCAGAAGAAAAACTAAAGCCTTAGCAGAGGTAATCTTTTAGCTGATCTTAAACTATAAGAAGAATTAAGAAGGGGGGGAAAAAGGAGAGGGAAAAAAAAAGCATTCCTTAAATAAGGGTATTCAAAAGCTAAGTAAATTAAATTAATATTTTGTTTCATTTTCAGTAACGACAGTGATGTTCAACACTGACAAAGGCATTGCTTCTAACGAGAAATAATAAGTATCTCCACAGGGTAAGCAGAACTGCAAGACACTAGTGCATTTAAACTCAAAGGGCTAGATGTAACTCCATATCATAATTCTTTAAGAATCAGCAGAATTCATGGGTTCAACAGTACAAAATTGTAATAAATTTCTCATGCAGAAGATAGAGGTGGAGGAATTACATGACAGGTAAATATAAACCAGGCTACACTATTTATTGATTCAAGAAGAGGAAAGAAAGATTCAGATACTGCAGATTCATTATTCTTTCTTAATAGATCTTGCCAGACTACAGAAACTAAAAGATAATGTTGGCAAAGGAACAAACAGATATAACATGAGTATTAATAAAATTAGTCTAGGTATTAGATGAACGTTTGCAGACATCAGAGCAGCTTACTTGAGGAACAGACTTCTCACTGGAATAAGGAAGTAAAATGAATATCCAGTTTTAAGATAGAACTTGATTCCTTTGTGAATAATATTGCATAATATGATTGTGCATGATGAGAAAAGGACTTGATGTCACTCCAGTGTAATGCACTTAATCTCCAAATGTGATTGTATGACATAAAAAGGAATCTAACTCCCTTCATCTTAATACATTATATTTCCAAGCCACAATCCAAAATTCTCACCAGAAACAGAGTTAATTTATTCCTTTAGTTTAGCAGGAAAACAACCCCCAATGTGAAAACTGAAAAAGATATTATATTCTTATGTAATCGTATGTGAATCCAGTCACCTACCGCTGACACTAAGGTCCATACAAAATGTTCTAAGGGATGGACAGCTGTAGCAAACATACTGCTGTATTCCCTGGTTCTGTCTCAGTCTTACCTGGCATCTGTTTTATTAGAGAATAAGGGTATTTTTCCAAATATCTCCAGTTCTTCTCTGAATAAGATAGATGACACTTAAAAGAATATTTAGAGTGAACAAAATGCCCCTTGCAAGAATTATATGGTTAAGCTAAAGGATGAGTTTGGCTGCTGGAAAATGTAAATACAGTTCTAATGCTAGTGACCTTGATGAGCACTTAGGCAATAAAACTAAATATCTTTGGCAAGAAAGATGCAAAAAAGTATCAGAGAGTTTCATATTATGATAGTGGGCTTTACTAGATCATTAATACCACACATAGTTTATTATCTAAGTGTAATATGTTCTAGGGGGAGAAAAAAAAAATAACAAACAAACAAAAAAACCCCGAACACTTGATTTTTGCTAAGCCAGGCTAACATAATTTTTGTTTTTCTACAAAAAGTAATTCTAAATATATTAGAATTCACCCAGAAAAGGTTAGATTCTTCTGATTCTTTCTCATGTTCTTTCGTCTCCGTTTCTTATTCTGAATTTTTGTCACTCTTTTTCTTTCAATCTTGCTTTCACAATCGCTGTATTCAACTATCTTCACAGCAAATTACATGGAATGTGCTATAAATAAATACTGCAAAATTGTCCTCACACTCTCTTTTCAGCTTCATAAAGGACCATACCTGTAGCAGCATGTCCCAGAATTTAATAAATCCAGACTCTAGTTAATAAAGGAATATAATACTAAAACAGTGGTGATATTTTATCAATCATCACTGAAAAGAATGAAGCTGCAGAATTCAGCAGATTTCCTTACTTCTGTCAATTTTTATTCCTTTCAGTGTCTGGTATCTTCCTCCTTTTTTTTGGAATCTTGCCTCAAGGCTGTTAAATGATAAACAGCATATTTCCAACCGCTGCTTGCTAACTTCTCCACAAGAAAGATTCTTTCCAAGACAAGTAGTGGTGTACTAAAGGCAGCAAGTGGACAGCTGTACCTCAGCTTTTTTCAGACAAGATTGTAAAACTTCTTCCCAGATTTCCCTGTGGCTTTAAGCTGGGCTACAATGAAAGCTGTAGTGCTCTGTTGTTAACTGGGCATAATACTACATATGGGTCAGTAATAAAAAAGATGGAGCAGCCTCAGCCTCTGAATGCCAGAGAAGTTATTGTGGTTCAGCAAGAGGTTCAGCAGCATTGCTTTCTGTAAGCACCAAGGTACTCACTCCCAGATGAACTGGTGTTTTTCTGTTCACTAAAAAAAGGGACAATGCAAAACTATCATGATGGTATGAGGGAAGTAGCCTTAAGCTTTCTAATTCTAAAGTTTTCATGACTTGCAAGCCAAGCAGGAAATATGTACTTCAAAGTAAATCATTCCTCTTTTCAATTTAAACAATTAATACAACATTCACACAAATAATTGTTACACATTGTATTCATGTATGAATACATTGTTTGTCATAAGTTCTAATGTGAGTCTCATTAACCCTTAAAATTTCCCCTGGGTTCTTAAATTTTAGCTTTTTATTTCTTCAAGTAATTTTAAATTTCTTTGTTACCAGCAACACACCTAATCGTATCCTAAGCTTTACAACTAAATTTTAAAGTTTAACATTATCTGCTTTGTTTTCTCCTGGTGTTTAGACCTCCACAGAGATTCAGTGAAGCTTCTTGTATTCCAACACATTTAGGTTTTTATTTTAATTATTTTGATAATTTTTCATTTTTTAGTCCTTTATGAGCAAAGTTAATGAATGTTTTTCCAAACAATCAGCCTTTTTCCTATGCTTAGCTTAAGAAACAGAAGAAAAGCAGCTTGTCTTCTTGATAGCAGCTGTAAGCTGCCTGTTTAGAAGAGATTATTTTCATTTACTTGTACTGCAAACCTTACTTGTTAAAGTACAGAAACATCTACAGGTAAATGGTGAATTACATAAGTCTAATATAAAACAAGTTGCAGGAATGTCAGGAAAACCAATGAATAAGATTAATAAAACTATTTTAACATGAAATGCAATTACTTCTTATTTCATACTTTCCCAAACTGTTTCTTTTCATATATGATATTATCCAAATGTAATGCACGAAACACCTAGAGCCAAATTTGCTTTTGGCACAAATTGGTGGCACTTGAATTCAGTTGCAGTACCTTGATGGAGGCTAAATTCAGTGACACCTTAAAAAGAGCCACATGTAAAAATGCTGTTGACTTTAATAAGAAATTAATTACACCTTTAAAGAGAGCTTTTCTGAAGAAATTAGTCAGACACAATTTGATAAAACTGATTTTCTTTAACTAAGAAGGAACATTTGCAGAAATGGAGAAGCCTATTCAATGCAAGTAAAAACTTATCTCGAACCCATAAAACAAGAAAAAATATTTACTCAACCGATGTTGTCATATGTTCATCCTTAATGCTTTCTTTCCTAGCCCAAAAAGTAACTCTCAGAATAGTCGAACCAGATGATGTTCTTATTTGTTTTACCAACTCCAGGAAGACCCAAATTCCAAAATATACTACCAACACCAAACATGCAAGTAGACTCACCTATATAATGATTTCCATACAAAACTGAGGCTTTAGTAACTGTTTGATGACTGTGTCTCTTTCTCTGTGTATTCCAGATGAACTTAGAAGTGCTACACATAAATTGTCATCTAATCATCCACAATAACTGTTGAAGAAGAGCCTGCAGTGAGAGACAATTTTAGGAGAATGAACTCCCAGTCATTTATGAAATTAGTGGATGGGACCCCTGGGAAACTTCCCTCAGGGATTAAGGAGCTGAACAGAGCTGGCAGCCCTTTAAGGACATTATTCTTAGAGCACAAGAGTTCTCAATGCCTGAGTAAGGACCTCCTAGTCAAACTGAAGTGTAAGAAGGAAAGTAATAGGCAGTGGAACCAGGGACAAATATAGAATAGAATATAGAATCCTGGGAAGAGATGCTGCTCGGATGTGTAGGGATGGGATCAGGAAGGCGAAAGCACAGTTAGAGTTGAATTTAGTAAGAAATTTGAAGAATAGTAAGAAGGGAATCTACAGGTACACTGATCAGCAAATGAAGATTAAAGAAAATGTACCCCCTGATAAATAAGACAGAAGAACAAGTGACAACTGAAATGGAGAAAGAATCATATCCTGGTCCGCATAAAAAAAAGCATGGCCAGCAGGTCGAGGGAGGTGATTTTCGTCCTCTACTCTGCTCTTGTGAGACCCCACCTGGAGTACTCTATCCAGCTCTGGAGCCCTCAACACAGGAAAGACATGGTCTTGTAGATTGAGTCAAGAGGAAGGCCACAAAAACGATCAGAAGGATGGAACACCTCTCCTATGGAGAGAGGCTGAGAGAGTTGGGATTGTTCAGCCTACAGAAGAGAAAGCTCTGGGAAGACCTTGTTACAGACATTACAGATAAAATAACTGAATATGACTCGCAATGAGTGTTTGCAGCCCAAAAAGCCAATGATATCCTCTGCTGCATCAAAAGAAGAGTGACCAGCAGGTTGAGGGAGGTAATTCTCCCCCTCTACGCTGCTCTTGTGAGACCCCACCTGGAGTACTGTGTTCAGCTGTGGAGTTCCCCAGTATAAGGAAGATATGGGTCAGTTAGCCTGGGTGCAGAGGAGGGCCACAAAAATGATCAGAGGACTAGAATAGTTCTCCTATGAAGAAAAGCTGAGAGAGTTGGGGTTGTTCAACCTGGAGAAGAGAAGGCTCAAGACCTTATAGCAGCCTTCCAGTACTTAAAGGGGACCTATAAGAAAATTGGGGAGGGACTTCTTATCAGAGAGTGTAGTGATAGGATGAAGGATTAAGGTCTTAAACTGAAAGAGGGTAGGTTTAGATTGGACATAAGGAATTTTTTTTTTTTTATGATGAAGGTGGTGAGACACTGGAAGAGCTTGCCTGGAGAAGATGTGGATGCCCCATCATTGTTAGTGTTCAAGGTCAGGTTGAACAGGGCTTTGAGTAATCTAGTCTAGTGAAATATGTCCCTGCCCATGGCAAGGGGTTTGGACTAGATGATGTTTGAATGTCCTTTCCAACCCAACCCCAAATTTATTGAAAATTAAACATAGAGCTTGAAGGGTCTAGGAGAAAGTCTTATGATCCTATGATAAGCTTTCTGTCGTGCTCTGAACAGAACTGAGGATTGGAGTTTGCAATGTCCTTTTCCAGTTGTTGCAGAGTATAGTGAGTGACTTTCCCCACATGATTTGATTAACTTAATAACATGCATTCATTGAGTTAATATTGATATAACTGGTAGTTTCTCTGTCCCTGTGGCAAATGTGTTACTGCTAAAGATAGTAAATAATGCACCATGTTTGAACAAATGATCTTACAATAGTGAATACAGTGCAGTACTTACTATCTTTATTTCTGAAATTTCCACGATTCTTGCTCAACTTGCTGTAGAAAAAGAACTTCTTCAAAACAGTTTACATGAAATCTCATGAAAACACAAAGATAACTGTGAATGAAGGCTTTTAGGAGATTTCAGATTTTTGTTAATCATTGTCTTGTTTTTCTTCAAATGATTTTACCTGACATTTATGAGGAACATATGTATAGAGGAGTATATAGATATGCATGGTGTCAAGGCATAACAAAAGAGGCATTCCCATCTCAGAATTGTAAGTCTTAGAAAATTTTCCTCCAGACCTTTCAAGCTTTGTGTTTAATTTTTAAGAATTTAATTTTTTTAATGCATAAGCATTCAAACATTTGGGGGAATGACATTTAAGTTTTCCACATCTTTCATATTTTTATTCTTTAAATACTTGAAGGTGTTTCTTTTGATTTTCTGTAACGTTAACTCATAAGCCACAAGGCAAAGACGCCTTAAGGGGAACAGATACTTAGGATCTTCACTTCCTTTAAAAAAAAAAATCTACTATAAGGTAGTTTCTTTTACATCTTCTGCTGTGTAGTACACTGAAACAAAAGAGCTGAAATAATGTTTTAAAACTTCACACTAAAATAGATATAGTTTATACAAAACATTTATTGTTTTGATCTAGGACCTCTGACATAGAACTATCATGCCTCCAATTTTTGGAAAATGAGAGTGATCCGCTTTTCAGACATGCCCTGAAATGATAATGGCTTTATCAATAAAGACAATAATTTAGCATGACCCAGCAACAGAGGTGGCAGATATAAAGTTTTCCATCTTATAGAAAATATTAATGAAGAGCAATTACATCTGTTAAAATTTTTTTCAAAACCTTTGTAGGTACGTTTTCAGATGTGCTGAGATGCAGTGTGAGCAATTTCCAAGCTTTTTTACAGCTTAATAAATAATTTATACAGGCAGCCTTAACAGAAAATCTTCTTTCTAAATAACATAAAATATATTGATTATAGAATACTTTACCTTTCTATAAATTTACACAGATCCAGTAAAAACTTTGCTTTATACAACTGGTGTTGACTAACAGCATTTATTCTGCAGTGTTAATTGCAAGCATTGCAAACTTGAGAAATTTGAAAAGAAGGTTCAAAATTTTGTTCTTTCAGTTGTGCAAGATTTTAAAAAGTAAGTCTCCTAAGGGAAAGGACAACTATTCAAGAATAAGGATATTTGCATTGAAAAGAATGAATATGTGCAAAGTAAAGCTGAAGTTGGAACTCTTTTTCTGATGATTAACCTCAAAAGTTAATCTCTCTCTTATATTTAACTATAAGTAGGCATTTCACATCAAGTTCTCTTTATTTTCACAGTTAGAATTCTTCAAAAATATTATCATTTCCATGAAAAAAAGTGAAGTCAGATGCTGTTGTATACTTATTGGGTGGGCTTAGAGATTGCCTTTGAGTTACCTATCAAAATTTACAGCCTTTGAAATAGCAATTGACTGTCACATTATAATACCTATAAGACATTCAGGTTGACAGCTCTTTAGAATATTTAATTCAAAAGGAAATTAAAAGTGCAGGTAAGTGATTTACAAATAAAGAGTACTTGTCTTACTGCTATTTTTATAGCCTACCGTGTTCTAAAGAAAGAATCAATGGCAGAGAACATAGTGAAATAGTCCAAACCGTAGTCTTTCATAACTTTCAAGTAAAGACTATGACACAATCAGGTAATTACAAAAAACTAAAAGATATTCCCTATGTAAAATCCTGGAGTGATATTATATTGATCCCTGGAAAAAAGGCTTTTCATATAAGTAAATGAGCATCAGCTAAAGAAAGGTAGTGTGTAGAATACATCTGGTGACTTACATTTTTATCTGTGTGAAGTACACATTAATTCACACCACATCAAATACAGTACTTAGTTGTCTTCCAACAAGAGCTCCAAGAACACACAATAAATTAATAATATACGTAGAATGTAAACGGACAGAAAGTGAAACTGTAGTATTTCTCCCATTAGGGAGGATAAAACCAGTAACACTGAAATGATTTGAAAATGTAATTCAGAATTGCACTCCTTTCTAGTTATATTTTATGATGAGATTTTATTATAATTTTCATTCTAAAACAAAGAAAGCAGAATACAAAAAGCTGGAAGAGAAATTTTAAGTTAGAAAAGCCTCATTGCAGTAGAGAATTAAGATGGTGGAGGGAAAAGCAAACCTCTTGATTAAGATTGATAATGAAAAAAATGCCATACGTTTCAGTTTTTTTAAATAAAAAAAAGCTAAAATAACTGAAAAATTTGTTGAGATTCCTCAGCCTTCTGGGAAATCTTGATACTAAGTGCAGATATTTTCCAGTGCTCTGTCTCTAACGAACTTGCAGAATATGAAGGAGTTGGGCACATATTTTGATTGTGGTGACTCACTGGGACCAACATAACTCCATATTTCCTGTAGGAAGGGTGACATATCCAAAAATCATGAGATTTTAATTTTCAGGTAGTACTATAGTCCTGAAGAAATGTTGTACTCTCTTTGTACAGCTTTTGTTTTTCATCATAGGGAAACTGTAAGGTGAATTATCTGTACTTTTCAAATTTAATCTGAGAGAAAAATTAGTGAATAGTTATGCAATAGAAAAAGGCAAGAATTTACTATGCAGAACTTTCTTCATCTTCAGATGTCTTCAGTTTGGACAACATCCAAACTCCACTTAATTTTCTTTAATGTACTTTGCCTACTACTACAAGAGTCCCCAAAGTTTTCTCTTGTCTTCCCTGGTAAAGTGAGCAAAGAGTTTTGATCTATTATCTTTGGCAAGGCCTCTGCTTTCAACTGGGAACTCTGAATGATGAAAAGGACTGTTCTGTGCCTGATTTTCCTTTGAACTTTGAAGAAATTCATCCAAGCTGCTGCAAGGAGGTATGACAATGAGTCTTCTGAAGACATTCCTATTTTTGTAAATCCATTTATGCCAAACCAAAAATACTCATCAAAAGGAACATGCAAAAGTATTTGTCTTTATTTTTTCCTTTATTCTTTCTCTTAAGTATTAATTATTTCTTATAATATTCAATGGTATATGTCTTCCAGACAGTATGAGTTCCATGTTTCTGTCAGAGCTTTCATCACACTTTTAAAACCAGATAAAAATGCCGAACACATAAGAACCTTCTAATTCTGCAGTCATTTGGTTCCACTTGTGTATTTAAGCTTGCAGTGGAAATCTAACTTAATGGGCTCCTATGAAATATAGAGATGGATGAAAACATGTTAACTGTCTTCCTTGTGCAACAGAGTTTGCCTAAAGTTTCTACCTAACTCATCAATAAAAATGCAAGAATTAAGAATAATTTATTATAGCTAAACATATTTTAGTAATCCAAACCATCCAAACAATCACTGAGATTCTTTTGAATGGAAAGCTTTTTAAAAATAGGGGAAAAGGCAGCTTTCTTAATTTGTGCAGAGAGGTGGCCTAGTTAATCAGCACTGATTACCCCAGTTTGGCCTCTCAGTTATGTTTGTTAATTAAAGTGCTTTCTAATGAACACTACTAGCTCAATTCCCCCCATGTGGAGGGCAGGCTGGGAGATGATAGACATCTAAACCAGGATTCTCTCTCACTTGAATACACAAGGATTCTTTCTCACTTGAAAACTCATAGCTGAATTAATCAAAACAGAAAAAGGCATTTTTGTGGGCATAATCTTTTATTTGCAGAGCCCCTTGGTTATCAGTGTGGGGAAATATCAATGGAGTTAACATATTTTAGTGGGAGTAATCATCATCATCATGAAGTGCTCGTCAGAAAGGAAGACGAAATGCAATTAGGTTGGATTTACAATTGGGCCAATAATTACTATTCAGATGTCTCAGCTGTATGGAAAATACAGGATTCTGAACTGTGACACTTTTGTTTGAATGTGAGGCTTTTTCCTCTCTTTCTTGCTCTCTCTTTCTTTTAAACATTTATAAAATATGTCAGTCATGATGTGGCACAGCTGAATAATTGTCATAGAGTCAAATGCTTGCAGATGGTTAATGGAAAGAGAGAATTAAATGAACAGCAGTAAAGAAACTCATGCAAAATTAAGGAACCCTATTGCAAATTTAAAGGGTCATTTGGTTTCATCAAAAATCAAATAATATGAATATGTTATTCTCTGCATGAAATAGACTATGTTAAATTGTTTTGAGAGCTGAAAAATGAGCAATCAATGGTGTACTAATGAAATTTGTGAAAAATCATGCACTATTGAAATATGAAGTAATTACCACTTAGGGACTACAGAAGAAAGCCTGATTTTGGTGACTAAATTTTGCTAATGTTTACTTAAATTATTGAAGTCTAGATTTAAAACACGAAAGGGTCCTACAGAAAAATATAGAAATTAGGATTAAACTAAGTAGTTTTTACCCTACCCAAATCATCTTTACTGTTTCATTTTTTATTTTTTTTTCTGAGAACTTCTTATCAGATGCAAATAACTCAACATTTCAGTAGACATTATATCACCAAGGTACAGAATCAATTTTTACATAGATCTGCAAGGTCTTAGAGCTGCATTATGAAACTAGCTTTCACCTGTCTGACATTTTTGAAAGATGTAGTTGATAAATACTTTGTAAGGAACAAAGTTATCTTTCTGGTACAAAAGTATTTGTGATACCGCTTAGTATCATTTGGAAGTTGATTTAAGTTGAAGATACTTTAAAATTAATTTCAAAGCATTCTATTCTTTATAAACTCTTCCTTATTTTTCATCTCTCTTTCATCCTTTCCCAGTAAAGTCTGACGCTAATATCAATATCTCTGTCCATCATGAAAATGATTTCAAAAGGTTTTTTTCTCTTAATCTAAGAAAAAATTCCAATTGCAAATACATCAGATATTTGTTAATCATACACCACCAACTATATTTTGATAACTGAAAACACTTTGAGAGGGGCCCATGTCTATGAAAGAGATGATTTTTCTCATGTAATAGATTAAAAAGAAAATTTAAACTGACCATTCAACAAAAACAGAAACAGCACCTGCCTCCAAAAATATTTAGTAAAGAAAAAACAAAACTTAATAGCTACTATTAGTATGATTTTTTTTTTTTAATATCTGGACAAATTATAATGCATCTTATCTTGTACTAATCATAAAATAAAAGCAGTTGCAAATTTTTATGTCTCCTTCTTGATACATGCCTTTGAGAATGCTAAAAGTATACCTATGATTTCTTGTCGGCTGTAACTCCTGCAAAGTCAATGAGTTGCTAATCAAATAGAAGCAGAGATGAAAATATTGATCTTATTTTCCAATTCTAGTAGGTACAAAGCATCTTGTCTTAAATCTTTTTTAATAACTACATGACACTAGCTATCTAATAGAGTTTAAAGTGAAAGTTTCTTTCCCTTTCTTATAACACAAAGAGTTTCAAATAGAAAATAGCTAGGGAATGATGAATGTTTCATTGTAAATACATTGTAAATAAGCATTTTGCTTCTCTGGATTTTATTTAGAGACTTAATGCCATTTCCCAAATGGTATTGGATCAAATATGGAAGCATCTGTATATTTTTCACCAGAATTGTTCATGTTATTCAATTTTTAAATGACAGATACACAGTACTTGCCATGAGAAATCAATCTCTCACAGCAAATAAATGCGGCAGAATAATCCATATGATGCATATAAAAATAATGGGCTTTTGCTGACCTACTATTCATTATGAATATGTTTTTAAATGCTATTTCTAGTTGCATGACTATCATTTTTAAAATGTAATTTGTGATATGGTTTTGATGAATTTAATGGACATGGGTTTTTTTCTTGTTAAACCATGTTATTTTTCCTCTATGCAATTCTACTTTTACATTTATATATATATATAAAAAAAAATCTGTTAAAATTAAGCTTTCTGTTTCATGGAAGAGAAATGAAAATGGCATTTGTCTAGCATGTTTTACTTCACAAATTTTGGAACTTCATAAGGAACATATATTCAATAGTTTCATATGAATCCTCTACCTCTTTTACAGCACCTCATGGGTAAGAGGAAAAACCTTTCTTGCTTAAACATTGAACTGTGAAATGCTATTTATTTCAGGCCCTTTAAATTCTTTTATGTCCTTCTTTGCACTTCTGGGAGATGGCAGTATCCCAAGAGGCTAGAAATGTTCAGAGTTAGATAGGAGGATTAATTTAAGGAAGATGCTCCCAGCTTCATACCAACTATAAAGAAGTATCATACACTGTGCCTGCAGGTTTAAGCTTGTATTTACTGTGCAAGCAACTGGAGAGAAGAAATACGTTGGCACTGTCACTGTCATGTCCTTTCTTCTTTCTATGAAACACCTCCTCTATTAGCCCAAAACCACTGCTTTCAAGCTCTGTGGGAAGCCAGATGACCTGCTTCCACTGGTGATAGTGGTGGGCTGCACTAACATGGCCAGCTTTGCTCTGGGTTGAGTGAGAATCTAAGCCCATGGCTGAGAGACAGAGAGAAACCTGGATGTGGTAGGAAGACATATGAATCGTAGAATCATTTAGGTTGGAAAATACCTTCAAAATCATCGAGTCCAACCATCATCCATGCCCACTAAGCCATGTTCTGGAGTTCTCTGATTCTATGACTCTATGAATTCATCCCTGTAGCACCCCTCCCCACTACAAAAAATTTACCATGTAAACCCAATACAGACTTTTTTCTACCAAAGCTGCTTATCTTTTCCGAGTAACAACTTTTTGAAATAGGAGTTCTCAACTGATAATTGAAATAAGTGCTTAGTATCTCCAACTTACTGCTAGACCAGAGGGAGGTGTTACTCAATAACCATCTGAGGCTATATGACCACAATTATTTTCAGATGAGCTGCATTAAGGTTGTGAGCATCTCTATGTGTATTTAAAGCCACTGAAGTGAACTTCCAGTACTATATTTTATTTTTTAATATCTGGAATTATCATTAAAATGTACGTTCATCACACAATCTGCAATCTTCACAAACTTCACTTACATCCCAAAAATAATTCCACGCAACAAAATCAAAATAACAAAATCACAACACCAAGAAAGATGGACAATTTACACACACTCTACCCCTCATCCCTTCACCACAATTTTTCCATATCTGGAAAAATAAAATTTAAATTTTAAATGCTTAATGACATTCAGTTTCAAGTCTGCAATTTTTGTAAATTTATTACATCCTAGATACTGAACAACCAATGTAAAATACACTGATTAAAATTAAGAGAAGTTATTTTTAAAGATATTTGTGCTTTCTACATGCATTTTTATGGGGCTGAAACATGTTTTTACAACACAGGAGTCTTTCGGGAATGCCATTGAACTCCCTTCCAAAAACTGTAGGAGACATTATAGAGAAAGCTTTATAAACAAGTGACTAGTACAACTTGGGAGTTACAACTGTTTTCTTATCCTATTTATTAAAACAGAGTTTTTAATTTGCAACATTGATTTCCAATTTCTGTATCTCACAAAATAAATAATAAAAAAATCTCAAAATCAATTAAAAATTAGAAAGGCAAATCTGACAGGAGGTGTAAAATATTTAAATGAGCACTGAAATTAGCTTATCATCTTTTATCATTCCCATACAAACCAAGTACAATACCTTTCAATAATGAAGATTAAAAAAAAGGAAAATATATTGAAAGTCTGTAGTAAAGTAAAAGGGTGCCTTTATGACCAAATACTATACTAATGCAGATAAGTGTTGTTAGCTATATAACGTTAGCAGGCACTTTAATTCTATGATTCTTTCTCAATGCCTCTCTTTATATAATTGTAGATCAGTTTAATCAACTCATGCACTGACTACCACATTGTAAAAGAAAAAAAAAGTAGCTAAATGAATGACAGTGTTACAAAGTGCACTAGAGAATTTTTTTTTTTTTTTAAACTTCCCATATAAAGTTACACCATGGGGAACTATTGTTATATTCCACTGTAACATCCGCAAACTCTTATGGTTTGGGATCACATAATAAACTTCTTTGTAATTAAAAACATAGTCAATAACTTCTGGTGCCCAGGTACCTCAAGATCTCAAAGTACTCTACAAATATTAACTAAAGCTCATAAAACCCCTACAAGGATATTTAAAGGTTCTCCAGTATTCTTTTTACCTTTGCTATAATACAGCCATTTCAGTCAAGAAAACAGAAGTTTTGCAGGAATGTGTGACATGACAGAACACTAATATACATTGAAGGGATGGATAGTACTGCATTAATTTGAAACTCCCTGGAAAATTTAGATAAACAGACTGCAATTAAATAGAGTTGAAAATTGACTACAATTAAGGCTAATATGTCGACATATCTGAAAAATGTCTGAGGTATTAGTAATCATGAGAAGCGTTATACAAAAGCTTTCTCTGCTGCTACAAGATACCACGTACATGAATTCCCTAATGTTTAAGGCAAACTTACACTGATTCTGCTCATGCCAGGAGATAGCTGTAAATCCACTGGATATAGAAAACAGCTTCATCCTGTTTCCAGTAGCTACTTCTGCCTCTAAGTAGGATGCTACCACCAGAGCAGACAGGAGTTACTTTGTTTAAACATGACAGTCATTGTTAATCTCTGTAAGACATCTGCCTTTTATAACCTACTATGCTGGTGAGTTATTGAATTGCATTTGTGAATTACTTCCTGTTCCTCCAAGTCAATTAACACTTCTACAATTGCTGAGATAGTCTCTGAGGGAAATCTGGATTTCTTTTCAAATTAGCCTTCTAGCTTTACACAGGCTGTATAAATACATAATACTACCTCTGAGCTGCCAAATCTCTTGCCATTTGGTGCATACAGCTATAGCACTCTCTGGGATATCTTTTGACAGAATCACCATTCCAATCTTTTTGATAATAACAAATTGCATGATTGAATAGGACTGTAATAGCCTGAGGCATTTGTAGCCAGGCCTGAAAATTAACTAAATCTATCACTACGCTCTGTGTCATTACAACATCATTTCCTGACATGTACCCAACAGTAGGGTCAGCAAGGCATTTTTAAAACACTTCTAACACCCTCCACCCACCCATTGATATCCCAGGATTTTCCTTACATGCATTTGGTTTAATCTTTCCAGAAAAAAACTGTTAGTACTTTCATCCAAGTTCCCAAATGATTGACTGAATAATTTGCTTAGTTTATTATTAAATCTAAAGGGCAAGAGAGCAGAAAAATTGTCCAGAATTTTCCCATCACCAATTCTACTCCCAAAATAGGCTTATAAGACAATTTCATAGCAGCTACAGAATTAGGCCTATCAGTTGCAAAATACCTGCTTCACCTCTGGATATTTATATGTATACATAAGAATGAACACCTAAGGGTATTCAGTTTCATTGTTGAGTTTTGGGTTTTTTTTCTTTTTTTTTTAAGCTTTCTGATTTTTTCAAATCTTAAAAAAGGCTTTTTGTAGAGATTAATCCTTTTCCTGAACTCCTCAATGTCCTGGTGCTTTATTGTTCCTCCTTTCATTTTGGAATGCCAGTCTGTACTTTCTCCACGCTGTTGTCTTCCTCTTGCAACTATGTATTTCACTTGATAGATTTGAGGTATTTTTTCCTGTAGAACAGGTTTTGTTCACATCTTGTACTGAGAAACCAGCTTCTAAAAGCTGACCATTTTCCAGAAGGATGCCTTTCCTGGTTTGCATCTATGATATGGCTCTGATACAAAGACTGTAGACATGCTATCATATTAAGTTGATAGTGCTCTTTTTAGCGTTTTCTCTCATTCACTACTTAGTTGCACTGCCTGCAACCCACAAAAAAATAAATAACTACTTCTGACATTTTGTTCCGGATATCATGTCATACTTAAGCCTTTTAATTCTGAGGCCTGATACATCCTCCCAAGATATATATTTTAGCCTAAATTTCCCATTGATTTATAGTGGTTAACAGCTGTGTTCACTTCTTATCACCTCCAGAATTTAAACCTAAATTTCCTAACCCCCAACTTGTCCTCAGTAAAGTCAGGTTGGTTTGATTCCCACATTACTTAGTTCTGTAGTGAACACATTATAGAACCGAATTTGGTTTATAACTTTCTGAGAAGTTACTGGAAGCAAGGGGTTCTACTGCCTTAGTATTTGTGATAGCATTCCTTTCGTAACTATAATGTGGGAGCAACAATTTCCTTCACCTGTTTGCCATGCAGCATAAACAAAACCATCCTTAGCCCTGAGCTGCTCCTCTAAACATCTATATTACCTCTTCATGCTGCTAGTGACTAAAGGCTGCAACAACTAGCTTTGTCTAGACTACATATTTCAATATGGGGTTTTGAAACATGTTGAAGTTCTGTTGTATTTCCTTCAGCTACTCATTATACACTTTCAAACCAGCCCCATCTCTCTAAACTTTGGTCTTTTTATCAATAATTCTTTTCAGGTGTATACCAATTGTCTCAAAAATATCACTTTCACACTTCTAACTATTCACTTCTGGTACTTAATTTTCATACTTGCTCTTCTCCATTCTACATTCTTTTTTTAAAATACCCAGTCTGTTCTTCAGTATCAGAATAGTTCTATGTATAGACAAGCACAGGTTCTATTTTTGCTTTGATATTTAATTATTATTTCTTAGAGACAATTCCTTATATTCTTTTTAAGCAATCAGGCTCTTTAAGATTATCCAGTTTCCATGGTCCATGTGTTTATGTAGTTAATACTGTAATTTTCCAACCTTATCTCTGCTTCAGGTACGGTCGAGCCCCATTCTTTAGTCACAACATTTAATCTTTGCAATCATCTTTATTCCACTGTTCTACATTCTGCAATGTGTATGCCCCAATTTTAGGTGTCTGACACACCTGACCTGTGGGATTTGCACTCATTGTGAGGATCCAGTGCTCTTAGCAATGGTAGGTTGTGATGTAGAGAAATTATCCACCAAAATTATCTACTATCACAAGAACTTTCCTGCCCACCAAAAAAAGATCTGGTGTTAGCAGGAATTAATTTTATTCAAGTTTCAAATTATTTATAACTCCACACTATTTTTTTAATATATGTGTAAGAAAATATTTCCTTTTTGCAAATATACAGTAGTACAAGGCATTACCAGTTTTCTTGAGAAAATTTCAGAGGATACTCTCAGGCTTTGAGCATTCTCCCAGTGTTCTGCTGAAAGACTCTCTCTTTAATCCAACTTGTTTTCTAAGTTATTATTTTTTTCCTGCTAAATTAAAACACTTATTACCCTACTTCTCTGATCAGCTCATTTGAACTCTCTTACCTTATAGCTCTTTTAGAACATGTGTTTTCCTTTTCTACTTCTTTGGCAGAAGGATAAAAGCCAGTATTATTACCAGTTCTATGTTTTCTTTGGTATTGGTGGGAGGCATGCTTCCAAACTGCAACAACCTGTTTTCTTAAAATATATTTTAATATTATTTTATAGCGACTCCTCTTTTTTCCCCACCTTTAAAAAATAGGGGTTGTCTTTGGTTTTGTTTTCAATTTAAATTTGTCAGTGATCTGTGTGTAGCCTGTGCTTTTTGCAGCACAATAGAATAGCCAGGAAACTATAGTATAGGGGGCAGATAAGGTGAAAGCCAGAAAGAATTATTAAAATATGTTTTCTCTGAAAGATGGAGTCTGACAAAATTGCACATAAAACTAAAAATCACCTCCTTCTAATTCATTACTAATAAAAGTTATTTCAGTCTGTAAAATCTGTTCATATATGAAAATTCCCATCAAATGGATTAGAAAGAGAAAAGGGGAAATGCTGTCCTTGGCTAAATGGGTACTTCCACGAACATTTTGCATCTACTTATTAATAATCTGATATAAGTGGAAATAGAACAAATCACTTCTGTCCTGACATGCAATATATGATGATAACAATGAGTCCCTCACATGGGTCACCAACAGCAAGCAGACAGAATGGAATGTTCTTTTGCTGAGTGCAATACTGCTCCCACAGAACACCTTCCTTATGTTGATAAAAATATTTCATTAGAGAATCATGTACATCAAATGAAGAAGAAAACCTATTAAATTCTGTACAGTGCATACAGTATTGCTTGTGATGCAGCATAGTTTTTATCTTTTTTTAGTTCATTGAAACTTTCTGTCATTTATGCCTTTCAAAATTTCTTTTTCAGAATTCCTTTCTTGACTTATATGATTTTAAAAAATCACCAGTGGCATGGTACTCACAGACTTTTTTCACATTTTAAAAAACAGAGGTGCAAGAAACCAGCCTATTTTGAAGGGAACTAGGGAAGTTCTGAGTCTTATGTCTTCCTAGTATGCACATACTATAAATTTTCTTTTGAATCTCTGTAATCTGTTGATGACTTTGAATATTGGCATTGGATATTTGTGAAACAGGAATGAATGCTGCCTAGAAGATAAGAATGCCTGAATTTTTTTTTTTTTATTTTTTTTACAGAATTATCATTGATTTAAATTTGATGCTATTTTATGATACCCAGCCAAAACTTAAAAGCACTGTCTGGCTGGATGACCCAACACCCTGCAAAGTGAGTAAGTTCTTCAAAGTAAGCCATTTGCCTCTGCAGTTATTTACAACAAGTTCTAGGCTTTCAAGACAGAAAAAAAACAAAAAAAAAAAAAAAGAGGGCATTCTTTTATTTGTGATCTCTGACTGCAGCTCATAAACTCTTTGGGACATTATTTTGTTTCTTAAATAAATTCACTTTCTGCAACATAAGTGTACATAATTTACTCAGATTTATACTTAGGCGATCTTAAACTATTTTCACACTGTACATATATGCATTTCTTCAGATTAATTTCACTCAAGAAGTCTAAGAATTGTTATTCAGAATTGCATCTAAATGAGTGGCCACATGATTTATTCAGTGTCACAGTTAGACATTTGTGGAAAATGAAAATTCTGAATGTGTAATCCTTAAATTTCATATATTCTGTTTGTATCAGAAAAAGTATTAAGGTTAAAAGTACAGAGTGGCAAATCACACTGCATAGCTGACTTTCTCTGAATAGAAAAATCAGTTTTACAGGCCTATTCAGTCATGCAGCTTTGTTTCAGCTCATTTCCTCTTTTGTGCTTCCTGTGACTACTCTTGTTCATTTAATCATTCTTACAAGGTATAGATAAATTTGTGAACCAGTTTTTCAATCACAGACCCAGTGATGCTTCAGATTTAGATTTCTTCATACTACTGTTATAATAAGTTTACAAAATGAGGCTTGAAAATACCCAAAGGCTACCTTGATGATATTTATCCTGAATGGAGTGGATAATAGAAATAAACTTATGTATTTGTAAGGAAACACCAGTGTATTCACCATTAACTATTTGGAAGTGAGTTCAATTATGGAATTACAGTCATACCTTCCAAATTCCCTAATACAGAGCTATTCATTGCATTTCTAGAGACTTTATCTGTCAAAGCCCATAGGAAAGTACATTGTGTAGAAGTACAGTTTTCTAGTAAGACACTTTATAATAACTTATCACTCTTAATACTTGTGGTGGGTTAACCCTGGCTGGACGCCAAGTGCCCACCAAAGCCACTTTATCACTCCCCCCACCTCAACTGGACAGAGGAGAGAAAATATAACAAACGGGTCATGGGTCGAGATAAGGACAAGGAGAGATCACTCAACCAATTACCGTCATGGGCAAAACAGACTCAATTTGGGGAAAATTGACTTAATTTATTGACAATCAACCAGAGTAGGGTAATGAGAAATAAAATCAAATCTTAAAACACCTTCCCTCCACCCTTCCCTTCTTCTGGGGCACAGCTTCACTCCCGGATTCTCTACCTACCCCTCCAGCGGTGCAGGGGGATGGGGAATGGGGTTTATGGTCAGTTCATCACACGTTGTCTCTGCCACTTCATCCTCTTCAGGGACAGGATGTATTGGGTCTGGCTGAGATGGAGTTCATTCTCCCCATAGCAGCCCTTGTAGTGCTGTGCTCTGCATTGGTAGCTAGAAAGGTGTTGATAACACACCAGTGTTGTGGCTACTGCTGAGCAGGGCTGGCACAGCATCAAGGCTGCCTCTCCAACATTTCCCCCCCTCACCGGCAGGCTGGGGCTGGGCACGATCTTCAGAGTGGACATAGCCAGGACAGCTGACCCAAACTAACCAAACAGATATTCCATACCATATGACATCAACTCAGCTATAAAAGCTAAGTAAAGGGAGATGGAAGGGGGAGCATTTGTTATTTTACATTTGTCTTCCAGAACAACCACTACGCGTACTGAAGCCCTGCTTCCCAGCAAGTGGCCAGACATCGCCTGCCAACGGGAGGTAGAGAATGACATCACTTGTTTTCCTTTGCTTTTGCTTTATTAAACTGTCCTTACCTCAACCCACAAGCCTTTTGTCATATTTTTTTCTCCCCTGTCCCGTTGAGGAGGGGGAGTGATAGAGCAGCTTTGGTGGGCACTTGGCACCCAGCCAGGGTCAACCCACCACAAATTAATAAGCTTGTGAAGAAACTATGTTCATGTGATTGGAATTTCGGTGAGTTCAAGTAAAATACATAGGTTTATGTGTCCTCATAGAAGGTGTTTTAAACCCCCACCCCCACCCCCAAACCCAAACCAAACCAAACCAAAAAAAACCCCACACAAAATAAAATCCAACTGATATTTATTTGGTATTAAATATGTGCTAGCTAACGTATGTCCTCTATCACAGTAAGCAGGTGCTTTCTCCCATGTAATAAACATTGGGGCATCTAGGCATGAAAGGACTTACCAGTGCAATATTGCTTAACTAAAAGTTGTTAAAAATGAAAATATCGTATATACTGGTATAAACTACTCTTCTTCTTGTATTCAAAAAATACTCTATGAAAACAAACTCATTTACACGTCTCAAATAGGTATAAGTTATCTTTTATGTATCTAGAAGATAAGAAAAATCTCAGAAATATTAGCTATCTATATGCATGGCAGGAGACAAGCAAAAATACAAATTCACATTGGGAATGTGCATAAATCTTTTTCCTTTCTTACACTTCTTTTAAGAGAGCCAAAGATAGATGACAGCTATAGTCTTCCAATAGTCTTCTATCCAATGGTTGTATTTATCCACACTATAAATAGATGTGAGAGATGTTAATGAACTAGATGGTTTTCCTAGGACTGATAACAAAGTCTGTCTTTTGTTTCTCATTAATCTAATTAAGAAAAAAAAAAAAAAGTGAAAGTGAAGCCACATGTCTAACACAACCTGCTCAGTTCCTGAGGCAACTCCTGAAGGAGATATATATCCTTCTGTTGGACAAGGTGTAAGGTATTGAGCCCTCAAGTTCTAAAGATAGAGATGAATGCCCTTTTGATCCTTTGCTGCCTCTAACAATTGCACTCTTAAGGTCTTAGATACCCCAAAAAGTGCATCTTCCATATCTTTCAGGGGCCAGCAGTGCAACATGGAAAAGAGATTCTAATCACTACTTTAGTATGTGACAATTAGCTGGTAAGAGAACACTGCTTCCTTAACGCTGGAAGAAATCCTTCAGAGGATTTACACTGAGGAATCAAGTAGCTCAGTCTAAAAAAGTTTGATCTTTAAATCTTACAGGCTAATACACCTGGCTGAGACTTGTTGTGTGGGGTTTTTTTGTTTGGTTGGTTTGTTTTGTGGTTGTTTTTTTTTTTTTTAAAGCTTGCTGTACTTTGTTTTCTAGCCCTTGATTCAAACAGTGCTTGGAATGTTTTTTTCACAAAGGTTATCCCAAATCCATATCCATGCCCTTACTAACTAGAAATGTTAATGTCAAATTCTGTGTCTCTCTGCTACAATGTAAAGGAAAGCCAGACTGATTCTACCATGTTTTTATTAGACAGCTATACAATTTTGGACTCCCTCAAACAGGAGGGTGTAAGAGAGGACAGTGGTACTACTGTAATCACAAAGCTTTTCATTGTGAGACCTCGTCACACTGTTTCTCTTGAGAAGTGACAGACCTTTCTAAAGAACTTATAGCTCCTCAGCATTGCTCCTTAAAATCCTGATCTATAGTCTCGCTGTTAGACTGGCTCTAGTCATATCTTACCCAATTAACATAATTGTTTGATTGTCTGTCTGCTCTGGAGCACTTCTGACCATACCTAGAAACTCTCTCAAAAAAAAGAGCTAGAGACGAGCTAGCTTCCCAGCACATGAATGCACCATTATATACAGCATCACTACTGATCGACTTGGAAGTGACAGGAGAGGAGAGCTTCATAAGCCTTATTCTGAAAACACACCACCCCACACAAAAGATGTCATGCTGCTCCCAAGACATCATACTGTTCCCTATCAAAATAGAATCATAGAATCATTTAGCTTGGAAAAGACCTTCAAGATCATTGAGTCCAATCATCATCCATGCCATTTAAATAAAATTAAATATTTTACTTCATCACTGTGCTTGCTCTATACATTATTTTTAAGGTCTAAACCCACCACTTTATTGCTACTACAAAACCCACTTCTTGAACACAATAAAGTTCTTTTCTAGTAAATGCAAGTTCCTACAGCAGCTGCATGTATTTCTATTTCATTTACTAACCAATCAGTAAGATCATCCAGCAAATAGGTATTGCTACACGTATGCGAAGAATTCAGTGAAGTATAACACCTCTCCCTGGGACGGGATTGTTGCATGGAGTGTGTTACGCAGTGTTGGTATCTATCCTGAGGGCATAAAGTTCTTGAGAATAAAAGAAAAGTTATTTTCCAAGGAAAGCTTTAGAAGTACAGCTTCCAAGACCTAATATACTGTTGAAATAGATACAACGGTAGAAGCTCCCTGTGGTGGTTACTTTCTTTGCTCTTTTACTACATTCTTTTTAAAATCTTACAGAATTCATTTTTGGCTGATGCATTGGAGCAAAATTCATAGTTTGGGAGTTCCAGGTTGGGAGGAAGGTTATCAAACTGTCATTGATCAGTTTACTTGCTAATCTATCTTTCCACTCCAATTTTTTTTTTGTGCTCAGCAGCAGGGAAAGAATGGACTCAGAGAAGAAACAGGGAGATCGGGGCACCAACCCCATTGGTGAGTAGCAAAGGGAAACATTAGCTTCAGCAGCAGAAGAAATAGAGGTCACAAAAGAAGAGCAAAACACAGGCACAACAGCAAGACAATGCCTTAGAACTCTAGCAGGAAAAAATTGCAATGAAGGAGGGGAGAAACTCAAGGGCAATAAGGTGAAACTCAGAGGAAGTGGAACAAACAGAGATGGATATCACAGAGGTAAAGAATCAAGGGAGTTGGAAAGAGACACACATTTTATAATACATCTGCCTTTGCTGCAAAGATGTGACTTAAACTCATGAGAAAATGCCTGTGTTTCTATAGGCTATCCATCTCGGGTACTGTAAAGGCCACACTGAGTACATATGCCTGAAAATAATCCATGCCATAGTACAATGACACAGTAAATAAAGATTTAGGGACAGATTATGTCAACTAAATGACTGCAAGCACTAGCCTAAGAGCATTTCAAATTTGTTCAAAAATTGTGAATTCTAGCTTTATTACATCAGCTTTTATATCACAGTCTGTCTGCTCTACTCTAATTCTATGCCCATTTATCTATCCTTCTACAGCCAACATCGAAGTGGTAACCCATCATGAATCCTAATCATATGTTCTAGCTAACTGAACAGAAATCGTATCATGTATTCATACATAGTCTGGATCAAAGCTGTACTGCCTGGGGATCCAACACTGCACAGTCTAAACATTAAGGAGTTTTAGCCTAAGTTCAGTGCTACAGAATGACAGTTCTATTAAGAGTGTTGGCTTTTTCAGCTTTTGTTAGAAAAAACAAATAAGTGAGTATGACACTATCCAAAAGACATGCATGCATTGAATTATTTTCCTATAGGCCAGATGTACATGAAAGTGTAGTGAGGTTATAAGATAAAAAAGGTTTGTTTATTTTTTTTATATACATATATATACATATATATCTGTAAGTATATAAAAACTTGGTTACCAATCTTGGTAAACCTCTGAAGAAAATCTAAAATTTTAGGCAGACACAGTTCTGCCTTTCAGCAATGCTTCAGAAGCCAGAGTTTTCCTTCTTGTGAGAACCTAGACCATCAATTGCGCCAGAAAAATTAAAAAAACCAAAACACTAACAATAAAAAACCCCTACTTCTAGTTCATTTATAAGTTTACTAAAGAAGTACTTTCCAAACCAGAACATGTGTTCTGTCTGCAGTACTTAATATTCAAATTAAAGCAGA
>JAOBAS010000072.1:25944868-25960035 GCA_025311575.1 Elanoides forficatus
AAACTAACCAAACAGATATTCCATACCATATGACGTCAGCTCAGATTTAAAAGCTAAGTAAAGGGAGACGGAAGGGGAGACACTTTTTGTCTTCTAGAGCAACCACTACATGTACCGGAGCCCTGCTTCCCAGGAATTGGCCAGACATCGCCTGCTGATGGGAAGTAGAGAATAACATCATTTGTTTTTCTTTGCCTTTGCATGTGACCTTTGCTTTCATCTTATTAAACTGCCCTTATCTTGACCCACAAGCCTTTTGTTATATTTTCTCCCCTCATCCAGCTGAGGAGGGGGAGTGATAGAGCGGCTTAGGTGGGCACCTGGCACCCAGCCAGGTTCAACCCACCACACAGGACTCATCATACTCTTCCCCTGCTCCAGTGTGGGGTTCCTCTCATGGGAGGCAGTGCTCCACGGACTTTTCCAACGTGGGTCCTTCCCATGGGCTGCAGTTCTTCAGGAACTGCTCTAGTGTGGGTCCCTTCCAGGGCATACAGTCCTTCAGGAGCACACTGCTCCAGCGTGGGTCCCCCACGGGGTTACAAGTCCTGCCAGAAAACCTGTTCCATGGGCTCCCTTCTCCACAGATCCGCAGGTCCTGCCAGAAGACTGCTCCAGTGGGGGCTTCCCAAGGGGTCACAGCCTCCTTTGGGCACCCACCTGCTCTAGCATGGGGTACTCCATGGGCTGCAGGTGGACATCTGCTCCACCGTGGACCTCCTTGGGCTGCAGGGGGACAGCCTGCCTCACCATGGTCTTCACCACAGGCTGCAGGGAAATCTCTGCACCAGTGCCTGGAGCACCTCCTCCCCCTCCTTCACTGACTTGGGTGTCTGCAGGGTTGGTTCTTTTACATGTTCTCCTCTCTCTGGCTGCTGTTTCTGTGACCACTGCAACTTTTATTCCCTTCTTAAATATGTTTTTACAGAGGTGCTACCACTATCACTGATTGGCTTGGCCTTAGCCGGCAACGGGTCCATCTTTGAGCTGGCTGGTATTGGCTCTGTCGGACACAGGGGAAGTTTCTAGCAGCTTCTCACAGAAGCTGCCCCTGTAAACCCCCCACTACCACAAGCTTGCCACACAAACCAAATATAATACTTCAAGTTTAGCTTTGTTTTCTCTACAACATTCAACTTTATTAAGCCCAAGGATTGCTATAACAGCTTCTTATCTTAATTGTCCATCATTTAATGAGACGTAGCAGTACAGAACTTTCTTTTCTTGAACATAACATATCCAAAGAATCAGAGAATGGTTCAGGCTGAAAGAGACCTCTAGAGGTCATCTGCTCCAAACCCCCTGCTTTAGCAGGGCCACCTTGAACCTGTTGCCCAGGACCATGTCCAGATGGCTTTTCAATATCTCCAAGGATGGATACTGCACAATCTCTCTGGGCAACCTGTGCCAGTGCTCAGTCACCCTCACAGGGAAAAAGTGTTTTCTGAAGTTCAGAGGGAGCATCCTGTGTTTTGGTTCATGCCCATTGCATCTAGTCCTGTCACTGGGCACCACTGGAAAGAACCTGGTTCCATCTTCTTTGTACCCCCACCCCTTCAGGTATTTATATACATCAGCAAGATCCTCCTGAGCCTTCTCTTTTCTAGGCTAAACAGTTCCCACTGTCTCAGCCTTTAGTCTTAGGAGAAATGCTCCAGACCCTTCATAATCTTGGCAGCCCTTCATTGGACTCTTTCCAGTATGTCCATGTCTCTCTTGCACTGGGGAGCCCAGCACTGGACACAATACTCCAGGTGTGGCCTCACCAGTACTGAATAGAGGTGAAAGATCACCTCCCTCAACCTGCCGTCAACACTAATGAAAGACATGTCATATGTATTTACAGACTCAAAACGAGCCTAAGTGCAACTGTTAGGGGCTTCTACATGAGAAAATATAGACAGTTGTCTTTACACTCATAGTGGTAGGGAGTTCTGATAACTCCATTTCTGGACAGTGATGCCTAAATTTCCTTAGCATCTCATATTGGGCACTTCCGTTCTTCACTCACTCTGACTCTTTGAAAGATGACACAGAAACTGTGGCATTTTCTGTTGACACCTAAATGGCACATTGAGCTTTGGAGCTTCAGCCCTGAAATGCACATTAGCCATGTAGAATTGGTTGCCAAACTCAGTAAAAGACTGTAAAAAAAATAAAATTTATGCGTAAGCACAATCAGAACTAATAACTGAAAAAGGACAGAACTACAGGCCTCCAAACCAGTCCATGAGGTCTGAATTAAAATCAATGATGTCTTTATTTGCTAGATGTTTTCCTTTTAAAAAGGCCAAGTACTACAGATATGCATGATCATTTGAAACAACGGTTACCTAACACACCTAATGAATGACTCTTACAGTATTCTTACAATGAGCTTAGCACTGACTACACATTTAACAAAATATCCTGAAGAGATTGTAACAAGTCACTACAATCATGAAAAGAGTACTCATCATTTCAATTACAAAGTGCTCATAAAAGTGCTAGTGGATTACCATTGTCATCTGCCACAAAGCAAGGAAAATCAAAGGACTGTGGTGGGTTAACCTTGGCTGGCTGCAGGTACCTACCAAGCCTCACTCTCACTCCTCCTCCTCAGCAGGAGAGAGAGAGAAAATATGATGAAAAAAATTGTGGGTCAAGATAAGAACAGCAAGATTTCTCACTAACTACTCTCATGGGCAAAACAGGTTCAACTTGGGAAAGATTAATCTGATTTATTGCCAATTTAAAATAGAGTAGGATAGTGAGAAACAAAACCAAAACTAAAAGCACCTTCCTACCACCCTTCTTCCCAGGCTCAACTTCACTCATGAGGCTTCAACTTCTTTCCGTCCAAGTGGATTCAGGGGGATGGGGAACAGGGGTTGTTGTCAGTTCATAACACTTCTTTTCTGCTGCTCCTTCCTCCTCATGCTGTTTCCCTGCTCCAGTGTGGGGTCCCTCCTACAGGAGAGAGTCCTTTACGAACTGCTCCAACATGGGTCCTTTCCACAAGGTACAGTCCATTAGGAACAGAATAGTCCAACCTGGGTCCTCCATGGGCCACAGTTCCTGTCAGAAAACCTGCTCCTTCATGAGGTCCTGTCCATGGGCCAAGGCTCCTGTCAGGAGCCTGCTCCAGCATGGCCTCTCAATGTGCTGCATCTTCATTCAGGAAATCTCTACCTGTTGCGGCATGGGGTCCTCCATAGGCTGCAGGCACACAACCTGCTTCACCATGGTCTTCTCCTTGGGTTGCAGGGGAATCTCTGTTCCAGCACTTGGAGCATCTCCTCCCCCTCCTTCTTCACTGACCTTGATGTCTGTAATGGTGGTTATGTCACATCATTCTCACTCTTCCTTCTCCTTGCTGTTGCACTGTGGTTTTTACCCTTTCTTAAATGTTACCATAGAGGTGCCACCAGCATTGCTGTTGGGATCAGCTTTGGGCAGCAGCAGGTCTGTCTTGTAGCTGGCTGAAACTGGCTGTGTCTCACATGGGGGCAGTTACTGGTATCTTCTCAGAGAAGTCACCCTGCATGCACCCCCTCGTCTCTAGAAAGACTTTGCCATGTAACTACAGTACAAGCAGTTTGCTAAGCGCAAATGACCACTGTTATATTTCTTTTTGCTGGACATTTTTTCCTATTTTGTAATGAAATCTAAACTGAGCTTTGAAAAATATTTGTCATTTCATCCATTTTTTACTTATTTTTTTTGTGGAACTAGAAAAAAAAAATATGCACAAATGATTAGTGTTTTGAATAAAAACTTTTTTTTCTTTTCATTAAAGGAAATATTTCAATTGACATGCTCAAATGTTAATTACTTAGGGATTATATAATCAATTAATAATTACTTTACAGCTAGCAATTAAAAATAACATTTCATGTTGAAATGCAAAGTCAAGTTTCAGTTTGAAACTGTTCACATTTTAGTATCTGATTTTTCTTTCAACTATTTTTTGCTGTTGGAGTACAATAGGCCTGGCATAATTTTTTTTGTATTTTCTCCTGGCTAACTAATAATTTTCATGCAGGAAAAAGTTTTGATCATTGTGGTTTTCTTCCCTAGAACATATTTATTTTTGTTATATTTTATTTATAAAATAAGCTGTATGTTTTATTAAACAAAACAAAACAAAAAATCCATAATTCACTTCAGCATTTTACCTTTACTTCCCAAGGATCTTAAAATGTACTAGGTATTAGCTATCAAATGGAAAATATGATGAAAAATAATATTGGAAAGTTTAATGTTATCAGCTAGCTATTATTCTTTCACTAGAGAATTTAGTCTTTTCTGACCACCTATGTTTAAGGATGTCATCATTAAAAAAACAAGGTGCTTCAAAACAGGTAACAATTTTTAGAGGCTTGAAGTTACTTCTATGTATGGAAAGATTGAAAGGATTGTGACCGTTTCATTTAGATACAGGAGAAATTAAAGCAGATATGAGAAGGCTAAACAAAATAATAAATGGTGTAGAGACAGTCGTTCAGCTTCCCCATTTAGCCTTTCACATGAGGCAAATCCAGAGATTTTCAAACAGCAATTATTAAAATTGCTAACCAAGTGCTTTCCTAAATGACATGTACGGTTGTCTCAGTAATACAGCATTCAAAATGCAATACAACTTTACATTATCTTTCCATGGAAACTATTTGCAAGCACTTTGCAACATTAGTAACAGAACTGGAGATAAGCAGCAACAGAGGGAAAAATAAAATAATAGGTGAGGAAGAAGATGTCTCCAGCTGGGATTTGTGATGAACTGATGAAGCAAGGTAGCAGTTACACAAGAAAACAGGTTCAGAACACATGAAGTACATAGTACTTTCACATAAAGAAAACCCTACTATGCAAAGTGGTAGAGGAAAAGACAACCTTTTGGCCTAAACAAGGAAAGGCACAGAAACAGAAAAAGAGAAGATATCGGAAATACAGTGAGCTGAAAGACAGCTTCAAACAAATGGAATTTCACCCCAGCATACATAAAAAATCCATGGAGGGATGGCTCTGCTACAAAGCTTTGGAAGGGAGATAATATTCATCAGTTAGGAATACTTAGATCACTTCAAGTGTTAAGGGACCCTGATGTTTTTAAGTGACTACCTGCTCTTTTTACAATATAGCTTTCTTTACAGTTTAATTGGGCAGGTATCAATTCCAGTAGCTTGCTGTGGTGGGTTGATTTGGCTAGCCACCACATGTCCACCAAGCTGCTCTATCACTCCCCTTCCTCAACTGGACAGGGGAGAGAAAATATAACGAAAGGCTCATGGATCAAGATAAGGACAGGGAGATCACTCAGCAATTACCATCATGAGTGAAATAGTCTTGACTTGAGGAAATTGATTTAATTTATTACCAATCAAAAGTCAGACTAGGAAATAAAAGTAAAAACAAATCTCAAAACACTTTCCCCCACACCTCCTTTCTTCCCAGGCTCAACTTAACTCCCAATTTTCTCTACCTCCTCCCTCCTGAGCAGCTCAGGGGAACAGGGATTGGGGTTGTGGTCAGTTCATTATGTGTTGTCTCTGCTGCTCCTTTTTCCTCATGCTCTTTCCCTGCTCCAGCACGGGGTCCCTCCCATGAGATGCAGTCCTTCACAAAGTGCTCCAGTGTGAGTCCTTGCCATGGACTGCGGTTCTTCATGAACTGCTCCAGCTTGAGTCCCTTCTTTGGGGTGCAGTCCTTCAGGAATGAACTGCTCCAGTGTGAGTACCCTATGGTGGCATGGTTGCTGCCAGAAAACCTTCTCCAGCATGGGCTCCTTTCTCCATGGGGTCACAGGTCCTGCCAGTAGCCTGCTCCAGCATGGGCTCTCCACAATGTCACAGGACATATACACCTGCTCTAGTGTGGGGTTCCCCATCGGCTGCAGGTGGAGATCTGCTCCACCATTGACCTCCATGGGCTGCAGGGTGGCAGCCTGCCTCACTATGGTCTTCACCACAGGCTGCAAGGAAATCTCTGCTCCAGCACCTGGCCTTCCTTCTTCGCTGACCTTGGTGTCTGCATTGTAGTTTCTCTCACATATTCTCACTCCTCTATTCCAGCTGCTGTTGCACAGCAGTTTTTACCCCTTCTTAAATTTGTTATCACAGAGGTGTTACCAACATCACCGATTGGCTCAGCTTTGGCCAGTGGAGGATGCACCTTGGAGCTGTCTGGCATGGGGTCTCTTGGACATGGAGGAAGCTTCTGACATCTTTTCACAGAAGCCACCCCTGTTGCCCCCCCACTACCAAAACCTTGCCACATAAACCCAATACACTTTCTCTTCTTAAAAGTGCAATGTGGTGATACTAGGGACAGAAAAATAACAGTTATGGTATGTTGCACAGTTCTGAGCAGAGCCCTTTGCTCCTAGATTTCTGAAGAGTTATTACAACAATAAACTACTACTGTAAAGCCTATGAATACTAATTTTAATCTTTGCCTTAGGATTTGATTTTTCTTTTCTCTGTTAAACTTTCTAAACTCTGTTCTGCTGAAACTACCAGTATTCATTCTGGCTTTTTCTTTTAATATATTCAGGGAAGGAGAGGTTTTGTCTGCTTGTTCCATAATTTATAGTCTTTTGGGTTCTCTTTACTTCATTTGTGGTACCATCAACTTCAGGGTAGCAAATTAAAATACAGCAATGTGATGGGTTGGCCTCAGCTGACAGCCAAGCACCCACAATAACGCTCACTCACTCCCTTTCCTGCTCCAGCAGGAGAAGGGGAGAAAATAGGAAGGAGTGAGAAAGTCTGTGGGTTAGGTAGACAGAGAGATTGCTTATCAATTACTGTCACAGACAAAACTCAGGGAATTTAACTTAAAATATTATTAATTAAATATGAATATTTGAGTATTGATTCAAGTATTGGGAAACAAACCCAAAAAGACTGAAATATTTGCACAGCTAGAGAAAACACCTTCCCCCCTCATGCCTTTCCCAGGCTCAGCTCCACTCCTTCACTCCAGCTTCCTCTCCTTCCTTGTGTTGAAAGGCCTTTTGCTACACTGAGTCCCTTCAGTGAAGCAAAGGGAAGTGCTGGGTAGCCTTAAAGTCATGACTTCATGGTTTCTCTCCACTGCTCCGTCTCACTCCCTTCTCCAGCACAGGTCCTCCATGAGCTGTGGTTCCTTTCAGGAATCTCTGCTTTGCCATGGAACACATCCTCCACCTCCTTCTCCTCTGACCTTGGTGTTCAAAGGGCTGTTTCTCACACTTTTTTCCCCACTGTCACTGCCAGGCATTTTTTGCTCTTCCTTAGGTACATTTTCACTAAGATGCCACTACCTTGGCTGACATCCTCAGCTGTGTACTGTAGTGTGTCCATTGGAGCTGTCCGGAACTAGCTGTGTCCAGCATGAGAGAAGCCAAAGTCTGTAGAAAAGTGGTATAATCAAGCTCCTCTCTATTTCAGCATCAGGTCCAAACGTATTAAGGTGTTTGGCTGCATGCTTTACACTCAACCATGGGATGCCATTGTGGATGGGTCTACAGGCCAGTGTGCTTGGTCTGGCCAGAGGCTTGTTACTATCCACAGGGGCACAGTCACAAGAAGCAGAGAGAGAAAGATGAGTCAAGTGGAAAAGAACAGGTTACATTTGAAAACAGGAATAATCAGCAGGCATGTTTCAGTCTGTCAGCCAGAGAGACTGGAAGGAGAGAGTCCTCTAGAGTAAAATATTTCTAGGAGTGTTCCCTGAGCTGAAGAGGCTGTTGCTTTTGCTCTGGCTAGTGGTCGCCATGTGCCATGAGTAACAGCCACTAGTAAGGCTTAAAAAAAAAAAAAAAAAAAAAAAAAAAAAAAAAAATTGGACAGTCCAGTTTATCTGTAATTGTTAAAGTTTTGTGAACAAAAAATAATATTCTGTGAAACAATGTGGAGCATACTTCAAGTGGAATTTAGTGTTAATGATAATATTTGTTTCCTAACAGAGAAAAACTGCATAGAAATAGCTAGTATGCACAGTATATTGATATTTTTAGGCCAGAAAAAACTGAGATTTTAAGCCTTCTAAAATTATTTCCATTTAGTAAGAAATTAGTCATGCAGAATAAGGATATTTTCATAGCATTATTCATTTATTTATAAAATATAGGTGTGCCAGTTCTCCTGAGAGGCAGCAGAAACAAAGCTGTATGCAGGCCATGCTCTTTCTGGGAAAGCCTCAGGCCAAGTTCCTTTACCTTCTCACAAGAAACGGCTTTCTTGTCATGCTCCTCTCCTGGGAACTGTACAGGATCATAGGCAAACTACAGATTTTCTGTTAACTATTCACACCATATTTTTGTCTCAGCTCTCAAGTTTGACCCACTTGTTCCCACAGTTCCCCCCAGGGCTGCATGATTTTGCCATGTACTCTGAGCAGCCTCAGCATCCTTTCTGTCTGCTGCTGTCTGTAGTAAAGATGGGCACCCGTTCAATTTAGTACTGTCTGCCTTTGCTTCCCAAATTCCTAATGGTACATATTAACACCTCAGGTTTTACTTTTGTTTTGTCTTAAATTCAGGTAATCTCTGGCTTTCAACCAGGGGTTAATGTCTTTTTTCTTTTTGATACTGTAGTCAGGGTTGTCCTGTGCTGAATTGCACAGCTTAGTGCTTCACCTTGACTCCCACAGTACAGTATGACTTGCAGAGGGGTGAGTCAGCAATGATATGTGACAGAATCTGCCCATCTGTAGATGTATTCCCTAGATATTATAAATCTATAATTACCTTTTTCTCTTCCATCCACTCCACCTTTTATTCACCTCCTCTCTTACACTACAAAGTGTTTTGATTTAGATCATCTCTCACTCTTTCATGCCCTTACTACAGCACAACATAGTTCCTTTTATTGGGTTAGCTCTGATGGTTTAACTATGCTAACAAAGTGCCTCTGAGAGCACACCCAACAGAATGAATTTTTTTGTCCTTGGTTTCACCATCTGATGACATAAACCAAACTGACAGACCACTTTTTACTGGCAGCGTATCTGTGTATGCATAAGAGGTTTTACCAGCTTAGGTATACCAAAAAGGAGAAAAAGGTTTTGGTGGTTTTTTTATCCCTAACTCTGTGATTGAGACCAAGAATTTGACTCTAACATTCATGGATTTCTATATTATTGGTCTTCCTGTAACCTTTTTTTTCTGTATTTACTAACATCCATTATCTTAAATTGGCAGTAAAACCAAATATTGAGATTTCCTTTCCTTGGCTTTCTTTCTATGCCTTTATATGGACCAAACCATATTTATAATTAAACAATTCAGAGCTCTGGTATCCACAAAGTTATCATAATCTCTTAATCTTTCATTGGATGTGTCTTTTTTTTTAGCTTAGTATCGTATAACCCTTAAACTTATTTGGGTTTTTTTTCTCCAAGTTTTCTTTTTTAGGTTAGATTTTCCACATGCGATATTCATTATCTTTGTGTAGTGTCATTCAGACTTAGCTTTATGAAGTACTCTGTTCCATGCTGTCTTTTTTTTTTTTTTTTTTTTTTGTCAGGATATAGCATAAGCATTTTGGCACTTTCGCACAGTTGGTAATTGTATTTTACAACCATCATGAAATCCTTAAAAGCTCTTTAATTTTTTATACAGTGAGCTCCCCAATATACTCTTCTTCACTACAGAATTTAAGTCTGATATGCTATCCCCATGTCATACACTGACATAACAAAAATCAGGAAGAACAAAACAAGAAACGTGAACATACTTGCTCCATTCATGAACTATGCAAGCATGCACATGTTCATCATCTATTCAGGATGTTGTATTTAATTCTATTTAAGAATCATTTATTTAGCTTTCTCTATTTTTAACTCAGTCATTTTGATCTATAGGAAGTTGTAGTTTTTGTGTTCCTGGATTGTCTTTCTGGTTTTTCCTAAGTAATAAAGGTAATTTTCAGTGCCTTTATTTATTAATTTTTGTAAAAAAAAACTTGTCTAGGAAATAACATATAAAGTGAAATAGTGATTTTATAATTGTCATGGAATCTACTGCTCATTGTGGTATATCAGAAAACTAAGTACAGACAAACCCAATTAATTCACAACTAATTAATCTCATTATTTCTACTACATCTCCATCAGACTCTGAGCAAGTGCCATTTATTCTGGATTATTTTTGTTGCAGAAACTGATTTTTTATTTAGTTTAGGCTTCAAAACTTTTTAAAGAATTTTTTTTTTTTCCAAATTGACATCATGCTGACATAAATTATCTTTGAGTTTGTGGCTTAGTTCATACAGAAGGAATAAACACAATATATTATACACTGATGAATAGCAGTTCACTGTATTTGTTACAGCATATAGAGTGAGTACCCCAGTTCTGAGATATGGATTGTTGTGCACTAAACTGAGAATCACTGTTCTTTGGTACAGTTTTGTTGTTTTATTCACTCAGAGATGATATGCTGGAATAAAGGTGAACTTTCACTTCCAATCCTGCAAATTCAGACCTGCTGTTTTCTGCTGAACAGAGGTAAATAGCATCATTCTAAGTAGCAAAAAGAACACTGACAGAAGACTGAGCTGAGGAAGTGTAAACCCAATTTTCTTCTCAAAGACAATGAGTAATTGATCCATTGTGCCACAGTGCCATGTGTAATGTAAGTCTAGAAGACTTAGGGTTTTCTTAGTAGCCCTTTACTGTTAGTGAAGGGCCAAAGTCTGAAGTCTAAATTTTAGACCTTGATACTACAGCCTTTACTCACACTGAATAAAATTTCTTATGTGAACAAAATATTCATAAGCCTTGAGTCCTAGTAATTTTTTATTTCCTTGAGTTTTACCCTCCTAAGTAAAAATAAATAAATGAATACAGCATTTTGCTATAGATAAGCCTATTGAATGTACAAGTGAACAATACACAGTCTACCTGACTCTAATTTCTTAATATGAATAAATTAATTGAAGAGCAGGAATACAATTTTGAATTAAAAATTGAGAAATTACCGCAATTGTTCAAAACTTGCCAATATCTCTTTGACATAAATGAGGTCTGTAATTTGATACCCCAGTCACACACTTCTGAATTGTTTCTTGGTATACACTGGTTTTACATTCTTGCTGTATCATTCTGTTACATCATTTACTGCCTTCCTGTAAACTCTTCCTAGTTCTCTAGAGGGCAAGAAATTTGTAAGAGTTTCTCCACTCCTTTCTTAGCAGTCTCTTTCCCTTCTCTAGTGTGCTTCCTGTGACTGCTTAATATCTTCTTGTCTTTGATCTGATAACTTCAGTGTTTAATTCAACCTGTTTAGCATCTTGCTTCATATGAAAACAGAGACAGGTCTTTCTCAAATTGACTGAGTTGCACATCAGTGCACAGTGTTGCTCTGATCACTGATGACAATTTTTATCCTGCTTGTGATGGGATAATGTGCACCTACTCAATTCCTCTTCTCCTATTCACCTTTGACATGTTAAGATTCTTTTCTTCCAAATCTGCACTTTGTTTGATGAAGTGATCTCATATCCAAAGTGATCCCAAGTGCTCTCCAAAAAACATCATTGGCTTGCTTCTTTACATCAGCCAATAAAGATTCCATTTCAGTCTTGCCAGTACACATATTACACAAACCAGTATGTTCCTTTGTAAATCCATTGTCTCAGTATTTCTCTATATGTCAAAATATACTTACATACTTTAGGTCTAGCTGTAGACAAACTATCACAGGAGAATTTCATTGGTTTGCGTGGAAGTATTCTTGCACTACTAGGTAGAAAATCATCTGGCAAATAGTGATGTTATGCAGTAGTGAACAGGTGCTGATTTCCACTCTTCTGCAAGCCTGATGCTTACATTGTCAGAAAACGGGTGTGTTTTACTATCTTGTTCCATCTGTCATGAGTGGTACCTTCAGACAACACTGGCCTAGCCTGATGTGTTACTTACTGTTTCTGCCAGCCCTACAGTTTTACACTTTCAGCAGTAACAGCAGTTTTTGCTTGAGTCTCTCTTAGGCAATCTGAACTATCTTTGGCCTGTTTTAGTAACCTGCATCATTATTAAAAGTAAAATTTAAAAATTCCTCTGAAAGGAAACAGATTTTAACAAGTTGCTATAGGTTTCTTTTTGTATTGCATTTTGTCATGACTTGGTGAATAATCTCATGGAGTAGTTCAGCTCCTCCCTACTTGTGACATCTGATATAACTGCACTTTATAATCATCAGCAATTTCTTCATCATGCTGTTAGAAAATAAAGTAAAAAGAGAGCATAAACTAACACAGTGGTCAAGAGTCTATGAATTTAGAAGTCATTATTTTCAAAAGAGAACTTAAAGATAAGCCTGATAATGACTTTAACAAAATGAAAGATGCAACTGTGTCTTAAGGAAATAGGTCAAGTTAGAAAGAAATCTACTTTCCCTACATTTCTTTCTTCTTTTTTTTATTTTAATCACGTAATTTAATCACTTTGGAAAAAAGACCTTCACTAAGATTAAGAACACTGCCCTTTCTTCTTCTACTTTCATTACAATTAAAATAATTTGACCTCAAGTAAAATAATGTTGTCAGATAGCTTATGATTCAGTCTTAATACTTTTTTAGGGTTGGTGCATTTTTTTCTTCAATAGCTAATCTTGTTTTAGTTCAGTTGCTTGCAATAGCAAATACCTTCTTTAATTAGTAAATTAAAAAAGCGATTTTCAGAGCTCCTTATCTTTCTAGTTTTGTTATCCCATCTGTGCATGTCTTGAAAGGAGCTAAGATATGTGTAATGCTAATTAATTTCATACCACAGCAGAGCTGTTAAGCCAGGTATTCAAATCCTTTTCCCAATTCAAATGCATTCTAAAGCTTAAAGTTATTAGTGCTAATGAGTAATTTAATTTGCTTTAAGTTAATTAAACTATATTTAATTCAGTTACATGAAGGCACTTTAGCAGTCTTTGAAAATACATACAACAATAATATCCATGGATTTAAGGAAAATATTGTGTTACAAATATTGTTCATTACGTGGTAGAATCACAAAGGGGTAATGGTTTCTAGAATCCTCCATGAGCCTCTGTAAAAGATGATGATTAAAAACAAACCACAGAGCAAACAATGAAGGGTAAAATTAACATATAAAATATGATTTCTGATTAAACAAGAAAACCTAGATGACATTTAAAAGTTTACAGGTACAACAATATCAGTAGAGAATAATAAAAATAATTTTCAAAAGGAATAAATTAGGAGCTGGCAGAAAGAAAAAGAGTCAAAATAAAACTTAGTTATGTCAAAGGTTGCATGTTTCCCTCAAAGTTTTACATAAACCATACATGTGATAAATAAAAACCATAGACATTTCTGTTACTACCTTTCTCTGCACATAGTGTATATAAGCTTATATTAAGAGTCCATGCACATGCATGTGAAAAACGTAAACCCCTTTTTCATGTTTAATGAATGCCTGAACATTTTATTCATTAGTAACAAATAAAACTCAATGCAATTGTGAGCAGCAAGCTGCGATTTGGATGCATTGGCTAGTGCACGCAGCTGAAGTGCAGTGTTCCACAGGTATTAAGCTACCCATTTTACTCCATCAAACAAAAAAAGTCTTACACCCAAGAGTAAATGGTACAGCCTCATGATAATGGTGCAGAAAGAACAACTAGAGGTTCATTGTGTAGTCAATATGAAATCTTCTTTTCCTTGGGTAGCTATTTTTGTTTTACATATCCCTTTCTCTTTTTTTCTGTAAAAAGACACACTGAAACACAAAAGGAGAAGGTACATTACCCTTAGCTTTCCTTTATTAAAACACTATTTTAAAAGAACTAGAAATTATATGGACTTCTGTACATAACAAAAGTACAAAATATGATTGAGAAAAAGCAATAAGTTGCCATGTCTGGTATAGCTGTAATGAAATTTTGTCTCACTTCCTGTAAGCTTGTAAAAAAAAAAAATAAAGTGCCACACATTCTGAGCAAGTTCATAGGTGTACAAAAGGATGTTTGAGAGTGTCAATAACAATTCAAATAATCTATGTATTTACAGCTTTCTCAAGTGCATGGAGAAGATGATATATCTAGAAAAAATAATAAAAAACAATGTCAGAAAGAAGAAACAACTTAGAATTCAAGGAAAAGTATATAATCAGATCAATGGAATGGAGTCAAAAAGAGAAGTCAGGGAAGAAATGGGCACTATGTGTGGTCTGAACACAGTCATTTAACTCAAATGAGTCAGCAAATAGCATTTAAAAAATTAAAAATAAAAGATGAAAGTGTCACAAATGTGTTTGTCCTGTCAAGCTATATTTTATATTTTTAATTTATTTGAAATATAGCAATTAGTCTTTTGGCTATATACTTCAATGGTTTAGTTACAGTAATTGGATTAATATATCATATGTTTACATAGAGTAAGGCTCTGGGTTAGTCTTCTGTAATTAAGTACAGGAAAATAAAGGAAAAGTGTATATACAGACTATATGGGACCATAAAAAATAGTAGACTGTAAGGGAACACTGGTTACTTCATAGGTTTATATTTTTTAGCAACATCAAAGCGTATAACCTCAATCTTGTCTTTACATCAGCAGAGGATAAGAACAACTGTCTTAGGCCTGAGGTGTACTTAAAGGAATATAGTTTTAAATTAGCTTTTCTATACTCAAGACAGCTCAGAGAACAACTTTGTTTCTTACCACCCACTATTATGGGTTACCTGCTTTGTACTCTAAAAACTATCTGCATACACAACAACAAAAAAAAATCATGACATGTGTTCCAGTGATTCACATGGCAACATTAAGGTTTTGTAGTGGTAATAAAGGAGAATCCATCACACATCACGTTTTTAATTCAACACACTGGCCCTGAACAGCATTTCAAAACCTTGAGTGTGTTTATTCCTCTTGATCTAATGCCAAGAAAGCAAGATATTCTATTTTTTATATCAGAGTATATGGAAAGAAAAACTAATTTATACAATTTTATATAATCTGAGATTAATCAGAAAAAGAACAGTCTAAAACAACTCCCAAAGTCTTCATTAAACTTCCTTTAAAGTCATAGGGAGACACTAGAAATATATGAAGGATTTTTCCCTTACATTCAATTCCCTTACATTACTTACACAGTGTAAGTCCTTAGCAACTTGTCCTGGTTTCAGCTGGGATAGAGTTAATTGTCTTCCTAGTAGCTGGTACGGTGCTGTGTTTTGAGTTCAGTAT
>JAOBAS010000072.1:25983537-26006583 GCA_025311575.1 Elanoides forficatus
CAAGAAGGCTGGAGGGGTACAAAAATTTGGGAGAGGGCACAGCCAGGGCAGCTGTACCCAAAGTGGCCAATGGGGTATTCCATACCATGTGACATCATGTCTAATATATAAACTGGGGGGAGATGGCCTGGGCGGGGGATTGCTGCTCAGGAACTAACTGGGCATCAGTTGGCAAGTGGTGCACAATTGCATTGTGCATCACTTGTTTTGTATATTCTAATTATTTTATTATTATTATTGTAATTTTATTATTGTAATTTTATTATTGTTATTATTACTTTTATTAGTTTCTTCTTTTCTGTTCTGTTAAACTGTTCTTATCTCAACCCATGGGTTTGTTTTTTTCTGATTCTATCTCCCATCCCAATGCAGGGCAGGGAGTGAGTGAGCGGCTGTGTCGTGCTTAGTTACGAGCTGGGGTTAAACCACAACACTGCTGAAGTCTGTGAAGGCAATATTTAGTCCCAGGCCTGTGCCCATGGCTTCCTTCATGCAGAAATTTGGAAGATTTTCTCCTAATATTTCCACTTCTATTAACAGGCTGAATTAGTGGCTGGGAAAGGTGCACTAGGATGTTTTTCCTTCAAAACTGAGGGAAGAGGAAGAGGACTAAGTCTCTGAACCCTAATGGACAAGTAGAACAGGTTACTTGTAGGATAAAATCAGTCCAGGATGACAAAGCGGGAAGGCAGAATGACAGGTGGTTAAAAAATGATCAGTCCTCTCAGACTTCAGTGAAGTTCAGGGTCAGTTCTGTATGAGGGATTAGGTGAGCAGTTATATGTGAAAGAACTCACTTTAAAAAAAAAACCAAAAAACCAAAAAACCAAAAAACCAAAAAACCAACAAAAAACCCCAACAACCCACAACTTTGTTATCCTTGTGACTATTCTATAGCTTATTACAGAAGGGATCCTGGTGATTGCATGTACAGGCTGGAATCTGTCTTCTTGACCAGCAGTGAATTCCATCACACCAGGAGGCCTCAGCTGCCACAAAGTATGCGTTAAAATCTCAACATTAGGTATTCTGCAGGAGGGAGAAAAAGGCAGAATTGAATACATCACTCCTCAGAAAAAAAAAAAAAAGATCGCCTTAGCTCCTCTGTCTTATGATTTGACGTCCATAATGGACCTGGAATATCAAAGAAGGTCATTTGCCAGTGACACAGAAGAGAGTGCCTAAAGCATATTTCAGCACAGGAGAGAATCTGGCCCAGTATTTACTTGCTGGTGTGCCACATCCACATGGCTGTCCAGTTAAGCAGATGCTTGTATGAACTGCTGTAACAATTGGCACACAGTCAGCAACACACACAAAGCGTGATGCCAACAACAAGCAGCTTTCATGGGTGTTGTGGTCTAACCTCAGCTGGCAACTAAGCCTCACACAGCCACTTACTCACTTCTCTCACAGTGGGATGGGAGAGAGAATCAGAAGGGTAAAAGTGAGAAAACTCGTGGGTTGAGATAGACAGTTTAATAGGTAAAGCAAAAGCTGCGCACAGGCAAACAAAGCAAAATAAGGAATTCATTCACCACTTCCCATCAGCAGGCAAGTGTTCAGCCATCTCCAGGAAAGCAGGGCTCCACCATGTGTAACAGTTACTTGGGAAGACAAACGCTATTACTCCAAACGTCTCCCTTTTCCTTCTTCTTTCCCCAGCTTTATATGCTGAGCATGACATCATATGGTTTGGGATATCCTTTTGGTCAGTTGGGGTCAGCTGTCCCGGCTGTGTCCCCTTCCAACTTCTTGTGCACCCCCAGCCTACTCGCTGGTGGGGTGATCCAAGAAGCAAAAAAGGCCTTGACTCTGTATAAGCATTCCTCAGCAATGATGAAAACATCTCTGTATTACCAACATTGTTTTCAGCACAAACCCAAAACATAGCCCCATACCGGCTGCTATGAAGAAAGTTAACTCTATCCCAGCCAAAACCAGCACAATGGGCCATGCTCAAAACTTTCTATTGAATATAACTAGAGAAATACCTATGTTAAACAAGATCATCCAGGGTGAAAAATCTACTATTCAAAATGCACTGAAAAGTTCATTCAAGCTTGAGAGACTGGAAAGGGGCATTGTTGCCTTTACTGGATGAAAGCAGTACTTTCAAGGTCAGAAGTGTTCTCTCTCATCTGAATCTGAATGGAAGAACTTCTTATCAAAGCACATTAATCTATGACTGCAAAATCATTTGCTTTGGCTAAAAATGGAACACTTGCTTTTTTTTTTTTTTTTTCCTGAGGTACTTTGCCTACTTTGTGCCTTATGACATACCTTACTGTGATCAGACATGACCAAGAGGATTTAAAAGAAACTAGCCGTAATCTCCTCTGCTCTTCAGACTCCTAGCTGGACTCCTGGCACCCTAAAAGAGCAAGGCATGGTGCAGGACCATGCAGAACCTCCGGTGTGATCCAGTATAGTGAGAGGGCTCAAACCCTTTGCCTCTTTCCTCCCCATTTATGTTAGGCATGTGAGTGCTCTGTAGTGTGCAGCACTTTCAATATTCTTGCGTCATGTGAAAAAATATGCCAACATCACAAAATTTTAACCTTTCTTCAGGAGCTTTGGATTCTGTGGAAATTCTCTCCCTTTGGTGATGTAATCAGGCATTGTTATTGTCTACCATATTAGAAATAGGAAAAATTGTCTGAACATAACTTTTAAGTATTGTCAGCCACATGTTCTTCTTATCCTCTGAGTAGTTACATAAGCATAACCTTAGCACAATAACAATTATTATCCAATAACAATACAAAAATAATATACTGCTGTCCATATGAAAAAGCTGGATGGCCTGTTTCCCATTCCAGGAACAGTAACCTCTCTATCCCTTCACTGGAGGAAGGGTTAACAGTTCCACCCACACCTGTTGTTTTCTGTGGTCCACAAACAAGACAAGAGATGGTTGTGGATATCCCTCTTGTATGTATTGGTGACTGGTGCTACAACAGTAAAAATACAAACTGCTTTCCATGCAAGCTTCCCATGCCAATGCATTCTCACATTCCCTTTTTATTTCTTGATCCCTGATTACATTAACCTGCCATATTATATTATAAAAACTATAGAACTGCTCTACACAGTACATTATATCCACATCTTTACTACCATTATCATTTTTTCCCCAAGATGCGGCTAAAATAATGAGTGCCTTCTGCTTACCTGTAGAAATAGGCAACCCAACTAAGAAACTTGCCAGACAGAATTTCTTTTAATTGTATTTGGCAGGACATCACTCAGCAGCTCAACTTTGATCAGGTTCTGCCACTGTCAGTGGCTGACAGAGACAGCTTTATCACTAGTCTCTATAAATAGGAAGGGAATACTCCTAATCTAGCTAGCATCAAGCATGGCTGGCTTGATAAGGAATTTCAACCTGTGCCTGGGTTCCCTCCTACAGTTCAGGTCTGGTCAGAATCTGTGTTTTCTTTCAGAAAACAATTTCTATCTCTCCTAATTACAAAATGAAGGTTTTATGGGAGATCAGAGCACTTTCAGTATGTCAGAGGACCACGAACCTGAGAAGATCCTGAAAAACAGAGTTGTTAGGTAATGATCCTGTTTATGGTTTGATTCACCAAATTCCAGTGCTCCATATGTCCCCTCTTGCTCCTCATCACAATCCCACAGAGTGTCACTATGGACCTGGGAGGAAATAAAACCAGGAGATAGACTTTGCAGCTGGAGTAATTTCAGATGCCATAGCTCTTTAGCAGAGAAAAGAGGTGTTTGTGAATTGGAAAAAAAACCATAAAGGTCTCCTGATTTCCTTGCTAAACTGGGAGAAGGAACCATCAGGTCTGACAATCTAGGGAATAATTTTATTCGCAGCCTCACTTAGTGCTGTCCCATGCCTTCAGTTGACAGCAGTTAGAGGCCACAGTGCAGGATGAAGTTTACAGAATTTGCTTGGACACTATAAGGAAGTAATGTCTCTTAGCAAACTTAATCCTGGCCATACATAATCTATGCCACACTTTCTCCATAGGTAAAATATACTTCAGTAAAGTAATTCATGAGTATTTATAACACATTACTCATTAAAAGAGCTGTTCTGAATTACCTTTATATTGTTTTGATATATACACAGTATAAACATAAATGTGTTATACATACCTTCTTTGTGTTAAATTACAGACCTAGGTATTTAATTAAGCCAGCCTCTCATCGACCTTCCTCTGAATACTTCTGAATACTTACCAACTTCTCTATGATTTATTTCTAATTTTCCAAACTCCTGATACCTTAATTTAAAAAATTACCATTAAAATCCATAATTCAATAAATTAAATTAAAATCTAGCCATAAAATCCAAATGAGTTTTATGTTTTGCAAGAAAGGGTACCAGACAGTCCAGAGCTCTTTGAAAGTCTCATAAAACTCATAATTTCACCTAAAATTTAGGACTTTATCTTCAGCTCCTATTAGTTATCGAGCTTCTTAATAAAATCCTTAGTTTTCAACTACAAGAAGGATTTTATTTTTTTTTTTTTTTTTTAACCAGTAGAACATTATGCTAAGCTGTTTTTTACTTAGGGTGGCAATTTCTGGTGTGTGTTAACCCATGGTAACATCTGGCCTCTTGGTAGGTTCTGTAGACAACTGGCAGCTTAGGACTAACATGTCTGTCAGTTGGTAAGGCGGCTGCTGAAGGGCTGTGCCTGTATCATTTCCCCAGATGTCTTCCTTTTTAAAATTCCCATTAACTCTATGAAGTCTGTACATCTGTCTGTAAACAGATTACCATGTACTTTTATGGAATAAGAATGATAGAGGGATTTTTCTGTAATTTATTTTTCTGTACTTTTTTCTGATAACTGTCATAACTAAAGCTATCCCTGTGCAGTATTTTATTTCAGTTAAAATAGGTTTTTCTTTATGATGCATCAATTTCATTTGCTCTGTTTTCATTTTTGAGGTTATGTGTTTTTTCTGAAGTATTTAAGGGTAACACAGAAGTGGATGTATTTGAAGTCAATAGAAGCTGTAAGATGTTGGACATCCCAGCTCCTTTAAAAGTGGAATGAAAGAAAAAGAAAACCACAACAACAAAAAAAAAAACAGTTTGGAGTCCTGCATGGGCATTTCAGATTGTTTGTCTTCCAGAGACAGAGTATCATTACTCATCCATGTATTTGATGTTGAGTTGTATATCAATGACTGGCATATTTTGCTGTCTGTTAAAAAATTTAATGCTGTCATTGAAGCATTGTGTTCCAATTTCCTCAAGAGAGCAACTTTTTCTGTAGTAAGGGATCTTCAGTCCACCTCACTCTTGAAACATATTTTTTTTTAGTGTGGAATGACTCCATTAACTTACAATATAGTTTTCAACCCCACACATTTAGACCGTCGGATCAGTCGGTGAAAAATAATGTGACCTTCCTTCATACACACCATGTGGAAATCACCACAGGAACAGGTCACTGAACCAAAGTCAAGTAAACGGTGCTGGACACTTGCCTTTTCATGTATCTGTACCGGAGGTCAGTCAGCAGCTTTGTCAGTTGATATTATGTAGCTAGACAGCATGAGGTGTAAACCAGCTGAGATCCAAAGGTAGCGACTTTTAGACAGTGTGCTGGATTTAGTTCATTAGTCTTAATGGTCATTGGAAAAGGAATGGTGAAAAGACACCAAATAAGCACAAGCATCTCAAAATTAGGTGCCAAGAAAATTATTCCATGCTTGCTTTATCCAGAAAGCATTCTTTTCAGTCAAACCTTTCTTATTTCTACGCAACCATTTAAATAAAATACAAAACACGCACAACAAAAATCCTCTTTTCCATTGCCCAAAGCAAAAATTGTTGCTTGACACCAATATGGATCTCTCAAGCCAGTTCATAGTGGTTGCCAGGTTGATGGAGCACTGAAATTTGAGAAGCAAAAATGTACTCTATTATCTCCATTTCTTGAATTCTTTGAAACCTTCAGGGAGGGGAAATTGCTACCCAGAAGAACTGCCTAGGGTGTTGACAAATTGTATTGGTAAAACTAATTAGTCTAATAATGCTATACTTTGCTAAAGAAAAAGAAAAATTGCTCTCTAACTAGCATTAAGTGAACTGGTTGCCTGGGACAAATACTATGGCTTGCTCTCCTATTTAGAAATAGAATCAAACGGCTCTGAGTTGGATACTGAAATTAACAAACTGTTAATCCCACTTGCAAAGGTAGACTTCCAGCTACATCTTCTTTGCTGACATATACTCAGAAACATTTAGTTTCAAGAGTGACACTGCTGCTTTCAAATGTGATGTAAACAGCCACAAATTTTTGTCTTTCTGATTTTGGGTCCTTTTTTTGGTGTGGGTTTTGTTTTCTTCCTTTTCTTCATGGTGGATTTAATGACAGTTGGTGAGGAAAACATTCAGGTATGCTTTGATCCACATAAACTTTTTGGCCCTATTTACAAGTAGAAGATAGCTTCTCAGTGATAGGACTCTGACAGTACTTGTATTCATAAAGATAACTTACACAGCTAGTGTCTTATTCAGATCACAGAATAATTATTAATTGTTTGACATTTTTAAAAGAGTTCTCAGAACTAGTTTTCCTAAATAAAGATAGCATAAACATCAGAGTTATTTAAGCTATGGCTTTGACCTTTCTATCCTTTTTAACTGCATCCAGTAATTGTTGTACTATTGATTTGAGGAAAACAATCCTCCTCAAAAGCCAGGATGGTTGTGAACTCATTAACTTTTTTACTTTTTCCACAAAGTATAAATTAGCCATTGATTTGGGACAGTTCTTGCTTTTTTCACTCATAATTATCTTAGTAAATTTGATGCTAAGGTTTTATTATACTAGAACCACGAAAACACATCTCTCCCAAATTCCATACAAGTACAATTCACTATTAAATCAATGGTTTTGTTTGAAGACTTTTGTTAGAAATGTAAAACATCACAGTATTTTACAAAGCAGTAACCTAACTAGTCAACTAGTGTTTGCTTTGGGTTCAGCACATATAATTCAGGCCACTGAGGCTCAGTCACTTCTTCAGACTGAAGTGATATCTTGCCCAGAAGTTAAATCCAAAAATTCACATTGTTGGGTGTTGTAGCTGTTGTTCAACAGGGACTGTTGATAATTGCAGCTCAGGGTAATCAAAAGTGAACATAAAAAATTAAGGAGTCGAATGTGAATCTGACAGGAACACAGAAAAAATGATGGTTAATTTCACCGTACATTATCTGAACTTTGTGATCCTAAAAGTCAGGTTAAAAATTAATGTTAAAAAGAAGAGTTTTCCAGTCCCCAGACTTCTTCGAATAGCACCTAAAGTTCGCAGTGTTTGGACATTCTTTCTTCTACCTGCAATCCAGAAATATAAAACAAAAAAATAAGAGGAGGAATAATAAAATATTTCTTTTAACTTAAAGGAAAACATTCATCTGATTTTGATTCACATTTTGGATAAAGATTGATTGATACAATTTTAGCTAAACCCCTTCACTACATCCTTCTCATATTAGCTATTCATGAAATTAAAAATGACATTCAGAATAATTGTAAAAAAAGCACAGAATGTATTATTTAACTACTAAGCCCACACATATGCAGGGGTGGTTGTGATGTGTACTAATAAATGATAACTCTGGATACTGTTTTTACATTGTAGTGATCTACTATAGACTGAGTTATGTTCTCTTCTGCTTCTTTAAAGATGTTAAAAGAGTTGCATCTTGAGCCATACTCTTTCACTCCATTCCCCAATTTCAACAGAACTGGAACTGTCAGCCCCAAGTAAGTTTGGTCTTATAGGTTTTTTTATGTTTGTAAGTTTGGTTGTTTGTTTGTTTTGGGGGGATGCTCTGTACAGGACTTCTTTCTCATATTGTAATATAAAGGAAATATTAATAAAGCCCTGTGTTACCATTGTTCACTAGGTATTACGGAAAAAAAAAAAATCTAATGAAATTGGACCTTAAAAAATATACATTCTAATCTCAATTCTACAGGTTTCATTTTCTTGTTAGCTTTTCATATCATGATCTGATTGGCCCTTCGGTTTCCCAAGACAATGGAATTTCCTGTCTCAGATCAAATCAGAACACCTTCAGACTTTGGTGCTGGTTAGTTTTATTTTGTTTTCACTGAAAATAAAATCTTTTTCATAAAGATTAATTTTTCCTCTCCATGCATAGGTAGCTGTAATCTGTCTTTACCTCCCTAAAAAGACTTTCCTTATAGAATGTCTGTTTGGAAAAGATGTTGAAGTTTAACTAACACTTACTTTAAAAAAACAAACAAACAAAAACCAACAAAAAACCATAAATTAAACCATAAATATATATAAATTGGTTAAAATTTATTTCTGATTCAACTGTTATTCAACCAGATATTTCTTTTATTGCAACCTCTTTTGAGTTTATAAATCCTAAGATTTGCTATACTTTTCACTTGAAATACCCATCCAGACCATGATTCTGATAAATTATTGGTAGTAGACATTTAGGAAAAAAAAAAAATTAAGATTACATGCATGATGTAAATTTCCTCTGGTGCATCCTTCTGTCAATCATTGGATTAAGGAAGCCTTGATATAGAGTCACTGTGTTTGATAACTACCAGTGAACCCGTATTTCACAAATTCACCTAGTCCCTGTTTTATCCCTCTTATTTCTTTGGCCTTCTCATTTGTACCAGTGCAACAAGGTAGCAATTTTTCTTATATTCAGTTACTTGTTCCATAAAAAAGTTTGTCACTTATGTACCCAATGACATATTTTTAATATTTTTTGAAACAGGAAAAGAATATTTCCCATTCACCTTCTCTAAAAAATTACTAATTTAATAGACCTGTAGATATATCTCCTTTCTTTTATATGTCTTCTCAGAGCTTTATCTCTTATATTAAAGTGGTCTTTGGACACATACAAAGATATAATATTATGATGATACAAAGGAAAAATATTTATGCTAGTGCTTTTCACCAAATATATCAGTTCTGAAAAACAAGTTGTATTAAAGAATATTTTAGATGTAGTTTTAACTATCTAAGCAAACAAATCAAATCACATTTCAAATGAAAATTAATGATACATGAATATTAATATGCTGCTGTTTTATCAGATAAGATTGCAGTTTGTTGATCTTTCCATGTTGTCAAGTTTATCTAAAATGTCTACTGCTCAAGGGCAGTATAATTTAAAAATATGTTAGAAATAAGGAAGGTCAGAGGTCCTACTGGTAGTAAAAAAATATAAATATTTAAAAGCTATGGATGTAATATAATGCTGGAAAAAAATATTTTCACTAAATACTTTTCTGCTAAAAATAGTTTCCTCTAAATCAAGATGTTTCATACAAATATGTCAAATTCATTTATATTAGCAGAATATTTATTGTATTGTATCAATAAATAAATTAGTAACATTAGTATTATACATATAAATCATATTTAGAGATAATATCAAAGCATGAATACAATAGTCAAGGAAAAACATTACATTGAAAGACTTCAGTGTTATCTAAGTTAATAATTTCTGAGTCTAAAATGGAAACTTGGCATTTTTAAGAAAGAAGTTTGGAACCCATAGAATAAGTCACTTCATGAGAGGCAGAAGAACTTAATTCTGCCTACTTAAAATTTGTAAATTAGGACACTGGGTATCACTGATGGATTAATATTTCTCAGTAAGAATGAGCCACAGTTGATATGCAATCCCTTTGCTTTAAGATCACCTTGTTTGTCAGAACAGAAGAATTTACAAAGACAAATTGTATTAAACAATATTGAAATCTCATTGAGAGAGAGAGAAAGGAAGAGTGAGAGCAAGAACAGGCCTTCGCCATTTCCAGATGGAATTGTAAGTCCAAAAATCTTTAGTACACAATGATAACAAGAAATCACCACTTAGCTTCTTCATTAAGAAGCAGCTTTAATAATCTTTCTCTACTCATTGTAATTCATAAATAAGAAAAATTAATACATCTTTAAATATGTAATATTTACCAGTTGTTAAAAATAGCAAAATGAAATGGAAAAAAAAATGCAAGATGAGTATGAATATTACAAACAAAGCTCTATTTTTTCTCTTAATACAGTGTATTAATATCAGGTCCCATTCTATTGTTAACAGCTGTTTAGAAAAATACCTATGTAAAAGCCTATAATCAGCCACTAGACTGCCCTACATTACAGTTATTGCAAAATTAGTTCCAACAACATATACTGCCACTTAAACTAGTCTCTCCATGTACTATAAACTGAAATATTTACGCTCATCACATACCCAACTTAGCATTTCAGATCTTTTTTTAATAAAAGCTGTAGTTTCCTAAGCTATCATTTCATACCAAATGGTTAAACATTGTAAATTAAAAAGTACATGCTGATCAGTGGTTCATATTGAGTGGAGAATGAGGAGGAGGAAAAAGATGTTACATTCAGGTACAACCACATTTTCTGTGTCATAACCATCTGCAAAATAGCATTTATCTAAGTACTTTGTACAATGAGCTCTAACATTTGCTGGGAAAAGCTTTGGCATCACAACAGGATTTACTGTGTTTCTATCAAGGACAACACACTCACAGAGCAAACAGTAACCCAGGGATTCCAGCTACAAGAGGAAATACAGGTTGCTATGTAACAATTCATGCAGGTTTTGCAGCAGCAGATGGACATTTTGAATGGAATTGATGCCTATTTGGCTCTTGTTCCTTGCATTTCCAGAAGTTTGAGTTTTAAAGCAAACCAGCCACAAAATCTGTTGGGCTTGTAGAAGATGAGCCTGAATATCTCTGATCTTTCTCTCTCCATTTTGGGGTACTAGATAAAGTCATTCACATTCCTATTTACCCAAAGGTCAAAGCCCAAATACATTCCATATACAGGAGACTTAACTGTCATGTCTTCTTTCTGTCATTAAATTTAATTTGAATTTACTGAGGTAGAGTCATGTTGTGAGATGTGCACAAGTGGACTCCTATGGTTCGTACAGACCATTTTGAAATCTGTGGGTCATGCTGTGACTTTCATAGCCCATTTCACTGCCTCCATGAATGAGTAAATTAGTTAGCTTCCTGATCATTAGTGTAGATCTTCTATATGACAGCGTGGGAGAAAAGAATGATCAAAAATGGGAAAATGCAGGAAAACTGACAACAAAACAGAGATGTGGGCACAGTAGCTGAAGCCATCAGCTTGTAACCTGCATTTAAATAACTAGGTATATATCAATTTGACAATGACACTTCAAAAAGTCTTGTGTTCAATTTCTTGACTATGTACATGTAAGCTTCTATGGCATGCAACATCAGCTAAAGGTACTTTCCTTGGTCTGGTATGACAAATGCAGGAGAGCTATTTTTTAGATTCAAGAAGCATATGACTTTAGAAAAAAAAAAAAGTCATTTGCAAAGAATATAAGCACAAGTAAGAAGAGAAAGGGGACACATAGCACTCCCCTTCTTTGATGTCATATTGTGGCATACCTACTTTCTCTATGAACACAGCTGAGGTGCTGGTGTTATGGAACGGGCTCCAAATATATATAGCCATACACACAGCACTAGATCTGTTATCCCTGCATATCAGAGGTTTGCAATTTCTATGGGAGGCTGGGCAAAGGACGACAATTTGGCTGATATTACTAATATTACTATCTTACTAACAGTATTGCTGCTTTTTCTCGTAATAGCACACCATTTAAAAATCTCTGTTCGGAAACAGATACCTTCCCAAACATCTCCTTTGTGACACATGACTAAGCAATACTAGCAGCAGTCATAACATGCTATGTGATATAATTTCTTTCCAAATGCTTTAATTTCATAAAGCTGGCAGACCCAGTGCTCACAGGCTTTTTAAGATTCCCTTTCTGTCTCTCATATTGTTTGTTGTTATTACCTTTCATCTTGTGTGCTTGCCTCATCACTATCTGAAACGAATCTGAACCTTGATTTCTGTAACCCCTTTTTACTACTCTGACAGCCAAAAGATACTTTCTTATTGGCTTAAACTACAGCTGAGGGAATGCAGGAGGGTCCTCAGATGGAGTAAACCTGACCCCAACAGGATAATGGCCATGTTAAAAAGGCACTGCTAACTCAAACACTGATTGGGAAATGACAATAGCAGTTGACGAGCAATTGACAGCCACACTGAGGTTATTCTAAGCTATATCAGGGAACGTGATAGTCCTTGATTGTCCATTGTATTGGGAAATTTAATGACTCTTGCTGGTTTTCTTGTTCTGCTGCATTCACAGAATTGTGCAGGCTTGAGCCCATCTGACAAAGTAGACAAGATTAACCTGAAAGGATAACTTCAAGTCACATTTCAGAAAGGCAAGAACATATTTTACTATCACTGTGAACTTCCCAGGAGCCATATAGAAACAGGTAGCATACTGAGCCAGTGTTCTGCCATCTCTGAATCAGGACTAGCTACTTTAAGCCTAACACCAAGTTTGTAAAGTTCATGTAGAGTATAACTGTTACTCACTTTTTTCTGTGTCATACAGAATCAGGTGAGAGAAGGTTCTAGAAACTTTGGTATGCAATTTTAAGCAGAATGAGAATAAGGTGACTCTAAACTGGATCATTTTAGCTCAGAACACTAACCACTCCCCAAAAGCCCAAATCTCAACTCCACTTAATTGCTATACAAATCCTAAAGTACTAAAATTCATAGATATTTCCCTAAAAATTTCCCTTAGGAGACCAGAATTTGCTTCAGAGTATTCATACTACTGCCTTGATCCACTTATAGTGAATTTTCTTTCTTTTGTCTAAATGCAGAAGAGATTTAATGCAAGTCATATTCTACAATCTCCTTCTCTTGAGGTTTATATTTGACCAAGTGTTTTTTGATCAAAACTGACTCCAGTACTAAGGACAAGGATGTCTGCAAAGTACAGGTAAATGAATTAAGGTCAAACACAGCTGTAAATATAAATATCAATGCCCATTTTTATATACCCAATGGTTAGTCTACACTGAGAAATGAAAGGTACCTGGAGGGAATTCACATCGGCACACTAGCTGATCAATTAGGATACAAAGTAGCCATTTGGCCAAAAATATGAGTCACTATCCCAGAGAGAGGGACCAAAAAAGATTATACCTACATAGTGTAGGCTTTCTACTTTCTTTGATGGGTGGACAGGGAGCAGTGGGTTCTAACTAAGCTTTGCAAAAATCTTCATGCATTTTACATTAGCTTCTAGCTTGGTAGAAATGCACTAATAGTCTTGAAAGTAATAACTAGAACCAAGACAAGCAAAATCCCTGGCTGGCATCCTGGCCCTTAGCAGATTACTGTATTACTGATCTCAACAAACACTACATTATTGAGTCTTGTTCCACTGTGTTTCCTTTCTTCCTGGTTAAATGAATGCAATATTTCTAATATCACAGCTTTGACAAAGTAGCATGTCTATTCTGTTATTCAGTGGCCACAGCACTTATCTCATAGATGGGAGCAGGGGATTTGAGCACTCTTAACTAGGGAAAGTACAGCTTTTTGCCTTAGTCTATCTAACCAAAATGAATAAAATTTAATTGTTCTACTGTTGAAGTTCCTGTTCAGGATGAGCGATTTCTTCAAGTGTGTTTGAAATCTGAGGGAAAAATGTGCCAAATTCACAAAGGCTTTTGTTTCAATCTTTACCAAATTAACTAGACTCCAGAGAGGGTGGAGATAATTTAGGACTTTTTTCCCCTATCACTTCTTTTTTAACTGCCTCCAAATATTTTCTTGTTCAATCTATTGGGGGTGTGGGGGGGTTGGGAGGTATTTTTTTTATTTTGGATATATACTAATTCTTTTATACCTTGCTTTACACAATGGAATATCATATATAATTGTTCATACATAGAATGATGAAATGCATCCTACTTTTCATATTGACATGCCCACACATTGGTTTTTAATAGCCTTTGTACAATTATTAAAGTTATTATGTACTCTTTAATATATAAGGAACAAAGAATTCCATAGTTCACTCAGTATACTAACTTCAGAAGAACCGATCTGAAAGTGATTAAAAAGGATCAGTCTCTCAAAGATGAGTTATTAGAAGAAACACTACTTCAAAGTATGAGTAGTTCTGAAAATATATAAAAATTCTAGCACCTGAAAAGGCATGTGTTACTAATTGTAACTAATCCTGTTAAATTTTTAATTTGTTTCATTATGTTATCTGGTAAAATAGTCCTTAAGAGGTTTTACTCAATGGACAAGCACAGTATTAGTACCTTGTCATGTGCATTAGGGTAGTTCTGATAATACCAGCTAAGTTACTTCTAAGTTGTAGCAGCATGAATAATGGTAAACCAGGCTTTTATATGCAATTTATCAGAACTAAAAGACAGACAAAATAACCCTCCACTAATGCAGTTATTAACAAGCATGTGCATGAAGAGGAATTCCAAACAAAATTGTAATCAATGTATTAACAATTCACTGAAAGAACAAAAGACCACTAAGAAATTCTTCTGAATGCCAACATATTCTATAAAAATGCCCAGTGTCATCTCAATTGGCTAAAATTATATAAAGCTACATAATTTCATCTCTAGACTCCTGTATGTCATGCTTTAACCCCAGCCGGCTACTAAGCCCCTCACAGCTGCTTGCTTACTCCCCTCAGTGGGATGGGGGAGAGAATCAGAGGCTAAAAGTGAGAAAACTTGTGGGTTGAGATAGACAGTTTAATAGGTAAAGCAAAAGCTGCGCACATACAAGCAAAGCAAAACAAGGAATTCATTCACCACTTCCCATCAGCAGGCAGATGTTCAGTCATCTCCAGGAAAGCAGGGCTCCATCATGCGTAATGGTTACTTGGGAAGACAAACGCCATTACTCCAAACATCTCCCCCTTTTCCTTCTTCTTCCCCCATCATATGGTCTGGGATATCCCTTTGGTCAGCTGGGGTCAGCTGTCCCATCTGTGTCCCCTCCCAACTTCCTGTGCACCCCCAGCCTACTCGCTAGTGGGGTGATGCAAGAAGCAAAAAAGGCCTTGACCTTCAGTAATCACTGCTCAGCAATGATGAAAACATCTCTGTATTATCAATACTGTTTTCAGCAGAACCCCAAAACATAGCCCCATACTAAATACTATGAAGAAAATTAACTCTATCCCAGCCAAAACCAGCACAACTATTCATGTATGGAATTGGCAACAGTAATTATATGTAAACAGAAACCTGTGATCTTTCCCTTCATTTTACTTTTTAGAAATGCCTAGGTTTATTCACCAACTGTTCTTGCTCCACCACCAAAACATCCAAACTTGAATAAAATATTACATTAAACAATACAGAATTAATATCCTATGTTTTCAAAGTAACAGCTGCACCATGTGATTTTTCTGAAATGATCAGAAGCTTTGGTACCAAGTCTTTGTAAATCAAATTCTTAAACATTACACATTTCAGTAACTGAAGGTATTCTAAACACTCCTAGAATTACTCCAGTTTTGCTACTGATTTGGCACATCCCATTAGAAAGTTTAATTTAATGAAGAATACTTGACTTCCAGTAATCAGAAAGTTAACATTTCATCCATTGAAAAATTGAGACATGATGCTCAGTGTCTTTCTCACAGTTTTAATTTCTTAATTGGGTTTACTTTCTAGATATTACAGATGATTTGCCAGTATTTACACTGGATGATTTCAATGTATTTCTTTTTAATATGATCAATATGTTCTGAAAAATTTCTCTTGTGGCTTTTTCAGATTTGCACTATATTATTCTATCTTTTTCAGCCTCCCTTGCTTTATTTTTTTTCCCTGGCTTGCTTAGCGTATTTCTGTTCCACTAAGCATTGTCAAATTTAGTGCATTTAATCTCATCCTTTGATTTTCTTCAGAGGTTATTCCTTCCCTACTTTGTGGCATATAACAGAAAGCTATTTCTGTATACTTTCTTAACACAAGCAATCCACATTCTAAAAAATACCTACTGTATGATGATCATTATCACGTTGCCTGTAATCATGTAATATTTTTTAATCTACTGTAGTCTATTAGTATGCTAATAGTAGATGGTGTCCTAAATGTTATTTTATCTTTCAAATTTCTTTTATTTCCTTAACTTGTCCTGTTGAATAATTTACTGATACCTAATCAGTTGTTTGACTGAAACATGTTATGAAATCTCTACATTATGAAATCGGATGTCCAATTGTCTTTTGTCTAGAATTTAAAATAATTTTTTGCACAATATGCAGTACAGAATATTGCTACTTCCTAGTTTTGTGAATTTTAAAATAAAATATGTAAAGTTTTATTTCTCTTTTATTTTGTTTTTAGATAAGAAAAAAACATGACATACTACCTAAAGATAGAACTACAGTACTTAAAGTTAAATGCCTCTTTTATTTTACTTAATCATATTTTTCATGTGGGTTTAAAGATTTCATCAGAAGGAAAAAAAAAGTGCAATAGATTTTCAAATCTTATTTCTGGTGGTGATAAATCTTGAAATGGCTATACCTCCTCTGTTCTATCCTTACAGCAACTTGTTTTCAATAGCTACTGAGATGGCATATTAATTTTGTTTGAAATTTGCTGAAATATGATATTCAACAAAAGTGTATTTTAATAGAACTTACTTGGACTGGATCAACATGTATGTATGTATGTTGGGAAACAATTAAGAACACATGACTGTATTTAAAGTAAATGAACACATCTTATTAGAAAAGTATGTATGTACCTGTATAGTTTTTAAATTATACAACATAGAAAAACAGAATTCAGAGTTCGTATTACCTCAAGTTCTTTTAATAGCTTCAAATAACTATTTAAAAAAAACATATCAAACACAGCCTTTTTTATTTACATGTTTGTTCCACTCCATCTAAATGTATTTCCCCTGTACTCAAGGTATATAACTATATGTACTAATTTTTTCTCCTACTGTTGTGTTTTGTAGATAGATTTCTTTAATATATTTATATTTATACTCACCTCAAACCCTTTTTTTTAAGTAGTACTGTTGCTTTTCCTGCAAAATATAGGAAACATCAGTTTGCTCGTTGACATTGGTGCTAAAATCATACTCTCGTAATTTATTAACCACAGGCCAGATTTATCCAAAAAGACTGAAAATTATTGCTGGAACTGTGCCGTCTCTTGCTGTTTACAGCCACCTTTCATGTAGGAAAGTTCTGCTTTTCTCAATGATATCAAACAAAACAATAACCAAAAGGAACAGGGTCTCTTTGGTCCTTAAATTTTCATGGTTTACAGAGTATCAGATTGTGCCCTGATAGGTCAAAAATTGAAGAAGACAGAGAAGTAATTCAAGGGCATGAGAAACACCAAAATGTTCTAATAGCTTGTGCAGGCTACCCACTTTCTGTCACCTATATGCTTCATTATTCATTATTGAACACTGTTGATTGATCTATCTTGAGGCTTTTTATAAACTCTTTCTCCCTCTCCTCTCTCAAATGTAACTGCAGGTATACCAAGGGTGCTTGTGTTCTGTGCCTTATATTACTTGTGGTGTGAAGTTGAAATTGAACTAGTAATATCTACTTCATATAAGTGGACTAAGCATAAGTATACTAACTGTGGGGTTGAGAATTAATCACACACTTAATATATTCAGGGCTTCCTCATTCATATAAAGAAAACTATTTGAACCTTCAGAGCAGAGCAACTTTTCAGTTCAGAACCATAAATTATCATATAATGTTGATAATTTAAGACTCTAAAGAATCACTGTATTGAGTGTATCACATTACTTCTGAGAAAGTCATACTGTCTGGAATACACATTTTTACTATTCTTTTAGCCTAATGCTTAAGCAGATTATTAGTAGTTCAGTGACACAGCAAACAAACTGATGTCCATTGATTTGATTCCAAAGCATGCAGGTAATGGGACTTGTACAGACTAGACATGAAAAGTAATCTGTGATGCAGATATGGCATTGGCTTTGAGAACCAGCTCAAGGCACCTCAATCCTTCTAATATTGCAGCTTCCTGAGACTCAGGAACAGCTTCTGGTCTGAAGAATTATATAAGTCTTAATACTATGGATTAAGGAAGTTGTCATCCCACATTTCGCTTTCTGGTTTAGCATAACTGTCTTTTCTCTGGGTTCTGTAATGTGAGGATATCTCGGCATGTGGTGATGAGACAGGTTTAGTATTGTTAGAAATTAGGAAGTACAGATCATTTTCAAAGGAAATGTAAGCCTTATAGTCATATACTTAACAGATGTATTTCTAGCACTTGCAGACACAAGTAGTTGTGAAATTAACAATCAGGCAGCAAGAAAAAAGGCCCTTACCTTCTTGTGTATTACAGTTTGACTAGTGAGAGTGGTTGCCTGTTACTGAGAATACAATGTGCCGGGCTCATCTGTTTGTAATCTTTCTGTGGTTAAGATCAAAGCCTGTAGTCACTCCTTTTCTTGTAACTATTCAGAATAGTAACATACATCCTAAATACAGATGCAGATCCTGTTCTTAGTAGTGATAGGAGATGCATAACATTTTGGAGCTCTGACTTTGGGATCTCCTCAACAACACTCCAACACTGCTATACACAGTAGATGACACTCCCTATACTTAAAGCAAGATTCAACAGTCAGTGGTATAAAGAGCTCTCTAATACAATCTAAGTTTCTCCTCTAGTTTCAGGACAGATACAATCCCCTTTTCTCTTTGGAAAACATAGCTGTCTGTTGCTGTAAGCTCCTCTCAAAATTTCTGTGCTGTACTGGTATTTGAAAACATAACTACTATGTTGGATGTTATTTTGCATTATTTTTTTTTTCATAAATTCTTGTGTGCTGATTGATATGTTTATAATCCTCCTTACAAAGAGTAAGTGAGATTTCAGATCTCACATCTTTTACTATATGAATGGATCATTCAAGTGCACTGTATGACCTCGTGTTACTGAAAGCTCAGCTCCTGTCTCCTATGGTTTTGTTTTCTGTCGGCAGCCTGGACAACATGACAACAATGCAATCAGGTCTGCAATATGAGCTTTATGCATATTGGAGAAAGGGAATTTTTTGCTTAAGAATGTGACCTGCCTGTAGTGAGGCACTGGTCTTTACTCCTTTAAGATTTTGTTCATTTTGTCAAAAAATCGGAAAGGCTTTTCTTGCAATTAGAGTGAAAGTCAAACTGTTCATGCTTTTCGAGGGTCATGGCTATGTTATTGACCTGCACTTAACTGTGAGACCTTTCCTCTGGGCTACGGAGGCAATGGCAGACTCTCCAGCTGACTGACTTGATTGCCTTGGAGTTATGATCCTGCCATGTTCCGAGGCTCAAATACATTTAGTACCATGTTAAGAAAAAACAGTGCGAAACTTGGATGAGGCTGATCATTAGACAGCTTTAGCAGGAAAACTGTCAATTTTTAAAATATTTAGATATTTTTATCCCACTTTAAGAGACTATCTAAGCTACATCTTCAACACTGTGCCATACTTCACAAGAAATTGCCTTCTTGTCCTCCTTTGGATTATGCATTGGGTGCCTCTGAATGCCAGGCTGTGTGCAGCTTAACAACCTGATGCTAGCCAGATCATCATAATTATGATGATGAGCAGCTTAGGGTGTCATCTGGTATATCCTAATACTTGTGTGCAGATCCTGTGCACAGATGTACAGTGTGCTGAGTCTGAAACCCATAGAATACAGTATCCACCCTGCAGTTACACCAGGGCAGCATGTATATGACATCCAGAAGTACAGTGCAACAGGAAACTGCTCAACATGCTCGATTTCAAGGCCAGTCTTAGGTGTGACAGGCTTGGGTCTGCACCACTTTTGGGGAAATATGTCAGGATTTCTTCCTTAAGAAATCAGTGAAGGACCTCCCCCCACCTTTCCTCTTAATTTGATAAGCACCATATTTTCTAGCCTGTGAATAATATTCATCACCTGAGCTGCCACCTCTTGGTTTTGTTGTTGTTGTTTGGGGAATTTAATTTTCTAGTCTTCCTTCCTCCTAGAGAAGGCAGCCACTATTTGTTGAGAGGAGAGATCAAATTCTTGATGCTTATGAAAGATGCTCAGTACTGGGAATCCTAAATTGCACCAGAACCTCTCAGTGATTAACTTCATCTTACTTGGAAACTTCTGCTAATTATAAAATTGTCAGCATAATTCAAGAGTTTTCATTTAAATGGTGATTTCAATTTGGTAAACAAGCATTTGGTAAAAATATTTCAAATGTATTTCCCACATAGGTGAACTAAAGATAACTTACTTGAGCATATCTGTTAGTCCATCTAGAATCTACTTTGAGTTCAACTAAAGAGTTAAACATTCAGAAAATTTGTCTCTATATTTAACACATTAACTACCAGAGTATATGTTTGCTTTTACTAAACATTTTCTTAGTAATGGCTATCTCACAAAGACCAGAACAAGAGTGTTCAGTGACAAGAGGTCACTTTTCTTGCTAAAGAGGTCCTTTGTCCTGGTTTCAGCTGGGACAGAGTTAACTGTCTTCCTAGTAGCTGGTATAGTGCCATGTTTTTGAGTTCAGTATGGGAAGAATGTTGGTAACACTGATGTTTTCAGTTGTTGTGAAGTAATGTTTAGTCTAAAGTCAAAGATTTTTCAGCAAGAAGGCTGGAGGGGCACAAGAATTTGGGAGGGGACACAGCCAGGGCAGCTGATCCAGACTGGTCCATGGTGTATTCCATATCATGTGACATGACATCTCGTATATAAACTGGGGGGAGTCGGGGATCACCTCTCAGGGACTAACTAGGTGTCGATTGGTGGGTGGTGAAGCAGTTGCATTGCACATCATTTGTACATTCCAATCCTTTTCTTATTACTCTTGTCATTTTATTAGTGTTATCAATATCATTATTAGTTTCTTCTGTTCTATTAAACCGTTCTTATCTCATCTCATCTCATGAGTTTTACTTCTTCTTATGATTCTCTTCCCCATCCCACTGGGTGGGAGGGAATTGAGTGAGCAGCTCCATGGTGCTTAGTTACTGGCTGGGGTTAAACCATGACAGTCCACTTTGGCACCCAATGTGGGGCCTGAAGGGTTGAGATAATGACAAACCTGACCAGAGCTTGTCAAAACAAATTTGCTACAAGCATTCATTATATTGGTCTAACAGTCACTGGTCATTATGTTGATTTATGTGTTCTTAGAGTTGTTGCTCTCATTTTTAAAGTCCTGTTACATATCACCTCACTGGCTCTATGTAGTCCCTGTGCTGCTGCTTATCATCCGTGGGAGGTGGATTAAAGTTTTCGCTTTGATGTATTGTGTAACACTGGTTTGTGGTATGGTAAAGTTACTGGTTGTGTGATTAATCCGGTATTTGCACTCAGCGTTGTCACCTCTGTACTTCAGGAGCCATCTGTGGGAAACTATTAATAATTACACCAATTACCTTTCCTCTTTGGAGACCCAATCTATGTGTGGGGTACCTTTCTTCCCTTTTCCTTTCTCCTTCAGTCCAGTTACAATGGCATTTGAGAATTTTGAAAAATTTTAATACCGTTGGGATGTTGAGACTAGCATGGTCCTAGCCCTACTGCTAGGAATTAGCGTGCCCCTGAATGTGCTTCAGGTTGTGTTTAAGGTTAAACAACTACTTAAGAAGATCACCCAGAGATCTGCCCTGAGGCTGGATAATTATGAATGGCAGGGTGTGTGGAGTAGTATGGGCAAGTACCTTGAACAGTGGGAACCTCCAATGTTTTGGAAATTCACCTCTGAACAAGTGCAGAATCCAGAAGAACTAGTGAAATATTTGGAAAAGGTATGCTGTTGCCCTGGCAACTCCAGAGAGATGCAAATTGCTGCAATGTGCTGGGGCCTGGCTTATGCCTATCGAGCCCTGTTCAACAACACTCATTACCCTCAAGGGGAAGAGAAGGTCTCTGGATCTAACAACAAGACAACAGGCACTGTGGCTACCTAAACCTCGGCGATGGGCACTGCAGTCCCTCCAGCCCCACTGAAAAGCACTGCAGCTACCCAAACCTCGGCAAGCAGTACTGCAACTAAACCAGCAGACCAACCCGCACCAGTATCAGTTGCCACCATACAGAAGAAGAAACATATAAAAAATCAGTTCTCTTAGCGAAGGATGGAGATGAGCCAGGGTCATCACTGGAACAGGAGGAAGAGGAAGAACCAGAGGTAATCATCTGATCCCTATCCCTGAGTGAGCTGCAGGATATGCAAAAAGACATTGGCCGCCGTATAGGTGAGTGTATTATCACCTGGCTCCTCCGATGCTGGGACAGTGGGGCTAATGGCTTGGAATTAGAAGGTGGGGAAGCCAAGCAGCTGGGAACACTTGCCAGGGAAGGTGACATTGACAAGGCAATTGGAAAAGGGACACAAGCCATCAGCCTCTGGAGGTGACTCCTGTCAAGCGTGAAGGAAAGGTACCCCTTTAAGGAAGATGTTATATGTCAATCAAGCAAGTGGACCACCATGGAAAGAGGTAGCTAATATCTGAGGTAATTAGCCATGCTAGAGATGATTCATTATGACCTGGACAACCCACAATTACCCAAAGATCCAGACAAAGTCCCATGCACAGGACCCACATGGCAGAAGTTTGTACAGACCACACCATTGTCCCATGCCAACTCACTGGTGATAATAACCTGGAAAGACAAAGAGGCACCGACAGTGGACGAAATGGCTCGCCAACTCTGGTGATATGAAGAAAATCTCTCCACCTTCCTACAAGTCTGCATTTTGGCTGTGGAGAAACTGTCCCAGGATGTCCAGCAAATCAAAGAGGATATGTCCTACTCCCCACTTGCAAGGACCAAATTCTCAGCTATTAGGAGTGAGCATTCCTCTGCCTGAGAGACAGAATATAAAAGGTACACACCACGAGGTGCACTGTGGTTTTACCTATGTGATCACAAAGAGGACATGAGGAAATGGGATGGAAAACATACCTCAGTCCTAAATGCATGAGTACGTGAGTTGCAAGGAAAAAACACCACAAAAGAGGATTCTACCAGGAAAAATGCCGCTCCAGTTTCCAAACAGAGTAGAAGGGCTGATCTTATTTCTGATCCTCTTGAAG
>JAOBAS010000072.1:26012178-26022726 GCA_025311575.1 Elanoides forficatus
GACTGGCTTGAGAAGTCTCTCACACCTGACAATCTTTGAGACAAATGGTTCAAGATAAGAATTCAGTCTCTTACAGCCTGGTAAAATCATGGAGAAGGTTTTTTTGGGAGTTATTGAAAAACACTTGAGAGACAATGCAGTCATTGGTCATAGGCAGTACAGGTTCACGAGGGGAAAGTCCTGCTTAACAAACTTAGTCTCCTTTTCTGACAAAGTCACCCACCTAGTTGACTGAGGGAAGCCAGTGGATGTGGTGGGTTTGGATTTTAGCAAAGCTTTTAATACTGTCTCTTACAGTATCCTTCTGGATAAACTGTCCAGCACATAGCTAGACAAGTCCATAATGCGTTGGATGAGCAATTGGCTGATGGGTTGGGCTCAAAGGGTTATAGTAAAAAGGGTAGAAAGGAGAACCCTGGGAACCACTGACCTGTCAGCCTCATCTCTGTGCCTGGAAAGATAATGAAACAGATAACTCCTGGAAGCTATGCTAAGGCACATGGAGGAAAAGGAGGTGATTCGAGGCAGCTAGCATGGCTTCACCAAGAGCAAGTCTTGCCTGATGAGCCTAGTGGCCTTCTGTGATGGAGTGACTACATCAGTGGACAAGGGAAGAGCTACAGATGTCATCTATCTGGAATTCTGTAAGGCCTTTCACATCATCACCCACAACATCTTTCTCTCTAAATTGGATATTAGATACAGATTTGATAGATGGACTACTCGGTGGATAAGGAATTGGCAGAATGGTGTCATCCAGAGACTAGTGGTCAACGGCTCAGTGTCTGGATGGAGATCAGTGACAAGAGGTGTATTGGGACCACTACTGTTTAATATCTTCATCAATGACCTAGACAGTGGGATCGAGTGCACCCTCAGAAAGTTTGCAGATGACACCAACCTGAGTGGTGCAGTTGACAAGCCTGAGGGACGGGATGACGTCCAGAGGGACCTGAACAAGTTCAAGAATTGGGCCCAGGCTCAACAAGGCCAAGTACAAGGTACTGCACATGGGTCAGGGCAACCCCCAGTAACAATACAGGCTGGGGGATGAAGGGATTGAGAGCAGCCCCGCAGAGAAGGACTTGGGGTACTGGTGGATGAAAAGCTGGACATGAGCCAGCAATGTGCACTAGCAGCTCAGAAAGCCAACCGTAACCTCGGCTGCATCAGAAGCATGGCCAGCAGGTCAAGGGAGGTGATTCTATCCCTTGACTCTGCTCTGGTGAGACCCCACCTGGAGTACTCTGTCCAGCTCTGGAGCCCTCAGTACAGGAGATACCTGAACCTGTTGGAGTGGGTCCAGAAGAGGTCCACAAAAATGATCAGAGGACTGGAAGAATTCTCATGTGAAGAAAGACTGAGAGAGATGGGGTTGTTCAGCCTGGAGAAGAGAAGGCTCGGGAGAAACCTTACTGAAGCCTTTCAATACTCAAAGGAGGCTTGTAAGAAAGATGGGAACAGACTCTTCAGTAGGCCCTGTTGTGATAGGACAAGGAGTAATGGTTTTAAACTAAAAGAGAGTAGATTTAGACTGACATAAGGAAGAAATTTTTTATGATGAAGGTGGTGAAACGCTGGAACAGGTTGCCCAGAGAGATGGTAGATGCCCCATGCCTGGAAGTGTCCAAGGTCAGGTTGGATGGGGCTCTGAGCATCCTGATCTAGTGGAAGATGTCATTGTTCATTCCAGGGAGGTTGGACTAGTTGACTTTTAAAGGTCCCTTCCAACTCAAACTATTCTATGATTCTATGACTGTAATTCTAAGATGCTGAAAGACCTTGAGGACAAGACTTATGGGGAGTGGGTGAGGTCACTTGGTTTGTTCAGCCTGGAAGAGAGAAGGCTGAGGGTGACCTCATCACAGTCTGCAACTTCCTCAAGGCGGGCAGTGGAGGGTAGGTGCTGATCTCCTCTCTCTGGTGACCAGTGATAGGGCATAAGAAAATGGAATGAAGCTGTGTCAGGGGCAGTTCAGATTGGACATTAGGAAAAGGTTCTTCACTGAGAGAGTGGTTGGTCACTGGAAAAAGCTCCCCAGGGAAGTGGTCACAGCACCATGCCTGTCAGAGTTCAAAGACTGTCTGGATGATGCTTTTAGTCATATGGTTTAGTTTTAGGTAGTCCTGCAAGGAGCAGGGAGTTGGACTTGATGATCCTTATTGGTCCCTTCCAACTTGAGATGTTCTCTGATTTTGTGATACCATGTACATAAAAAAGTCCAAATAGAGAGATGTTTGCAGCACAATACTTATAACATTAATGTTTATGTGAGTTATACTGCCAATGCCACAAGAACAGTGCTGAAGTGCCATCTTATAATAGTAAAGTGTAGTTCATTAACTGATGGTAAGTGTCCTGATTTTGGCTGGGATAGAGTTAATTGTCTTCCTAGTAGCTGGTATAGTCCTATGTTTTGGGTTCAGTATAAGAAGAATGTTGATAACACACTGATGTTTTCAGTTGTTGTCAAGTAATATTTAGACTAAGTCAAGGATTTTTCAGCTTCTGATGCCCAGCCAGCAAGAAGGCTTGGGGGGCACAAGAAGTTGGAAGGGGACACAACCAGGGCAGCTGACCCAAAGTGGCCAACAGGGTTTTCCATACCATGTGGCATCACGTCTAGTATATAAACTGGGGGGAGTGTGTTTGTGGGGAATCTCCACTCAGGGACTAGCTGGGTGTTGTTTGGCAAGCAGTGAGAAATTGCACTGTGCCACACTTGTATATTCCAATACATTTATTAATTTTTTTTTTGTTATCATTATAATTATTAGTTTCTTCTTCTTTGTTCTATTAAACTATTCTTATCTCAACCCATGAGTTCTACTTTCTTTTTATGATTCTCTTCCCCGTCCGACTGGGTGGGGGGAAAGTGAGTGAGTGGCTGCATGGTGCTTAGTTGCTGGTTGGGGTTAAACCACAACATAGGTAAATCTTCAGAAACATTTTACCTTGTGTTCATAAAAATTCATGTCTCATAATAAGGGGTTATGAACATCTATAAATTTACCTTGAAAAACAGCATGGCTAATGAAAATTTAATCAACTATTCTTCTAAATTATTTTTTTTGAATACAGGGTTCAGTTCTGGTCATCTCACAGTAAAAAATACAGTAAAGTGTAACAGAAATAGAAATGGTTGAAAGGAGAAAATGAAAATAGTGGAGAGTTCCTATAAGAAAGGATCTTAACAAGATTGTAATAGCTTGTGTAGGGAATGGGAAGAAACAGTAAGAGAAGAAGGAACATAGGCAAAGTCTAGAACAGGAGTAGAATGTGTAATCACACTTGTGTTTCATACTACACACTCTTCCTTCTTAAACATATAATTTCATCCAGATCACCATGAAGTTTTATCTCCTTTCCATTTTTTACCTTGGACTATTGAGTACTTAGATATTTTACAGAAGTTAATAGGTTTCACTGAGATGTAATCAAGGAACTTGCATGTATTGGTAGTGATTGAACTTAGCTTAATCCAGTATGGCATATCTGATCTACGTGACTGAAAAAATCTCCAGAATGTCAATGGATATATAACATTGTTAAAACAACTACATAGCAAATGCATCTAAGGGAGAGATACTGCCACTGTTCAGCACATCTAATATGAAAACAACTAGGAAAAGCAGAAGAATTTGTTAGGAAAAGCAAAGCACTGCCTAATTATTCTTCAGAAGAGCTACACTTGTACCAATAATATCAAAAAAGTAATGATATATTAATTACTACTTCTTTTCTTCAAGAAATAGATGTCTCTTGAGAAGGAGTTAAACTGAGAGTTATCACAGAGCTGCTCCAGAGTGAATGGATACAGGTGTCCTCACCAGATTCCAAGTTTAGGTGTGTATGGATAGCATGAAATGCAAAGGGCTGCATGAGATTGATGACATCAAAGTAAAACAATAAATACTTATACCAGCCATAGTAAGTCACTCCTGTAAAGTGTGAATAAACTAAAGCAAGCCAAAGCACAAAATGGGACAATTAACTTTTCTTTACAGAGTTACTTAAAAAATCGATAGTAAGTTCCCATAAGTAAGGCGACTTTCATAACAATTAGCATTATAATCTATGAGATAAAGTCATTCCTTTAATCTCAGTTCAGATCTTCTGTCATCAAAGGTGAGCATAGCGTCAAAATTCTATTGCTCATCAAAATGTCATCCCTAAGCTTTATTTCCAGGAAGGATTTGAGAGTGGCAAGGGGAAATAGCACAAAGTGGTCATAAATAGCTATAAATATAGCACGGTGTTTCATAAACACAAGTACTTAATATGTGACAGCTCTGTAACTTGAATAACATGTTCTTGTTTTGTTTAGAGAGGAAGTAGTACAGCTACTTTGCCTAAACAAAGAGAGAAATGAAGCTTTAGCAAAAATAGGAATTCCAGAAAATGATTTATTTTTAGTAAAGTTACTGCTGCCTTTCACTTCCTTTAAAGCATAGATTATGCTTTATATGTTGGACACATATGTAGTCTTTTTTAGTAAAATACTTTGAATTCAAGAGTTCCATTACTAAGTGCCATTAAAAAAAAGATTGCCTAGATTACTCAGTTTAATAACATTGAACTATAATTACAAGTTATGATTATAATCCAGTGAAATGGAAAATTTAATAGTTATGGAGACTTGATAACTTGATTACTAATATTCAGAAATGTCTGTATTCTTATTTATATGTCCCTGTGGTTATCTTCCACTGCTGAATTTTTTAACAATGTATGACAAGGTAGCAGTTGTATCAGTTTAGTAAAAGTCCTTCAGTAATCATCGTAAAGCCAGAGAGAAAATCACAATTATTCATTAGCAATTTTTGTATAAACAAAATCCACATTTTCTAGTTTATTTTGGAAAAAATAATGTAGCCCAGTAATACTTTTTTTAGAAATAGAGCATACACCATTTCTTGTTACAGTTTTCTCACCAAATGCCCATTTCTTTTCAACTCACACATTTCTGAAAGAGTTCCGTAAGAGAGTCCCCCAGGTTTCTGTGGGAGCTAAGCCTTGCCAGAAGACTAGTACCACAACCTTTCACCACAGGTCATAAATTCTTGGTCCTTCTAGTTTATTCTTTATTTCTAGCCCATCATTTGGAGCATGTCCAGAAAAGATTAAATTTCTATAATCTGATGCAAGACATGGACCTGAGCCCCTGCAGTGGTGTGGCCAGAGGGTAGGCCAGTGAGAAATCCACTGTAGCCCCTTCCAGTCTTGAGCAGCTGAGGCTTCCAACAGGGGCCATATGGAGAGAGCTTCTCAGGCCCTAGGAAAGGGGATCTGAGTCCAGCTAGCTTTGTGTTTGGGGCAATTAACCCCAAAGAAAGGCTTCAATTTTCAGCTTCAGAGCTAAGCTGTAACTCAGTGGGGATCTCTGGATCAGGAGATGCCAGTTTGCCCATCGCCTTCCCATGCCACCTGAAAGGTGAGCAGCTGTGCCATCCACCCACTTTTCTGAACCATGGTGAGGTGCAAGAGTGAGAACCAGCTCCTTACTCTGGACTGAACACAGTACCACATTCAGATGAGGAAGGGTTCGTTAAATTTATACTAACTCTGACTGGTTTTGTATGTTCTTCATTAACACTACAGTTGTTTTTGAAGGTTCAGATGTCACAAAAAAACTTTGGTAAAACATTGAGGAAAAGGTATTTAATCAGAAGGTTTCTTCCCTTTATATTCCTAAATCTATTTTTTCACTATCACCCACAGCACAGTGACTTTAAAAAACAAAGAACAAAATTTTTTAAAGTATTGTTTTCTTAGCAGAAAAAACTGTGAATAGCCCTGGGGATTAAATAAATATATTGTGTAACCTGGAGCAAACAGATAAACTTCATCTATTCTAGGATGCATATGATCAATACCAGAAAGTAAGGGACATGAATGATTGTCTTGTGTCATTTTCACTTCTATATAAACCTAATGTGAATTCTGCATTTCTGCCAGTGCAAAATCTGCATTTTGCTTTTCCTGTTTGTATGTCTGTAAACATGGGCCACCAATATCTTCATAATTAGTCTTCAGTTAACATGTCATTCATCTTAATCTAGGAAAGTAGGATTTCCCCCCAAGCTAGCAACATATTTTCCTTTCTCAGACTAAATTAACAGTTGAAATCTTGAAAATTTCTACAGGTTTACTGAGAGAAGAGGGGAAAAGGATTAGATGATCTGGCTTATAAAATTAGATGGTTCATAAATGAAAAGCTTTCAGAATTTACAAAATAAGTAATTTTTGTTTGTTTTACTTCTTCAAGTAAGTTTTGGTTTACTAGAATAAAAAAATGAAATACCAGCTCATGAACAAAGTCTTCATAGGTCTGCCAAAAGGTCTTTTAAATAGTGTATTAACTGCAAAATTTCTAGTCATAAATAGTTATGATTTCAATGAATTGTCACTTTAATGAAATAAAGTTTTTGGGTATTCTTCAACCAGTTCTGCATTTTAGATCTCTATATTATCTGAAGTAAATTTAAATATTCTTTTTCTCAACATGTCTCTCTTTGGCTCTCTTTGACAACTATTTTGTGATCTAAGTCTAGTTTATTTCTTGTGACTAATTCTCAGAAATATAAACATCATGTTATTTGCTTGTGTAGGCAGATGGGACTTTGTGCTTGTTTATTTATTTCCAGATGTAAGTTCTAAAAATAAATGTGTTAAATTTCTGCCTAAAGTACTGCACTCTTCTTGCTTTCAGCAATGTCCTTCTTTCTTTCTCAAAATATAAGGGGAGAGATTTTACTGAACTGGAAATGTAAATTTATTTTTCGGTCTCATTATTTTTCATTTTATTTCTTGTTAATTTACAATGAAAATTGAAACAAGTGTAGTTCTTTCATATTGCCTACAATTGTGCTTGGAAAAGTAAGCAGGGAAACTCACACTATTCATTTCTAAGTACAGATTACTAGAACTTCTGATCTAATTTTCTTCAAATTGCTAGTACTCTTCAAAAGTTGCTTTAATTTGCAAGTGGATCCTAAAGACAAACTTAAAATCCTCCAGGTCATTTATGAAAGGGTAGGGCTTTTTTTAGGTGATTTGTTTTAGTATTTTAATTTTTCTGACAGAAGTCAAGTTGATTATCAACAAATGATAATAACAAATGACAAACAAAATGTGTAGTACTTTCAGGAAATTAAATTCAAGCTAACATATATGAAATTTCCCAACAAAAGATAGGATCTTCATTAACAGTTTTATTAAATAGGCTGTCAGTAATTTTATCCACAGTAATTCACAGTAAAATTACTGTCAGTAATTTTATTCACAGAGAGTTTTCTTAAGTCTTGTTTTATTATTTCTGCTATTCCACTTTAATTAGAATTTATTTGTTCTCCAATCAACTGTAGTCTGCCTTAATCTACCAATGGAAGTGTCTTATACAAAATGTATTTAGAATTCTGTTTTCACATTCCAGCTTTAATCTCACCCTCTCATCTCCTCCTTTTTGGCTTCTCTGTGTCTCATTAGTTTGTCTAGTTCTGTATATACCACATTCATTCCAGCTCTGGTCTCTTTATTTCCTTGTAAATCATACCCAAAAGCCATAATTCAGACATGGTAATGATTTACTTATCAAATTTTTTAATGTTAATTTTAGGAACATATAATGTTAAGATTTCTTTTTCCTACACCAGTTATAGTTAAAATTACTGCAGCACTATATGGAAATTATCACCCTCTACAGCTGTTGTTACATCACTACTATGAAAACAATATTTTTGGGTCAGGCCTAATGCTCTTATTTAATGAATAAGGATATTTAGGACCCGTTGCAGCTCTGGATATCTGGATGTCTTTATATTCTATTAACAATAGCAGATCAAAGCCTGATGGCTCCTGTTAAAAATCTATGTGATATCAATCTACTATAAAGTTTCTGGAATTTAATAGCATGAGCTGAGAAGTTAAACTACATTTTGGCAGCATAATTTCTTCTCAGAAAAAACTATTAGCTCTGTAACTCACACACAAAGCAGTTTTTCTTTAACCTCTGTAGAAATATGTATTAATAAAATTCTGCCCTTTCCATTAATGTAACTATCAAAATGAATACACAGAATGTTTGCCTTTAATAAAGAGCAGACACAGTTGTTGTTGGTCAATTGCTGGAGATTCACCAGTTCACCTGCATTTCTATTCTCTCTAATAAAATGGCCACTGCCAAGGTTTTAAAGACAAAATCTCCAAAAAAGAATACACTAGGGTGAATGGATGCCATCCAGAGGGACCTTGAAAGGCTTGAAGAGTGGGCCCATGTGAACCTCATTAGGTTCAATAAAGCCAAGTACAAGGTCTTGCACATGGATCAAGGCAATCCCCCATATAAATATAGACTAGGGGATGAATTCATTGGGAGAAGCCCTACAGATAAGGACTTAGGGGTACTGGTGGATGAAATATTGAATATGAGCTGGCAATGCGTGCTCGTAGCTCAGAAAGTCGATTGTATCCTGGGCTGCATCAAAAGAAGTATGGCCAACAGGTCAAGGGAGGTAATTCTCCCCACGTACTGCTCTCGTGAGACCTCACCTGGAGTATTGTGTTCAGCTGAGTGATCCCCAGTACAAGAAAGATATGGACCAGTTAGACCAGGTCCGGAGAAGGGCCACAAAAATGATCAGAGGACTGGAAGAGTTCTATGAAGAAAGGCTGAGAGAGTTGGTGTTGTTCAGCCTGGAGAAGAGAAGGCTCCAGGGAGACCGTATTACAAACTTTTGAAATATAAGGAGGCCTTATAAGAAAGATAGAGGAAGACATTTTACCAAGGCCTGTAGTGACAGGACAAGGAGCAATGCTTTTAAACTACAGCAGCATCAATTTAGATTGAATGTAAGGAAGAAATTCTTTACTATGAGGGTGGTGAGACATTAGAACAGGTTGCCTGGAAAAGCTGTGGATACCCATCATTGGCAGTACTCAAGGTCAGGTTGGATGGGTCTTTGAGCAACGTGATCTAGTAAAAGTTGTCTCTGCCCACGGCAGGGGGGTTAGACTAGATGGTCTTTGTAGGTCCCTTCCAACCCAAACCATTCTATGATTCTATGATTATGCTTTGAAGCATATTTTTTCCTGCAACCAAGAAGTAATCACCTGTTTCCTCCACTATTGTTCTGGATATATGAAATTACTGAGAATATTGCTGTCACGGGACTGTTTCTACCATCACTAACAAATGTAGACCCCCTACTATCTATTTGGTTACAGAAGTCAGTATGCACCTATGCATACAAATTATTTTTCTACTATAGTATCCTGCCATGCCAGTGTTTTTCATCTTTTATATTTTGTTAATATATAAGTGAAAATACAGAAAGCTACATATATGTAAATATATCCTGGCAATTTAATAATTTTTATATTTTGGTAAAACATAGGTAAAAATTGATAAATTTTGTAATTTATTTTGGGGAACTAATATGGTAGTTAATAAAACAGATTACTGAATGCTGTAGGATGTTCAACTGCAGAAAAAAGGCTGTTTTTTAGAAAAAAATACTCAGAGCTTCTCTGAGGTAAAGATATATGGGTTTACTATTTTTCCTAGCTCCTTGTGAATTTTTACTCTTTTAATTCCATATGTTAAGAGAAAAATCTCTGTGTAATTAATCTTTCTTTCATGACAGTACTTTAGAGTTACCTATTTTTAGAGTTTCTAGAGAACATATAAGCTTATGAATCAATTAGGACATACTCTGTTCAACAAGCTATTTAAGTATGTGCTTTAGTCATATTCACTTCAACAAAATTCATGCACATGGTAAAAACTGGAATAAAGCTAGATCAAGAAGAAAATACAGAAATTGGTCTGTTAGATGCAACAAACCTTACTTGTAGAGTCTTGGTGTTGGAAAATAACTGCTAATTCTCTGAGAGAATCTGTAACCCTGGACTGTCTGGGCTCTAGGAAAATTAGGCATCTCAGAATAGGATTAAATCGGAACAAAAGAATCTCAAAGAATATTTGATTTACATGTCAGCTAAAGCTAGTCAATAAGAAATGTCTCTGAAACTTTGTTCCATTTGAGATCCTTAGAGTCTTTATTTAGGACTCCTGGATATCCTATCTTTTCAGCATTTAGGGCCAGGAAGCTTTTCTTTGGCATAGGGAGAGATTGATTCTTAGAAAAAGCTATATAATTTTTTTTTTTCCCCTTAAAAATTACAAAGCTTCCTTCTTTTGCCTCCTCTCCTTTATGGTTCTATACTTTAGTGCACTATAGTATAGTATAGATCTATGCAATTGCCCTCTCTGCCTCACATAGCTCAGATCATTATTGTCAGCCTCCTTGAGCACCCTATCCACGTGTTGTGGTTTCAGCCCAGCCAGTAACAAAGCACCATGCAGCTGCTCACTTACTCCCTCCCACCCCTCTGACCATGGTGGGATGAGGAGAAGATACAAAGGCAGGCTCGTGGGCTGAGATAAGGGCAGGGAGGGATCACTCCCCACTTATGGTCATGGGCAAAAGACAGGCTAAACTTGGGGAAGAAACAAAATCAATTTAATTTACTACAAATCAAAACAA
>JAOBAS010000072.1:26022826-26034878 GCA_025311575.1 Elanoides forficatus
AGCAGGGGACAAGTGAGGAGTCCTCCTCCCCCTGAGGAGGAAGGAGCAGCAGACACCAGGTGTGGCGAGCTGACCCCGACCCCATCCCCCATTCCCCTGTGCCGCTGTGGGGAGGAGGTAGAGAGAACCAGGAGTGGAGTTGAGCCAAGAAGGAGGGAGGGATGGGGGGAAGGTGTTTTAAGGTTTGTTTTTACTTCCTAATATCCTTGTTTGTTTTGATTTGTAGTAAATTAAATTGATTTTGTTTCTTCCCCAAGTTTAGCCTGTCTTTTGCCCATGACCATAAGCGGGGAGTGATCCCTCCCATTCCTTGTCTTGACACAGGAGCTTGCCTTTATATTTTCTCCTCCTCATCCCCCTGTGGCTGGGGTGGAGGGGGAGTGAGCAAGCGGCTACATGGTGCTTTGTTACCAGCTGGGCTGAAACCACAACAAATCTTACCAAGAAGTATTTGATCAGTCCTGGATTTGTCTGTTTGTTTGTTTTCAATTTTAAAATTGCTTTTTACATTTTCTTATATCATTCAACAACAAATATGTTAGAAGTGTTTCTTATGTGCTTCTGCAGTGCTTAGCACAGCTTGAGCTCTTGTGTAATTTGAATACTAAATTAAATAAAACTAATTCATTTTTAAAGTAATACTAATAATATTGTTAATGGAGTGCTAGATTTTTGTGGTCCTGTTCTGATACTGAAATGTTCCAAGAGATGCTTAACTCACAAGAATACTGCTATCTTTCATTCTTAACTGCTATGATTCAACTTTAAATAGAAAACTTGAATAGTTTAGAGAATTTTCTAATTTTTTTTGGATATTTTATCAGCTCAAAGGTCTTTAAGGAGCTATAGCCTTTTTCAACTGAAAATGTATCTTTATTTACATTGGGAATCCAGTCATTTGACACTTTTAATGGAACATACAAGAATTCAAACATCAGTTTAATTTCTTACCATTCTTCTCGGCTAAACCACTCCTTTGCTATGGAGGGTTATGTACAAGTTCATCTGCTTTCAGGAACTAGTCCCAAGAGTAACTTTAAGTTCATAATCTTTTACAAAAATTACATTTTAGAGAGAACTAGCAGTTTCCCCAAATATTTCTAGGAACCAAACACAGAGAATAGGGAGAAATTGAAGCTGGTTCTCTGATAAAATTGATCAGTTTTGTTAATTCAAAAAATAGATGAATTCGCAGTTTTCACAGATGAGTAACATAATCTTTTTTTATTCCTCTTTAGAGCAAGAAATGCTTATGAATTAAGCCTGATTCAAAAGTTAATTAAGGTTTAACTTCTCTGTGTTTCTTGTTATACTGATCAGACACTGTGTAAGGCCATAGTGCCATGATTTATGGACATCCATGCTTACTTATGCTCCCACATCTTTCCAACTGAACATCCCCTATCAGTTAATTGAGCTGGAATTAAATGAATAAACAAGACCTGAATGAAAATTATAAGGGGTATTTATAACATTAACCAGCTCGTTAATCTAGTGTATAGCACAGCTGTACTGTTAGGTGAGAGACGCAAATCAAACAAGATTTATAAAGCAAGCAATAGAGTGCAAGATACACTATCATTATGCAGCTGTGTAAAATGTGGTTCACCTACAGTTTGATTATGGAATGTAGTTTTTGTGTCTTCATTTCAAAAAGCATAGATGAAGTAGCTGGAAAGGCTCCATTTTATAGGCAATAAAGTTGATAAAATGTAGCACAATTGGTGTTTTGGTAACTAAAACTTGCAAGTAAGCTCAGCCTTCCTTCTGAAAATAAATAAATAAATAAATAAATAAATAAATAAATAAATAAATAAATAAATAGATAAATAAATAAAGACTTGAGGAGGTCTATCCGTACAGATTTACAAAAATATAAGCAGCACATTTAGGTTCAGTGAAGATTCACAAACTTTCCCTCTGTGAGAACTAGTTACAATCAAACGGAACTAATAAAAGACAAGTTTAAAACAGACAGAAAGAGGTAGTTATTCATTGATAGGTATATGACTAGCCACACTCCTTACTAAAGGAAGAAATACCCTGTATACTTCACTGCTTTCATTTTGCCCTTGGCATCATTTTGCCCCTATGGCTACTGTTGGAGACAGTGCATTGGATTGGGTAGACATTTGATGTGACCCTTTGTGTACTCATCCTTTCTTATCCATCCAGTGATCTTCTTGCACTAAGACAGAGCAAATGAGCTAGGGAAGGAACTCGTTAAAGTTGTGTGACCACTTACACTCTTATCTTACAGGAAATTTTGTCAAAAATCTGTGTTTCTTCATTAGAATATCCTAACACCCAAATAATTATTTGAACAATATCAAATGCTAGAAACTTGAACTACTACATGTACTTTCTATATAAATTTGACTGTCACTAGTTTAACAAGTAACAGTTCCTACTACTTTTTCTTTTCCTTTCCAGCTTTTTTTCTTTGCAGAGCATTAGTGATGCCAACACTAAAAATCATAAATTTATAATTGCAAGTCCACAAACTGGCATAGATGACTGAGCCACTTACAGAACCTATACAACCGTGTCCATGTCATAATGATAAATCAATCTTTGTGATAGTAATAATGATAAAGAAAGGCATCATATTTGAAAAGTTGTGTTAGACTGGTGAAGTTCCCTGTGACTGGAAAAGGGGAAACATAACTCCCATTTTTAAAGGAAGATCCAGGAAACTACAAGCTGGTCAGTCTTATCTCTGTGGCCAGCAAAATCAGGGAGCAGATCCTCCTGGAACCTATGCTAAGGCACATGGAAAACAGAGAGGTGATTGGTGACAGCCAACATGGCTTCACCAAGGGCAAATAGTGCCTGACAAATTTGGTAGCTTTCTGACAGGGTTACAGCATTGATGGGTAAGGGAAGAGCGACTGACATCATCTGCCTGGATTTATGAAATGCATTTGATACTGTCCCCCACAATATCCTTGTCTCTAAAATGGAGAGACATGGACTTGGACAGGTGGACCATCCATTTGATAAGTAATTAGCTGGATGGTCACACTCAAAGAGTTGTCAATGGCTCGATGTCTGGGTGGAGACCCGTGACAGGTGGTGTCCCTCAGGGGTCCATACTGGGACCAGTACTATTTAACATCTTTGTTGGGGACACGACAATGGGATTGAGTGCACCCTCAGCAAGTTTGCAGATGATACCAAGTTTAATAGTGTGGATACTCTAGAGGGAAGGGATGCCAATCAGAGGGACCTTGACAGGCTTGAGAGGTCACACATGTGAACCTCATGAGGTTCAACAAGGTCAAATGCAAGGTCTTGAACACAGGTTGGGGCAATCCCAAACATGGATACAGGCTGGTCGATGACTGGATTGAGAGTAGAGCTGCCAAGAAGGAGAAAGGGGTATTGGTAGATAAAAAACTGAATATGACCCAGTGATAAGTGTTTGCAGCCTAGAAAGCAGATCATATCCTGGGCTGCACCAAAATAAGTGTGACCAGCAGGTTGACAGAGGTGATTCTTCCCCTCTATGCTGCTCTCATGAGACCCCACCTGGAGTACTGTGTTCGGCTGTGCGGTCCCCAGTACAAGAAAGATATGGACCAGTTAGACTGTGTCCAGAGAAGGGCCACAAAAATGATCAGAGGACTGGAAGGGTTCTCCTATGAAGAAAGGCTGAGAGAGTTGGTGTTGCTGAGCCTGGAGAAAAGGTTCCAGGGAGACCTTATAGTACTTAAAGGGGGCTTACAGGAAAGTTGGGGAAGGACTCTTTATCAGAGAGTGTAGTGGTAGGATGAGGAGTAACAGTTTTAAACTGAAAGATGGTAGATTTAGATTATATATTAAGAAGAAATTCTTTGCTATGAGGGTGGTGAGACACTGGAACAGGTTGCCTGGAGAAGCTGTGGATGCCCCCTCCTGTAAGTGTTCAAGGCCAGGATGAATGAGGCTTTGAGCAACCTCATCTAGTGGAAGGTGTCCCTGCCCATGGCAGGGGGGTTAGAACTAGGTAATCTTTAAGGTCCCTTCAAACCCAAACGATTCTGATTCATTCTATGATTAATACAGCATTTGAAAAACATTTTCCACAAAATCATTTAGTTAATTTTTTTCACTCACACATGTACCCCTCAAAAATACACTCTCTTACTTACTAATATAATTTATTCAAGACACAGTGCATCTTGGAATCAGTTTCTTTAATGTAATTATCTCTCTGTTCTTTCTCTTTCTCTTTCTCTTTGTATGTCAAGAGGAGTAGAGAAAAAAGACCAGGAAATCATAATCTATGTCTTTAATGACGGGCTGTGGCAGTAACTAAATAATAAATAAGCAAAAATCCTTAAACTCTTGTGCACTTTACATAATAAATAGTCCATTTACTTTGACCTTTTTCTTATAAACATCAAAGTCAGAAATAGTTACTGAGATTTATACATTTGTAATACTTGTTTTTCCCTGTGATCAGCTAATTAGAAACAGGAGTATTTGAAATAAGAGTACCTTGGCTTTTAAATGTTTCATTTAAGGTAGTGACAGAGTGTTTACACTTTCTTTGTCCACTTAGTAAACTCTAATTCTTTCTATTTTTCTTTCCCAGATCAGATTAAAACTAATATCTACAGTTAACAGCTTTACAATCCTACACTATGACTATGACTCACTAATAGTGAATCATTATTTTCACAGGCCAGACTCAGTTTCATCAAAGGTTTATTGTTTACAAAGCAGTGCATTCAAAATTGTGTAATTTATTGTGCATACTGGATGTGATTTACACTTCCCTCTGCTATTTTGAAGTGTTCCTTTTATTCTTTTAACTTACCTGGTTTATAGTGTGGTTGAACAAGCAGTCAAAGGGTTGCAAAATTGTAGATTTTATTTGAAACAAGTTGGAAGGCTGAAATTGGCTTGTCATTGAGTCCCATATATCACGGAATTATGCTGAAATAGTTATTTAAGGTATCTGGGAGGTACAGTAGAGATTCCCAGCTCTCTTTACACATTATGGAGTGAGCATACACAATGAATTATACAGGACCCAGAACCTAAAGCCTTATGAAGTGTACCCTAACTGGTCTTTGACCTGGCTGCAAGCACAAGGTCAAACAGAGCAGTATATAAAGAACAGGTCTAAGAGACAGATGACAGACATCATATCTGCGTTAAACAAATGACTCAGATATGCCATCACCTCTAAATTAATACCAAATTCCATTAATATTCCTCAAAGGTATCTTAACTTCAAGCAGGTCACTGAGTCTCATTCATGTCAATTCTTTGCTGGTATAATGTGCTCTACTGAATCAGGACTTTATCTATTGTAGAAGTCCTAGATTAATTAACATTTCAGATGATAAATAACTATTTATGTGATGTCATTATAACAAGTTAATGAAATAAAATCAGATATTAAAACACCAGCAGCAGTATCTCATTTCATATTTTAGTAAACAAAAAAGTGACTTGAGATTCATTATAGCCTGTAAGGAAAAAGTTAGATTGCCATTTCCATATAATGACTCAAAGATTTTAGGCAGTTGGTAATAGCATGTTCTTTTCATTTAAATGGAGAATCTGATGACAATATCACTTATTACACTACAAACCCCCCCCCCCCCAAATCATATATCACAGGACTTAAAAAAAAAAAAAAAATCAGCAAATAAAGTGATCACATTATTTTATGGAGACGTGGAATATATTCTCTTGATTGTCAGGGGGACAATTTGTAGAATATTGAGCCAGAATCTAAGTGAAGCTGATTCTGACATGTCATGCAAGAGATTGCACACCCCTTGTTCAGCTGCTGTCCTATGCGGAGTGTTCTTAGGACTGACTCTGAACAGCCTAAAGGCTTTTAACATATGCTAGATTGTTATTGGAAAAGTCTTAAAAGCAGAGCCAAGAAGAGATGCAGAGCAACAATATGTAGCTTTTCCCCTCTTTTGTTAAGGGACTGTCATGTTAATAGACAGTGATTTGGGCAATTCGCTCTAAGCTATATAAAACTATGTTTCTAGTGTGAAACACTTGTCTAGACAGTTTCTAAAACAGAGACTCAGAAGCTCCTCTACAAGATAATTCCTTCCCTTGATCTCAGAGTGCATTGATGGTGGGTATCAATGTGCTACATTGAGATACCCTCTGATAAGCTGCTGCCACTCTAAATATTTAAGCATTAACCTGGGCTAAAGTGGTTGCTAGCCTAGAAAAAATAGGTGAGTCAGCAATCACATCTAGATACATCATGGTAGGAGAAAAAAATTCAGTGTCAGCAAATTAGTATCTGACAGCTATTCAGGCAGTACTGGAGCAGGAACGAAGGGCAGAAGCAGAAATGCAAGAGCATTCAGTTAAAATAGAAATCTGCTTCCTTCAGGGAAGGCTATTGATATCTTTTGGACACCGTTTTTCTGGCATGTCATGGAAAGGGAAGGAAGGGAACTCTGTTGGCTTCCAAAGTTCAGCAGCTCCCATCAAGTGTGCAAGGCAGATGCTCCTGGAACCAGCTGACTGGGGAAGTAGCCAGCAATTGCTTGACTAGTCAATTAACAGGCTTTCCAGTTAAAAGAGTCGAGTCAGACCTAGGTCTCATCCAGAAAACTTTGACCACCACACTCCTGTGGGGCAACAACATTTGCCTGAAAACACTGCTGGGGTAAAGCTCCAGCTTAGGTTTTAATGCAAACTTAAGTTAGGATGGTATTCTGCTTCTTGACATAGAAATGATTCTCTGTTTTCCTCACCTCTAGGAACTGAAATGATTGGTTTAGACTATACTCTGATGTTTTGGGCAACTACATTTTGGTGAAAAGAATCAGCCCTAAGACCTGGCAAAAGAGCTTATATATTGCTTCTTTTTACCAAGAGTTTAATTTCTACAGTGGTCTGAAAAAAGTGGCTTTATGGTCAGATTGGATTGGCAGCCATTTTAGGACAAACCTGTTATACTCAATTCACGTTTCTTTTCCTTGCATACTGGAAAACATACACAAATACATCTTTAGAATAAGCTTCAGTTTCTGGTACCAGAAGGCTATCTTACTAAACAGAACATTTTGCACAGCCTTCATAATGTCAACAAAGTACTGCCTTAAGTCCAATAAGCAGCAGATTTATTGAAAGTGACTTGTGCAGTCAATATCTTGAATGAAACAGCTAGTTTCATCTAGTCCAATTTTTACATTACTCTTCATTTTCCCAGGGAACTACAAAGCCAAAACACTTTCAGTAAAACACTTCCTTGTAAAATGATCTGGTTTATGTGTCACTGAGAAGGAATATATTTTCACTGCTTTAGTATCAGAATATGCATCCTTCATTTTATTTTAATTCAGCCACTGGAACTCTAATGATCAAAGCCATTTCAGAAGGTACCATCAATTATAAGAGCCATCTCATTCACAAGTGAAGGATGAGTCTTTTTCTCTACTACTTAGAAACCAGCGATAATTCCCAGACCTCTTTGTACACAAATAATGCTGTACCTTTCATGTGACCCTTCCATTTTTATAACTGCTGCAATTTTATGACTTTTTGCAAACCCTGGCTACAACAACTTTTTTTTTTTTTTTTTTTTTTTTTTTTTTTTTTTTGCCAGCAGCCCCAGGACAGCCACAATACAATCATTCTGCTCTCACCTACTTTGATTAATTTGATTTTACACAATCCTGACTTCTAGAAGGAAATTCTACAGAATATAGATTGGATCTAAAAGAGTTGATTTTCCTCTATGAAGTGAGTGCAGCACATTATAGCTAGCAGCAAACTATGCTGGAAACAATATTTACTTAGCATCTTATCAACACTTTTAATACTGCTTATCAAAACAAGGCAAACTGCCCTTGGATATTCTTCAGATGTTTATCTTCTGTATACAGTATTTAGTCATTTGTAGTTAAATTTGTTGTGTGAAGGAGAAGCAAGTCATTAGCAAATTTAGTTAGGAAAGTTGCTGTCTTACGTAAAGCAGGCATACTCATGACTAACTTTTGAAAGCTGGACGTTTCTAATAAATCTTGAGCTTCCTACTACTAATAATGAAACTTGGCTGCCTCAAGATGGCAGCTGAAGCAGAGAGGATGCTAAGCAAATGCTGTATTAAACAGGAAAGAGGAGAGGAAGCACTGGAGACAGGATTCTACTCTTTGGGTTGGGAGTGGGAAAAGTGAACAGATAACCATCTCCAACCCTTTGGATTCTGCTACACCTTTTTTCTTCCCCCATGAAAAAAAAAAAATGTTACCTATCTTTTAAAACTATAAAAATCCAAACAAACAAACAAACAAACCACATACATATAGCTGTCATAGAGGGAGGCTGTGCTACTACTCCCCCCTAGTGGTAAGCCTAGTGGTTCAATTCTTCTTGCCTTGCCGGGAACATGGTAAAAATGAATGTGGGCTTTTCTTACTAAGGTTATCTTCTGCCTTTCTTGAAACGGTTCTGGTGTATTGAAAATAGTTTCAAGATTCTTAAGGCAGATGATTATATTCACCACAGAATATTTTTCTCCATTAATCTCTAAAATGTTTATGAATAACTTTCTACAGGCCTCAAATGGCGATGTAGAGGAGAAGACAATCTAGCTTTCCTCAGCAGAGGTCATGGCTACATAGTATTGCAACCCTTGTAATGTATCTCCCTTCTTGTCTAAAAAAAATGTGCTTTTTACCTTAATTTCTTTTTTGCATCTTGTATTCTACAGCATCTCAAGAGGCATAAAGTGCAACCTTGTAAAGTGCAACAAATAAAAAGCTCTAAAAATATAAATATCTTCACATTAAGAAGCATGTGACTGTAATTTTGAAGGATGTGTAATGCTAGTACTACTTGATAGAATGTCCTTAAAGAAATTAGCATCAATAGAAATGTCTCGGTAAGAACAGAACTGGTTATACAAATTTGCTGGCAGACAAAAGGATTTAAAATTCTTTGAAAATAAACCCACTTTTTCCTCATTGTCTAAAGCCATGTATTCAAAACACATACTAACCAGTGCAGATCCTTTACTAGCCACCTTGACAGCCTGTTTCCTTCTCTTCTCCTATAATGAATTTAACTCACTGTAGAGTTAAAAGCTGCATGTGACAGAACTGAAATAAGGCAATTCAGAAATTAAGTTTATTATTGCTATTTACATACATAGATTGTTCTTATGATAATGACTAATATGTCCTCTCTTTTCATCATGTTTTCATATCAGTATGTGTGCCCAAACACCAGAGAGTCATTGTAAGATTAAGAGTCCTTCTGTGAGCACTCCTCTAGCACTAATTTTGAATCCAGCTATTTCCAGTATTTCATTATCCACTGCACCTTTTTGCAAAACACTCTGCCACACAGTATTTTATGTGGAAAAAAGGGAAAAATGGTAAAATTACCTCTACTCACTCATTGAACTTTAGTTAGAAACCTTTTTTTCCTCCTTGCCAATTTTAATAGGGATCTGTTTTATAAGATATAATACTGGAACTGCTGTGGTATAAGTTACAACTATATATTATCTTCATTACCTTTAAAGTGTTTGGCTCCCAAGGATAATAACAAACTAGAATATTCATAAAACTAACATTTAGAAGCCATGAATTGTTTGGGGGATTTTGTTGGTGGTTTTATTTTTTTTTTAAGGTGAATTCTTAATAACACAGTTCAAAGCATTTGTCACATCTAAAGCCCCATGTGCTGTATTTCACCTTTCTCCATACTTTTTCCTAACCAGATTACATGACGGTGATTCAAGGACAGTTTTTTCTACCTTTGACTTAGTAGCAGTGTTACAGCAAAAATATTTTCTTAATTCAGATGCCATAAGTTATTAGCTAGTTACTACAATATTGTAAAACAGCAGTCCTTTGGCCCGTTCAGGTGCAACCTGTGTGCAGTGTATTTGAATACAATAACATGATCTGTTTTCTCACTGTCTTTCAACTGAGACACTGTTGAAAGAATTTTTTTATTTTTTTTTTTTTTTTTTATTCAAGATAAGAGACCTGCACTTTATATTCTTGGTAGGTGGCACTTTGTCCTTCAGGTAGCAATTATTATGTTGTAAACTATATAAAATGACTATTGTCAGAGTTGCTCAAAGAGTATAGCCACAAATATTGTTAAATACTTACTGAAAACAAATAGTATGTAGTCTACAAATTCTCTCCTAGGTTTATGTGAACTGAATTTAGAGGTACATCATAGAAGATATATAATCTTTATGTTATATACCCTTTCCTATTAAAGTCAGGAAGGAGGTATAGCTAATCCAAATTATCACAGGTAAAAAATATCTTATTAGTAACTGAAGGCTCTCCATAGGCTCAAAAAGGTGTCTAAGAATATATCTAATGTATAAATGCATTATCATAGATGTATAAGGTATATAACTTTTATATGCATATAAATAAGATATATTACATATATAAAACATAGAAAGCCATGTATATATAAATATATATACACCTGAACACCTCTAAGTCTACCTTTGGCTGTTTTTATTGTCCAGGGAACAAACGGAGTTATTCTCCTCTAGTAATTTATTGGCTATGCCGTGTTCACCTGGAGTTAAAGTCATTGCAGATGTCTGGCTTTGTTGGCTGGCAAGTAGGGAGGACAACGTAGAGCCCCACTCCTTAAAAATTAAAACTTTTTAGATCTAAATTGATTTTACTATTTTCCCACACCCCAGCCCTCCGAAAGTACAAGGAAAAAAAAAATAGAAAAAAGAAAAAAAGGCAGAGGGAAAAAAAAAAAAAAGCTTTTTCATGCATTTTAAACTGAAACAAAACATCTCTTATGGAAGGGGGGGAAGACTCAAAAACCTCACTGTTGTCTGGACTGTCTATTGCTAAACCATCAAAAACAATTTGTCTACTTTTATATTTAAAATGTAAGACTGGAAGCATGGCGGCTTTTAACAAAGAGGTTTCAAAGGAATTAGGAATTAATTTGAAATGCCATATGGGTATCTCTATGTTTGGTAGTCTATATATGAAGATAACCTAATCCAAATTTATAAGTAAAGTTCATAAAAAAAAAAAGAAGGAAGTCATGCAGGTTCATTTTTGTATTTGGTTTCCTGACAGCTCTGACTGCTTAGAAGCAACTGACAGTACAAGTAGCTTTCTAGGTACTGACCTTGAGAAGCTAAAATTTAAAAATGTGAGAGGTCATCCAATTCACCTGTGAACCAGCTTTGAATATGTCTCCAAGTACACTCCATCGATGAAGGCTCTAAGGAAGTACTAATCAACTATTATATCAAGAAACTATTATATCAGCCAGAAATTGGATCTTGTATTGTCAGCGTCACACCAGGGCACAGCTCACAGATTGATCTACTAATACTGAAAATGACCATGGCCAGAGATTGAGATAATATTGCCAAACCTATCTGCAGTCTTTGACACAGTAAATCGCAGAGCAGGATTATCACTCCTACATGACCTACCTGTCAGGAGCAGACAACACAGTACCACAAGTTCGCAACACAAAGATGTAAAAACTAGAAAGGATACCTCACCCCTAAAGCTCTTCCATGGTATTTAAAAATCCATGCCATGCCATGTCACACCACACCCCCTTCAGCTACAAGAGAGAAGCAGATTATACAGGGGGGATGTCACTTCAACCTACAACTTCATAATGATAGTGTTCAGCTGTGCACCAATTATCGGTGGCTTCCAATAAAAAAATAATTTGTAATCAAGTGCCTAAAATAATTAAAAATTGTGGCAAGAGAATCAAATTTCAGCCCGGGAAACAAGAAATTAATGGGATTTTAGGACAACTAGCTTTTTTTAGATTTTCTGAGATAAGTAAATTTTTTTCTATAATACTTCAGAGAGTTTATTAAAACACTCTGAGAATAGTAGTGGTTATTACTGAGGGCTTGTAGAAGAAGAGTTGCCAGCTAGAGAAAGTGGAATATAATACTGTCTTTAATGAGGGGACTAGAGCAAGCTGTACATCAGCATAACTTTTTACAAAAGAAAATTACTACGGCCCTGGTCCCTCAACTTAACTTGCACAAGGTCAAGGCTCCAAATCCATCCTCAACAAACATCACGTGGGCTAA
>JAOBAS010000072.1:26035600-26055372 GCA_025311575.1 Elanoides forficatus
CCTATAAAAAACCGTGGAGACAAGCTGTGGTGTGCACCCACCACTGAAGAACTGAAGACTGAGGACCAACGGGATGCCACTGGATCCATGGTGGTGACTATCCTTGCAAATCTATCCCAACTACTTGCTTGATTTCTGCCTTTTCTTCCATTCTATCCTGTTGCTACTATTTTCTACTTTTGATACTTTTGATAATAAAACCTCTTTTAGGTATACGGCATTTGACCTCATTTGTGTCTTAATCTTGCTCTTGGGATCATACTGAAACCTTCCCCAACATTGGATCGGGACAGTCCCCCACGGGGTCACAGCTCCTGCCAGGAGCCTGCTCTAGCACAGGCTCTCCATGGGGTCACAGACTCCTTCAGGGCACATCCATCTGCTCCAATGCAGGGTACTCTCTGGGCTGCAGGTGGAGATCTGCTCCACCATGGACCTCCATGGGCTGCAGGGGGACAGCCTGCCTCACTATGGTCTTCACCACGGGCTGCAGGGGAATCTCTGCTCCAGCACCTGGCCTTCCTTCTTCACTGACCTTGGTGTCTGCATAGTAGTTTCTTTTACATATTCTCACTCCTCTCTTCCAGCTGCTGTTGCACAGCAGTTTTTACCCCTTCTTAAATTTGTTATCACAAAGGCACTACCAATGTCACCGGTTGGCTCAGTTTTGGCCAGTGATAGGTCCATCGTGGAGCCATCTGTCATGGGGTCTGTTGGACATGGAGGAAGCTTCTGACATCTTCTCACAGAAGCCACCCCTGTAGATCCCTGGTACAAAAACGTTGCCATGTAAACTGAATACAGGCAGCTAGCTAAGAATCCAGATGCAGGAATGAGTTCATCAAGAATTTGAAATTGTCAAGAAAAAGTAGTGTTATTCCCATCTTATATCCTACTCTAGTAAAGTAAAAGGTCTTTTAGATAGAGGCAGTTAGGATATGTATTACACCTTTACTTTAATAGTTTTTTTTAATGAAGAACCATCTAGATGAACTTGCTCTAAAGTAGGCACAAGGTTTAAATACCTACATACTTTCACAGAAAAGATTATTGTATCTATTTGGAAGAGTCTAAGTACTTTGGAAGAGAGAGTTAAAATTAAGAACTGTTTTTATAAATTTGAGAATTTCTCAAAGAAAATATATTGGGTGATGATAAGTGCTTATTTTATACTGATAAATACATAGGAAGAAGCATCAAAATAGGCTGGAGAGTAACTGACTGTAACAGTTTTTCAAAAAGCTACCTGGAAGCTATAATAGAGTAAATCATCAATGTAGACCATGTTAAAAGGGAAAGAAAAAAAAAAAATCAACAACAAAAAACCCCCCAAAACAAATCAGCCACAATAGTTTGTGTGTACTAAGGGAAAACATGTCTGCAACATGAATAACACAATCTTCTTCTGTTCAGTGTATATTGGTTAAGGAAAAGCATCTTGCTTAAAAGGCTCTGCTCTTCAAAAAAGACGTGTTAGTGAAGACAATTCAGCGAAGAGAAACAAGAATGATCAGAGGTTCACTAAAAATTATGAGGAAAAAAAATAAATAGATTTGTTCTTCAAGACTGTAGTGAAGATCAAATTGTAGTTGACTAACTTCAGATTTCCTTAACCAGACACTAACAAAAAATGATCTTTTAAGATCTTCAACACAAACTGGTCTGATGCTAAGATATGGCTAAGTTCCATTCACTGCTGCTGACAAAGTGTCAAGGCCTCTAATAGAATCTAGTTATGAATAAAGAAAATCTGTTTGAAGCATGAAATAATTTTAATTAGAAAAGAAATTGCTTTGAAGAACTAACTATGACATTTCCTTCACTTTCCAGGGCAAGCAAATAGTCTCCACAACATCCAAGTCACCCAAAGATTCTTATTTGAATCTTCTTTAAGCACAATTAAATGAGAAGACTCATTTTCATTTAACTTCCAGTGTATTCCTCTCTTTCAGTTTGCTGGTAAGCTTTAATCTTTCCCTTATGGAGAGGATCCTGATACCCTCAGATCAGATGACTGTAGGTCAGTGCCTCTGAATCTGTGTGTCAAGGTCATGCACAAATTCCAGCTGATACAAATGGTATCTATCACCTTCTCCATATTCTAGAGATCATAAACACATCAGGCTCTATTCCCTTTAATTAAGATCATCTTTCTTTGTCAATACAAGGCCTACTTTGTAAAGTAATTAATAGATGAGTCTGGCTACTTTTAAGACTGTCTTCTGACCTTTAAATGACTTCAACAGCTGCTTTTTTTTCCTGCTACAATGCAGGTCACTGAGCCAGAATGAAACATTTAACAGATGAGGATGGAAAATTTTCTGATGAGAAATTACACATAGGAGGAGAAAAAAAACTTCAAGAGGTTGTCAGGAAAGTTCAGCTAAGTCTTTTACAGGTAATGGTATGCATGTCTTCTATTTTGTTTTCTCCCCAAATTCACTACCATAGCCAAGGACACAATTAGCAATACAGGGAAAGGAGGGTCAGGTGTGACTCTGGAGAGACTTTGTTACTTATATGAAATTCTTATGTAATGGACGTTCAGCTGGGCAGTAGGCAGATAGCTATATAGACCCCACTGATTCTTGAGCATTGCAGCAAATGGAAGCACAGGAATTCTAATGAACTGGAGTATAATCTCCACACATTTGGTGTGCAGTAATTAATACTCCATTTAGCAGCATGATCCACTGTGCAAAGTACATGCGTACCACAGATAAAGAACAGGGACTTTGGTAAATTGAATTTATGTACAGTAAAAGAAAAGAAGGGAGCAATAACTTGTGTATTTATGTAACTCATATTCCATGAATGTCATATCAAATGTAAAGAAAAAAATAATTAACTCTCACTATTTCTTTTAGCTGCTGACATGCATTGTTCAAAAATAATGCTCTTAGTTGTGTGATTGCAGCCATTCACCCTACTTCCTACACCCACTGCTGCAGAGCAGGAACAGCAAATTAGACCTGCTGTGTATATTGTATTTTTTCTTTAGTATTGCCTATAAACTCTGTAAACAAAGTTTCCTCAGAAATAAAATATGTCCTCACTATTGTGAAGAAACTAAAGTTGGAGTTGCTCCACTGTAACTGAGAGCAAAATTTAGTCTGTTGTCTTTCCAGTCCCTAAAAATAATATTCCAAGGGGGATCAAATTTATGATGATAGGATGGCAGTCATGACAGTCTGGCTGCTTTTCAGTTTGTTTGTTGTTCTGAGTCATTGCTCTGTAGACTCCTCAAGTCCAGAGGGAGAAAAAGAATATGCTTTAATGGTTTCTTTCTCTCTGCACCCCAGCATTTTAAGAGAAAGCCTAAAACTAATTTGAAAAAGTTTTGAAGATAACTGGAACATCTGGTCATTACATTTAACCATTGCATGTGTAGGCATGCTTAATGAAATGAACAAGGAAACCCATTTATTTTTGTATTTTGTAAATATTTCTTGAAAAACATGAATATAAGAAATTGTTTATTGAAAGAAATTCTAGGAACTGAATGCTGTGATTGTATCAATGAAGAGTATCTGAGACTAAAAAAGTAATATTCTGTTTCCATAGTTCACTCAGCATATAGCATTTAGTTTCATTAGGAAAAGGTTCATAGTGAATTTTGCTTAACAGTGCAAGCACACATCTCAGTGGGACAGCATTCCAGTTTCTGGAAATACATTAGGGTAATTGACCTGTTTTTCTTACATCCTTCTCATTTCAGGATAGATCTGGTAGGGCATCTTTTCTGCCAGTATACTACTGACTGAGGTTAGATTAGGTGTTCGTGTGAGAAGAGGTTTCGGGAGCAGCTTGATCAGAAGAGAACCAAAAATGAGCAACTTTTGTAGGAAAGGCCTATGTTGTCCCTTCCTGATGTTGAAATATCAGGAGAAGTGTAAATCACTTCCTTCTGATTCATAATTTCTGTAGTCAATCCACAGGCATATAACATAGGTTACACTGCTGGAGACACACATTTGGGGATATAACATGTGGCCCACTGGCTGTATGATACAAACTCACATTTTTGCCCATAAAAGTTAAATGTTTCCAGTGTGGCTGCATCTCTGCCACATTCTGTTTCCTCCAGATTTCCTACTGTATTCATATATTGTTTCCTAGTTCTCCCATATAAGAAACTATGGGGGACCAGCACACACACTGAAGTATTTCAACCACAGTACTCCCTTGTTACGGTTTTGGTCCATGCCAGGCAAAACTGTGGACTGCTTTTGAGGACAGTATGTGTCAGATGCCATTCCCAGTACACAGTGTAGATGACAGCACACTGGTTTGGATGGAGGAAGGAGCTTAATGAGCTTGTGACTGTAATATGTAATGCTATTAGAGTGTGTAGGGGGCAGGTCAAACTATCCCCATAACCCTTCCCCAGTTTAATCTCACAGTTAATTTCTTAGTTTCATCCAGATATAGCCCTGGGCAAACCGACACACAGGTCATGTTAATAAACAGGAGACCTGAAAACAAAATTGGGAGCTGCTGGGCAGTGTAGATGCATCCCAGAAGAGTATTTGTGGTTAGAACAGTGTTCACTGCCCTCACTGGGCACACTCAGACACGTAGTAAATGGTGTGCTGTAAGATCGGTCAAATGAATATATGGAAGACTAGATTGATACAGTAATACCAGTTTTTAAGGACCTTAGCACCAAAGTTTATGTCAATGATGTGTATTCAGCATACAGCTCTCTAGAACCATTAGGAAATGAGAGTTAGGCCAGAATGGACATCAAACTGGGATGGAGGCAGTAGCCTTTGTCCACAATAGAGAACACTCTGAGCACTTATGAATATAGCCGTATAGATTATTTCCCTCAACAAATTGAGTTTTCAGTCCTTTCTTTTAAATTATGATTGCTAAATTGGAAGCTGTTTCCTGCGACACCTCTTCCTTCATTTTAAGTCTAACTACATGAGATCCAAATCCAAAAAAATTGTACAATTTTCTCTATTATTGAAGGGAGTTTAAATCCTCCTTTAAGATAAAACTCACTAACTACACTGCTATAAGCTATAAATAAGGTCCATACTCTAGCCTCTTCTGTTGGATGCATGTCCCTGTGAAGAAAATCCAGATTGATCATGACAAGAGAAAGTCTCCCTGTAGCCTAGTGATAAACCACTGGTAAAAAAGAAGAATATTGACTCTTCTCTGTACTTTCAGAATTTTTCTATATTTTACTCAATGACAATTTAACTTAAAATATGTTATGGTGAACAAAACCACTGTGGTGGATCTGCAAGAACTCTGCTCAGAGAATTCTGATAGAAGACAGTCTCATTTCTAGGTTGTGGCCTAGCTTATGTATGAGTGAAATGCTGATGTTTACTCTAGCCAGGACAGTAGCAGATTTACAGATGAATAGAAATGCTGTTTTAGGTACCTGATGAACCACACCATGGCTGAAGTACAGCACCTGTGGAGTTAACACAATTTCAGGCTTAGGTTCATGTGTCTCTTTATGATCCACAGGTCCTTTATGGGTAAATCTGTATTCATTGGATAATCACATTACTTGTAGCAGATGTGTTAGTGTGATATAAGAAATTATGCTATATGAGAAAGTCCTAACTTGGTGTTTATTTTTCTCATAGATACTCTAATGTTGTTTGCAATATATATAATTTCTTATCTACATTATCACATCACTTAATAGTACTACTTTATTGTAAAGAACTTGTTTGTGTTTATATATCTCACAGCTGGAGAAATTCAATTTAAGAACACATCTAAATTCTGGAGAAAAAACTGAAAATGTGTCAATATACACCCATTTAAATTCTCTACTGAATTTTCTCAATGAATTAACTATATCATCACATACAGAAAAACAATAAAAGAAGGTAAAAGAATGAAGTAAATTATCTGGATGAGAGAGATTCTACCTAGACAGAAAATTGGAATTCAAATCATGCGCTTCTCCAAATTCATAAGACACAGTTAAAGACAGCAATTTGTTTTCCTATTTGGAACAATGACATATCTGTACATACTACCAAAAGCAGAAAAAAAAAAAAAATTTCTGACGCCTCTGTTAAGCTGATAGCACAGTGTCTATTCTCTGTTTCATTACTGAAGGTGGCTGTGTTCCAAGTAGGTGTTGCACACACATTATTTCAATCCAAAAATATATAAAGCTCAATTATGATTTATTACCCCCCAAAAATGCTAAGTTATGCTTAATACACAAAATTTTTAATATAATGTAAAGTCCAATAAGTACATGATATAAATCACATTTGGGAAACAAAAATTGATTGGCTGATAATGGCATAATAATCAGTAGAAATGTTTGTCAAGAGAAATAATAAGCATGTTTACATTAGCCCTTTTTAATTATTTATATTGTTAGCCTAATGGGTTTCATTTTATAGCAGCTAACTAAAGTCTGTTGGATAAAGTATTGGAAGCTTTCATAATACAGATTTCCAGCTGAATAATCTCTTGATAATTAATGGCTTCCAATCAGAGGACATACTTAAATTCTATGTTTTCTATTACTTACTTTTTAGAGACTTTTCAGATGTTTATATCCTTTTTTATTTTAACTTTTTTTCTTATTTATTTTCTCTTTTTTATTATCTCATTTCTCTTTCTTCAAGAATCGATGTGGTATGTATTAGCTAGACCTGTCAGTAAAATTTGAGGACTATCCCCTAATTTTGTGGATTTCTGCTGTAATAGAGCAATCTATTTTCCTTTAAGAAGCAGGACAGGGAGTGTTTCAATCGAAGCATCATGCCAGCAATAAATGCATGGATTATTTAACTTAAGTTCTTTAACTTAATAAGTTCTTACTGTTATGCTGACAATGTGTGGGTAATAAGAAATTCACATCTCCTGTGCAAAGCCTAGTTTTCTAATTATGCATGGGTACTTTATACAATGCGGCAGCTAAGATCAAATCTGCAGTGATGACAGACTCTTAGAACTCTCATATATACCCCAAATCACAGCTGAGAGGGTTCAACCTCTGAGGATTGGGCTGTAAATGAAGGGATTTTTTTCATTCTTCAATACTAGAAATATATAGGACTTGAGGAGACATCTTAGCACCGACGATAAAAATATTATTCATGCATTTCCAGAACTGCTAGGCTTCCACGTAACTCAGTAATGAAAACAAGAAACATTCAATACAGACATGCAAAGCTGAAGGATGAAGGAATATTTTTGTTTATTTTTACAACAGCCTTGTATCTGTTGTAGAAAAGAAAGCACATATTGTTCTTCACTAGCTTTTTTTTTTTTTTTTTTTAAATCAAACTACTTTGAATTGTTGAAGAGGTGCTTCATTAGTAGCCCCCATTCTGGTCTTTCAGGAAAAAGGTTTTAAATTCACCTCTCTTCAAGTTAAGTAATTTGAGCTTTACATAAATTGTAAAAAATTACTCAGAGATGTCCTTGTCCATCATACCAATGGTATAATAGGAGTTTAAGATATGTCAATGAGACAGAAAACAGTTGGCATTTTCTATGAATAATTCTGTCCTTCACAGTACTGATTACTCCTGTGCTTCCTTGCTTACTGTCCTTGTTCAGCTGCTGCACTTGTCACCTCTGTACTGGGTTCATTTTGAGCAACTGCTACATCATTTCTGGTGTACCGGAAGTGTGTTGTATGACAACTCTCAGGCATGCAAAACCATTTGCAGAAAATCTAAAAAGATACAAAACAAAATGTTTTACAAGAATGTTCTTTTACTTCACTCTTAATTTTTCACAAGTAAAACTTTTCTAAGTATGTCAATGACATTGCTGTTAATGGAAGTTGCAGGGTGTGATTTGCTTAGCAACATTGAAAATCAAATTACTCATGCATACATAAAAATGGGAGTCCAGATGTCAAATTTGAATCTGATGGAGTTATGAATAGATTGTCACCTGTATCTGTAGAGGAATCCAGGCCAGCCTTCAACCACACCCAGCCAAAACCCAAATAAATGTCTTATTTGTGTTTCTATAATACTAACCACATCACTTGTTTCTTGATTTAGTCATGCAACAAAGAAAAGGAGCTTGCTCATTTGTTTGTAGTCTTGTGTAAAATGTGGGGCTTTTCCTTCTAGTAATCCAACATAAGGCTGAGAAATGTTGTCAGTAAATGACAGTTAAGTGTGATAGTTTTTCCCTTATTAGTAGCTTTATGGGATTCACGCTACTTTACACCAACTTTAGACACCTCAGAATAGCTCCCTTTGCAGAAGCTGAATGCTAAGCAGAGATAGAAAATGAAACTTCTTTGTTTTAGTCAAGTCACCCAAAACTCAGATTCCCTAGCCACTTTAGAAAATGTAAGCGTGCTTTGTTTCCATCAGCCTTACCTCACTGTTTCTTTTTTGTCTGTGTTATTGTTACCATAGAGACTGGAGGAGCAACAGCACATAGGGTTGTAATATACAAGGATCACCACTGTCTTGCCAGGTAAACTTCTGTAAATCCTTATCCTTTCTTTACTCCTACAGCTGCAGCCCTTCAAGCTCCTGCTTAATTCTTCCATCTGTTTCACACGTGTTTTCAATAAGAGGTACACATTCTCACAGCAGTTTCTCTTCCTCTTTGTGCTGCATTCACCCTCAGCTGTTTCAGCCCAAATCACAATTTTCAATGGGAACATCCTGAGCCACTTGGCTAAGCAATGACAATAAGGAAAGACAAAAGTGAGAAGGAGGGAGAAGAGGAAGGAAGGAAAAGAGAGAAAGAGAGACTGAAAGAGCAAAAGAAGGAGAAAAGGAGAGAAAGAGAGAAAGGTCTTGGAATTTTAAGGACATTTTCACAGCATGAAAATCTCCAGTTCAGACAAACAAAAATATAATCGCCTCACATGCTAGTTAAATTGGTTTACTTATGGAAAAGTTTCACTTTCTCACTGAGTTGTTGATGCAGATTTTAGCTGCAATTCAGTTATTCAAATTCATAAGTTTGGTTTGGCTTCCAAGACAAATGTTTGTTGACTACCCAGACTATCTGTTTTTCAAGTAGAGAAGATGGCTTTCTTAGCCAATTGCTCTTGCAGTAAATAAATAAATAAAATTAGAATATTGTGTTTCTTTTGGCAAGAATATGTGTTATAAATTAAAAAATACAGGAACATGGTTTTGCAGAAGAGAAGCTGGATTATGAAATAACTACTTGCAAAAAACCCCAAACCATAAGTGGTTTTAATAGAAAAATAAATCCACGAAAATGCTGAAAGAGTAGGTTTGTAATTATATCCATGTTCCTCTTTCAAATCACCTGCAAATAGAAATATTTTTATTTTAGTTGTCTTCTTTCTCATAGTGTGACTCAGATGTAACAATGCACTATTCCTCTGCTTCCATTGTTTCCATTTACTTGACTCTAAAATAGCAACAAAACAGAATAATTACCATACTTCAGTATTCTGTGCCCCTGAAAGTTTTTCTCATCACATTTTTCTGCAGGCCATGTGTTCTCACCTAGCCTCTTTCACTGAAGACTGACACAACTGTTTCACCTTCCTGATTTCTTGATGTGTTGGGAGATTTCAACTTTCAAGTCTAACATCTTTCTTTTGTTTCATTCTGCAGAGAACTTCTTATCTAAGATTCTGCTCTTTGATCTTACGGATATGTTGATATCAGTACTTATGGAGATGGTATTTGAGCTGTTCATATCGAAGATTAGCACCAATAACCAACTACCTTGCCATTAGTGAAGGTAACAGCAGAAAGTCTGTTAAGGTTCTATGTCCTGTGTCAAAATTCAGTTCTGCAACCAATTTTGGAAGAGCAAGTGAATATGATAAATTCCTAATGTTAGTATAGGATGTGCTTTCAACGATACCTCCATATGTGCCCATGTGAACTTCAGTATGTGCTTTTTCAGCATCACATCTACATTTATAGTTCACAGAATGTCTTATGCATGCCAGTGATTTTCACATGAACAATTCATCTGTGCAAAGTGCACAGGTTTCAAACAACAATACCCATGATATCAAGCAATGGATTTTGTATTCACAAAACTCATGATATTGACAGCTGCACGTGATTCTCCAGATTGCTATTTCACTTAAGCCTCCTTTCTTCTCACACACCATTAATTTTGAAACAATTTATTGCCCTCTATTACCCCCTGACTACTTCTTCTGTCCTACCTTCCTCCTCTTACCCACAATCAATCCTGCTCATATCCCTGAGTGCACATGCAGTTTCCACATCCTAATGATTTTTCCCATTTTCTCAAGTTGCTGCTCTATCACCTCATCTCACCTCCTGATCCATTCAGGTCCCCCCACTTTGTCAACAAACTTCTTTGTTCTTTTCACTCACAACCATCTTGGTCAAACTGATTCAGGTCTAATAGAACTAAAAAAGGGACAGATCGAACTAAAATAACAGTAATGACAATATTGGTTTTCTGTCCTTTTTGAATTTTATTGAGTGTAAAAGATAGTGTATGGTTCCAGCTTCCAGCTGTGGTTTAAAAGCAATAAACTAGTGAAGTAACTCCCTTGTTAATGCATTCACATTCTGGACCAAATACCCAAATATCCTTACATAGCTGAAATGTTAATTTAATCCCTTCCACTAAGATAAAGTCATACAGTAAAAGAAAAGGTGGTTTATATAAAGTCATCTGCTTTACATTATATGGTCTAGCCAGCCTGATCTTAGTTGAACGCTTTGGTTTACAGGATAAACAGATAAGCCAAAAAGCATTTCTGAGCAGAATGGGATCCTCAGTCTCAGAAGAAGTATCATATTTTTTAGTACTCCCCTACATACTGGACTGTACTGTTGAAACTAGCACAAAGCCTTATTTACTATACTTCAGTACAACAATAATAGATAGAGTTATATAGCTTATGTCTTGAGGATAAATTGCTTCAATTATTTTATTCTAAGTAACAATGAGAATCACACTGATAATGCTCAAGCAATAAGAACAGCAGCATTATTTTACTCTTTAGACAGTATCGGCTATGATTCAGAAGTCTTTATACATGTAGAATTTACCTATTCAGTTCAGGGATTTAATTTCTGCCATTACACACCAGATTACTATTTGCCTTCTTCACAAAATACATAGCCTCAAAAGCTGAAACACATAACCCATCTAAATAGATAGCTGCATGGATGGGCACCTTTTGTCAAAGCTAGCTTAAGGAAGGCCAGTGAAGACATATTATACTATACATTTATTCCTCATCAACTGAAATATCAGAATCGAAGTTTCTACTTTATATAGATGTCAAAACAAAGCTTGCAAACAAAACAGGCATAAAACACAAGAGAAGTATCTGGCAGAGTTTACACAGACACACAAAAAGTAAGTGTGAGCAACACATTGAAACAAACTGTTCCTATCAGTACCCTAGGAGCTCACAAAAACCTGTGAATATCATAGTGTCTTAGCAAAAGCAAACCTACCCATCTAACTGGGGGAATACATTCCTACTAGTGAAATATGTATTCAGTTAGATAAGAAGGCTCTTTGACAATCTCAACTTCCTCAACAGGGAAGAGGGACTTGATGGAATCTCATCTTGGAAAATCTTCTCCATATGTGGCTGAAGAGCACCAAAACTTGTTACTATCATGAGATAGATCATAAATTGCAATTACAGTAGTGCATGTGTGTACAGCTGTAGTGTGACTAGAGCCTGGGATTGCCTTCTTCTGGTCTAACTTCTAGGTTTACCTCTGTTATGCCTCAGGATCAAGAGATCCGAATTCTTCAGAATATGTGTTGGTACAAAAAAAGCCCAGGTCAACAGAAGCAGTGGAGACCAGCAAATAAAGCTGAATCTTTGAAATGGAAGCCAAAGGTAAACAAGAAAGCTGAAAAATAAAGTGTAAGTCTAGTTTGGTACAACGTCAGGCACAAATCTTGATCATTCTTATGAAAAAAAAACTTGGAAAGCTATATTTATTATTCAACATAGCAATAAATAATGCCAGTTGTTTTGCTTACATAATGCTTTCTCAATTACAATTACAGGTTGAGATACTCCTAAAGCTTTCAGATCAAAGACCCACTTCATTGTCAATATGTTAGCTTAGCTACAAAAGATATATGGAAACAATAGCTTAAGGTGTTTCAGGAAGAGATATGGCCACAAGACAGAAAATAGTTCGACAGCTCTAACCTCTCTCTGTGATGAAGACTGGCAAAAAAAATGCATTCATGACTTGTTTTATCTAATGTGTGTATTTATAGAAGCACCAAAGGACAAAGTGAGGATATTATTAGGCTGAAAAACAGGAAAATATCAGAACAAAGTTAAGAGAGAACAGAGCAGTAATGAATATGGGAAAGAATGAAACATACTTACTTGAATCTACTTTTGTTGCCCAAAGGGCCCAGATGAAGAAGATGAGGCAGAGAAGACTTATGTCTGATTGTCTGCTCTGTCGACAGAGTCCAGCAATACAAGGCTTTGCATTCATTTCTGCAAACTTGGTCAGTGGAAGCCCTTGAGATTAAGTATCTTTAGTCTGCGTCTGGTGTTAAAAAAGTAAAAAGAATAGCCTGCCTTTTATCTCTGTTCTGGCTGCTTTGTTCTGCAGTTAGGCAGGAGCAGGAGATAATAGTAACAGACGAATAAATTCATTTGTAAGAGTTTGTCTCTGGTAGTCCTAGCAAGGGAAATATGTACTTTATGCTGTTGAGATGGCTTCTTGCAAAAGATGTATTTGTTTTAGAAGGATGATATTTAAGGTTCGAATATTCAGTGTTTTCCAGGCTGAGAAAGATTGGGATTTTTTTTCTCCTACCTGTTAGACTAATAAAAAAGACTTGCTGCTGCTTTGCTAGCTTAGAATTTAAGCAAACTTTTAAAATGTCTTAAGGTACTAATGATCTCAATTTACGATCCCTGAAAAATGATAATACAGTTGTAATGTAGACTATACATGTAGCAGAAATTGCAAGAGGTATATACCTCTTGCAGGTTAATTTTGCACCTGGAGAATGAGGAGACTGAAGCAGGTGCCTCTGAAGTTGCTGTGAATCCAGCACTTTCTCTTTTACATGCCAATTTTCAACTGCACACTTCACACTTCCATGTTCTGTGGCAGTGGCTTTTTGTCCTGTGTAGGCATAGCTCACCTCACAGGGGAATATACAAGAAATAATTAGGAAGTGGATAATCTGAACTACCAGCAATTTTAAGTAGAATTCATATGATTTCTAATTGATGTCTGACTGTAGTAAAGTAGATTTAAGAAAGTTTACAGTATAAAAATGCTTTTGGCCTGAATGCTATTTATTTGATGAAATATTTTTAAACAACTGAAAAAAAAAGAAATCCATTCTTAACTAATGTTAATCTTATATAAAACCTATTTTTAATAAACAGGCAGAGTTTGATTTTGCATTTCAAGCATGGACAAATAGTTCACCTCAGAAATTAGGACACATAAAGGACAAGAACAGATTGAACTGTTAATTTTTAATTTTTAATTTTTTTTTTTTAGCATTTTGCAGTATTAACAGTATTCAGGACTTATTGATTCATTCTTATGTGTCCAACAGCCAGAAATGTAATTTTTGTGTCTAATCATGTGATGGGTTATTTCACCCATATAAAGCAAATGAACCACATATTTGACTTTAAAATTAATTCATTATCATATGAATTAATACTAGGTTTAGATTTTGGTCATAATATTCAGCAAAAGAAAAAAATATTGACATTTGGCACCTAATCTGTTGGAAACTTAATGGGAAACGTTGCCCAAGTGGTAGGTTGTTTTGATTTAATTCTAAAAGAAATTAGTGGCCTTAATTTGCTTTTCTAAATTCAAGCAACTGTTCAAGAAGATAAATCAGAATCAGACTCAGCTACCTTCAACCATGATGCTTATGAATAACTCTACACATGAACAGCATCAGTTCTCTTAATGCAACTGTTTATATAATAAAATACTATTGAATCTGTATTAAGCAATGGCATTTCTCATTGAGAGATATTTAAAGTGCAGATCAACATCTACAACTGTTTCTGAGACAAAACCACTATGCTTCTTACATACTTGCAATCATTTGTGCGTGCTAGTAATTGTTATTACAACCAAAATTATCACAATGGTCATAAACTCTGAAATCTAGGAAACTGAAATTTACTGTTGAAATATTATATCCTGTGAGACTAAAGCTGTCTCAAGCCAGCAAAGTTGTGAAATCTTCACTGAGTGAAGACCATTATTTAAACTGTCTTGAGATCTGGACTCACGGTAGGGTTGCCTCAGATTTTAAGGACTGTATTTTATTTTCGAATTTGGTATATGAAGAGAGAACAGGATTTGCTCAAAGATGAGTGGATCAAAGCTGAGGAAATGGCTGAGAAACAGTGAGTGACTGGAGCAAGAAGATGGTGGAAACAAGAAGTAATTATTGGAGTTTGAAGACAAGCATAATCCTGGTAAAATTTTAGTATTGATTAAGAAAGAATGGTGCCCTCAAGATTTCATGACACCTCTCTATTAGTATAAGTCACCACTCAGTGAATTATTGCTTCAGAAAATGCAAACCATCTGGAACAAATTACCAGGCATATCTCCCTTCTCTGCTGAATCTCTGTGCCTGAATCAGTTCATAGCCTCAGATCATACTCAGCTGAACCAGCTCAATGGAGTAGCTGCTTAAGAAACTTAGAAGAAATGGTGAGATGTAAAGCTGACCAGGAAGTAGGCACAATTATTTATTTATTTATTTATTTATTATTAGGAAATAAGCAAGAAAATCCTCAGGAGAAGAAGTCAGTGTATTACTAGTGAATATGCCAAAATTCATCATCTGAGGATCCAGCTGAGACAGAGGACATTCATGTATTGCTCTATTTGAATGCATTGCTTGAACCATAAGAATTGACTGTCTGACTAACTTCATTTGCAGCCTTTTACAAGATCACATAGACTACTTACATTCTTAATGTTTTAAGAAATTAAGATTTTTTTTTAAGAAATTACTGTCCCAGAGCTGTGAGTCACTGCCTTCTCAGTGGAGGTATTGTAATCAACAGTGTGAGCTGGTTACAGTCAAACAAATGGTTGCAATTGATTCGCTCCACTGCTCTCAGTTTCTGTTCCCTCCACTAGAAGTGACTGCTACTTCTCATGTGATTTAAGCTGACCTGTGTCATGCTGAAGCAGACCAGTTGTGCTCATACTGTCAATGCTGCACTCCAGGACAGATGTGGAAAGTAAGCTGTGAGCAGTTCTGGAAAGGAACCAAATGTACTGAGTAGTAGCTTCCTAAGTATTTTCAAGTATACCACAATAAAACTATCAGGCACTGACCTCTCACCAGGGGATGAACCTCAACACTTTTGAAGTTATCAAGAGTTTTGCTGCTGAGTGCAGCAAAGATTTATCTAGACATGCTATTTTGCAGCATTTCAGTTACTAAACTGAAAAGATCTCTTCAGAGAAGTGTAATCCAACTGGGTGCAAATTTTACTCCAAGCTATTAAGAGAGAGAAGGAAGCAAAATTCTAAGTCATCGAGTTGTAATTTAAAGTTGGAATTCACTGTAAGTATACATTAATACCTGTAGATTAAAAATATGAAACAAAACTGATGTATTAGTCTGGGTTAGCTATTGAAAAAACAGAATTATTTCACAAAGTCTGCTGGAATGAAATAAACCTCATAAAATTATGCATATATAAGAATTTGGTTTCCTTCTTCCTATCTTCTTGCTCCTCCCTTCCTTTCACTCTCTAATACTTTGTAGTAGTTTCAGGTATTATAAGATAATGTAACATTTCATTATACATTCAAACAGAAAGCACAGAGTGTAATATAATGGAAAAAAGAATAACCATTTAGCATAGTTTTTCTTGTTCTTTTTGAAAAAATCACAGAACAGTTTGCAAATATTATTGAAAGCAACTTAAATTCTAAATCCCCATTTCATTCAAGGAAAGATGAGTAGACCCCTAACTATTCATGTGTCCATGAACTGTAAGAGCAGTTTTCTTCAGGAAAGTTTGTTTCACTTCATGACTGACTTTGTGGTACATATTTACAATGATACCACATGCAGTCTGATATCATATTTATGTACCAGAAGTAAGCTTGAGCTCTCACCTAAATTAAAGACATTCTTTTTTGGCTATAACTAGAAATACATTAATGTCCCCAGTAAGAGTTTACCTATCCTTCATCTGGATAGAAAGTTACATTTTTCCTGTTAGCTTCATTACTCTAAACAGGGAGAACAACTGATATGAGGATAGAGAACTTCTGAAATGCTCAAAGACTTTATTACATAAAGTAAGTGTATCTTTAAATGATTCAGAGTCTTCAATAAGGAAAACACACCACATGGACATGATTTTAATGAAGAAAGACATTTCAAGTCATTGTGATTCATATTTTCTTTTTGTTGTTCCAGTAGGAACAGCTGCTTGATTGTTTTGGCTTTGACCCCTTGGCTTCAGAACTGAAGTTTACCCAGTCAGTGCCTTTGGCATTAGCATTGAATTTTCTCAGAGCTCACACCAACAGCAACTAGGGGATGTGAGTGATTAACTGATCACCCTTTAAGTAAGTAAATGTGACCAAAGTCACTTAATGGAATAGATAATTTGTGGATGTTTGCAACGCAACTCTAATAGCACTACCATTAGTCTTGGGAGAGAAAGCAGGACACACCATTGAATGTGTGGTTGTTGAGAAGCAGTGATTAGCAGGGAGAAAGGAAGAGGACATATTTTCAGCTACAGCTGCATTCCCACCCCTTGCTATACCTCACTGTTCCTGTGTCTGCCATAATCCAAAGTTCATACCAATGGTGTAGTCCAAATTCCCCACTTAGCTACACCAGTGCTCCTGGATTAGCTCCAGTTGGCTTCCACCATGCTAACTGAAGCTGTGTAACTAAGAGGAGAATATGGCCCAGTAGCTGGTTAGATTAGATTCTGACTTCCCGTTGCTGCCAGCTGAACAAAGGGGAAAAACAAAGGGGAAAAAAAAGCTCAGGTATCATTGCTATCAATGTTGCTTTTCCTTTGTAGAATGGTATCAACAGAAGCTGCCTGTGTGCTTCAGTTGTCTTTTTGAAATTAACAAAGCTATTGTGGGGTTTTGTGGTATTAGAGAGGGGGCATTTCTCACTGTATCAATTTTTTCTGATGTTACCTCCCTTATTTTTCTCCATTGTTGCTGCTTTTGACTCAGTCACTCAGAGACCCTCAAGTCTCCTATCTTCTGCTAAACTAAACGAGTAGAAACAATATTTTCTCCTCCAGTGGACAGGAAAAGTAGACAGCAAAAAGAGCAAGTTAGGACCCTGGAGTAGCAGAGGGCATTAAATGGTCCTGTGCTGCTGGAGACAGTGAAACAAAACTGAAATGAGTATTTGACAAAAGTGTGTTAACTGAGTGGGAAGAAGTGAAAATGTTGGGAGGATCAGAAGGGAGGAAAGAGGGTTACTCAGTATGTCTGTAACTTTGTAGTCTTTGCATCTTATTTGTGTACACATCCCATTAAAAACTTTTGTTTTGAAAGTTAAATAAAAGTTTGCATACAAATAATGATTAAAGGATGAACCAAGGATGCTGGTGGGAAAATAAGAAAAACAACTTGTAATCCAATTTGTGATTTTTTAAATAGATGAAGAAAATTTACAGCTGTTGACTGCTCACAGGCCACAAAATCTGGTTACGTACACATACAGTGGTGAAAATACAGCAGAGTCATGAGACCTGAGAATCGATTCATCAATTTGGCAAATACAATGAATCATGACTGAAACATAGAAAATGAAGACTGCTTTTTTTTTCCTTTTTTTTTGCTATCAACTTCCCTCTAGTATAGCAATAGTTCACTTACTCAGTTCAGCTATAGCAGAAGCTAAATTAAATTTCTTTCAAAAAGAACACTTTTGTAACAAAAAAAATATTAATTTAGTTCCTGATAAAAAATAATCCAGCTGCGCTAAAGTGTATGACTGAGGATTTTACAATACCTGGCTAGTCTGCGGTTCTAGTGCTATGAATGTTTTACATCAGCAAAACATTAATCTGAGAAAAAGAGGAAAGGAAAGCATGCAGGTTTTATTTGGTTTTGTTTTTTTTCCTCCATGGTCTAGATTTATGGCTTGTATATAAGTACTGTAGTGCAGGGACAATGGCTTAGTGCTACTTGCTGTAAACTGCCTGTCTCCCACTTCTCTCAAGTGAGAATTTCTAGCTGTTTTGAAGGACAATCATTACCTAAATCTCTATACATCCATGTTTTTCTTCTGAGTTCTTTAAGTATCTCAACATCTCATCAGTGACTGAAATTCCAATACATTTTTGGCAAATTTAATGTTCTGCTATCTTGTTATTCTTACCCAGTGGTTTAACAGTTTTATCTACTTCTTAGATGCAAACAGAAGATTATCTTATTTTGGGATACCTCTGGCAAATTAGTTGCTCCATGTAAAGGCTGCTAAGCCTTTATTATCTATCACTGACTCTGCTTTATTTGATTTTGGAGATCTATGCGGGGTTGTAATTGCTTGTCAGAGGCATCGGTTGACTCCTTGATACTATACCTGAACTTGCTGTATTTATTTTTAAGCCCTTAACTGGCTTTCCCTGGTATCTACCGTAATTGAGCTGTGATTGACAGTCATTGTAACTTATGTTTTCCTTGCACACAGATAAGCTTTAGAAAGTGTGGCCAAGATTTGCTTGATTTTCAGATCATCTACTACTGTCCATAAAAATTATTCCTAGAGTTTGTTTGTTCTTCTTTGAGAAGAGTAAGCTTGGTACACCAAGCACTGACAGCTGGAACCTACCAAAAGACAATACTTTACTTACTGTTGTTATTTTCTGTGTACTAAGTTGGGCTAACAATGAGAAATAACTATTTGTTCCCATCGGCAGCAATGTGCAATCTTCGAATTTCCATCTTATAGCTTAGCCTAAGTGGAGATTTTTGTTCCTTTTGTTTCTTTGTTTTTCTTTTGTTTCCAGGGTTTTCTGCTGCTGTTTCTTGTGCAAGAATATTGTCACTGAACATGAAGAAAAGCTTTTTATGCAGACAGCTCCATAAAATCAGTAAAATAAATGGAGTTAATGGATGCTGATTTTGCCAGATTTATAGTTCTTAAAATACTTTCATAACCAGTAAAAATATTCTCTTTTTGAACCTTTTGCTATTAATAAAATATATCTTTATTATTAAGAGTTCTGTCTATTCCTATAGTGCATGCTTAGCAACATGCTCAGGGTTTGTGCTCTGATTGCAGTGTTTCTGCAGAATATCCTATTACAGCTGCTGTCCTGCCACAGTAAAGATCATTTGAGGGACCCACCTGAAGCTCCAATATTGTCCAGGAGGAAAGAATCTGTAAACTATTCTCACATAAGGCTCCATGCTTACTCTGATAGGGAAGAACTAGGTGACCAGGCTAGAAAGTAATGTGGATTTCTGGCTCCCATGCTAAAATCCAGAGCTTTGCATTATGACCCCATCACTTCTGGGGAAGCTTACACATTTTATAATAGATAAGCAGTAGCAAAAATGGAGGAATGTGTTTTCCTTTAAAGCGTAGCTGGAACTGATTGTTGGGAATTTGCTCCTGGTAAGAAGATCAAAGATTTAGTTCCCAGCCAGGACACTAATTCCTCCCACCCAAACGAATGTCCAAATCTCCTATCTCTTTTGAGGGGGAACCTCAAGGGCTATTCTATGTTTTCATTCATATTCATTGATAGATATATGCAGATATAGCTGGTACAGATAATAGAGTTTTTGGTTTGGTTTGTTTTTTTTTTTTGGGGG
>JAOBAS010000072.1:26055472-26085962 GCA_025311575.1 Elanoides forficatus
GGGGGGGGGGTTGGTTTTGGTTTTGGTTTTGGGGTTTTTTTTGTGAATGAGCTACTTCAATTAGTTAGAGGAAGTTGCTTTTATGGCATCACAGTCTATAGGCTGATAGTGTAGCTGACACCACAGTTACTGGAATATTAAAAAGGAGTACGATAGGACATTACCTACACATGGATGTATTCCTATTTTTTTATTATTAACATAAACTAAAACTTTTGGCTCTGAATCTCAAATCTCTGCCTAAACTTAATACTGAACCAGACCTCTTTCTTGCCTTCTCATGAATCTTGAATGTACCGCTTAACCCTGCAATTCAAAAAAAAAGACATAAACTAAGATCTGAAAATTAGTTTATAACTCCATTACCCAAAGATAATGCTGTTGTTGCACTTCACTAAATAGCAAGTAATATTAAGGCAATTATCACTTGAACAGGTGTTTCCAAGGATAATTGTTAGTGTGCCTTCTGCTATTTCAAATGTACAACTGCATTTTAATCCGAATAAAAATCCTGTCTGCTAATATATTTGTTAATAATGTTTATAATTTTTTTCCATATGTTTGCAAATATGCTCAAATCTTTCAATCAAAAGCCCTAGGATTTCATGGGATACTTTGTGCACATACATGAGAGAGATGGCAATCTAAAACTGTTCTGAGAATTACAGTTTCCTGCACTTACCAAGCATACAATATATCATAACTTTTCTCCATAATTTTAATTTGAGGACTATGAAGTACAATTTCCTTTTTTGAGGCCCTTGGTTAGGAAATGCACTGTGCAGCACCTCTTAGGCAATCAAGGATTTAATACATACCCTAGTGCCTTGGCAACTTTAATAATGTTTGGTGATGCAGTGCATCTACTATTCAGTAAAATAGAAAGAAGCTGCCCAGTCTAATAAATGAACAGACTTTTTTTTCTGGTTTTGTTTTTGCACTTAGGGCTGAAACAGAGTGAATGGGAATGATTATTTTAATTATACCTAGCCTAGTAAGATGACAGCTAAAGAACCTCAAAAAACTGTTGATATAGAAAATATCTTTAGGGAACTATTTCCATCTTTGATGTATGTGTCTTGACAATTTCAGAGAAGAACAAAAATCTAGAGCATTTTGTTGAAATAGAAGTGTTATACTGAACCTTTAAACCACTATTGTAAACTGCATTGACAATAACAGTCTAGATTTATTTCTCTATATAAGTAAACTATTTGTAATTTTTAGTTTGCTTCCCATCCACACTATATTCAATCCTATTATATGCATCCTTCTTTCTGACACACCACTCATAATACACTTGGCCTCCTAAAACATGCATACATGATTATTGTAATCTATTTTCTAAGCAGTTATAGAAATTTTTACCATAAAAATCTGTTTGTAACTTTCTTCTTCCTACTAGGTGAAATAGATACAAAGGTTAACTTATTATAGAGTAAATGAATGCAGTTAACAACTTATAAAAATACCTTACATCACCAAATATGTTTATTGCAAAGCTATTTCTTACTAGAAATAAAAAGAAATTATGTCTTAGGTATAACAGGACTAAGTTTTAAATTTTTTGAAGTAAATCTAAAGTTACTACAGATCAATCAATTATATTGTTACTGTGAATTCCACCTCATGTAAAGAAATGCTAGTTATATAGATTAAGTATCTGTGCTGTATTTTCTTTACTTGAAAAGTAAAATTACATCCAAAAGGTCAATGACAAACTATATGATTTTTATTAGTTACTGGAAGAATCATAACAAAATGAACTAAGTAATCTATAAAGAGATGCTTTTAAACAATTGCATAATTAAATGTATGTGGGAAATGTAAGCCAAATAATAGTATTTTTCTTAAATGTGCTCTTGTCAGTCTGTTTGAAAATTTGGAAAAAGCACTAGATCAATTCAATGAAAGGCCTTGCTCCATACTCTGTTGTAAATTCACTTTGTGACTGTTGAGATTGATAAAGCAATGTTAGTGAAAAATGACTTCTTCTCTATTGGAATTATGCACTATTCCTGAACAGAAAGATATAAAAAAGAACTTACTCAAACAAAATTTTTAATCTAACTTTTCTTCCTAATGACAGAACCAACAACTGATACTCTGTAAAGTTTCTATAAGACAGGGAAAACAAAATCAAGACTGCTGGTTCATGCAACATCCTTCTTTCAACCTTATGTAGAATTGAAAAGGCAATTCATAGCAGATCAAGGTCAGCAGGTCCTATGCTATGTATGCAGTCTTTGAAATTTAAAGTAATTGTCACACAGTGAATGTCGTCCTGGTAAATAAATACTGAATAAAAACTTTTCTAAATGGTAAAATATTCATGGGGTGACTGCAGTATCTTTTTTATAGCTGAATTAATTAAAGCAGGAGAGGAAGAACACATATATAATACCTAATGTGTAATTCACTATCATATACAGAAAATTGCAAGGTGAAAAATGTATTTGTGAGGGTCAGTACTTCATGCCTGTATTAACCCATATAGGTACTAGCTGAGTACACAGTGGTTTAGGCATTTCTTATTCCATTGGAACAAATAGATATTTCCTTTCACCGCTGCATTTTTTATTGTGATCACAGTGTAAAAGTATTATGTTTACTTCATTTTTATCCATATCTTCAGAGAAAAAACAATTTTTTTTTTTTTTGTTCAGAGTAATAGTATTATTCTATCAGCACTCAGTGGGCAGACATATTTTTCAACATTCCTCTTTTAATTAACTTGTCTTACAAACAAAGGCTACCAGATGAACACAATTTATCCACAGCATGTATTTTCAGCTAGGAGGCAGATAATTATTGCTCACTGCAGAAACAATGTTATTCTACTTGCTTATGTAAAACAAACTTTAAATGTCATTTTACAGCAATAAATATTATACTGCACAGTGCCATCTTAACATATAGCAATTACACAGAGGAACTTTTCATTAACCTAAAGGTCAAAGGTAAGAGATGATCACCAATTCTTGCTAATACAAACGTAAATTGGTTTAAGCTAAATGTAATGATCTAACACTCACAAAAACGGGGACTGTAAAAACCTAACAGCTATTGTACATTTCCAAGCAGAATCATGCAATTAGTAAACACAGTAAGAAAAATGTCACTTCCAGCTCCTGTTTTCTCTTGCTACTGGGTATTTCTTTTTGTATATCCCAGGAAGAATCATAACACACAAAGTAGCTGCTCCCTGTTACAGGCTAAAATTACCTTTTTTAATAAACTAGTGGCAGCTCTGCAACATTAAAATGTATTGTCTCAATTAAAAGAAACAACCACAAAGTAATCTTTAAACATTAAGAGAAAATTGCGTTTTCAAACACAAGTGTTGCAATAGCTCTAAACATACTTACTTCATAACACTTAGCACTTTATAGAATGCGGCAGAAAAAGTAAAGACAGACAGCAATTTAGTCATTTTAAACTACGAGCTAAAATACACTGTGCTTGAAGTTCTGAATATCCCTTTTCAGTGCAATGCAGACAATTAGATTTCATTAATCACAAGCTGATTTATCTCTTTTTCTCTTTTTTTTTTTTTTTTTTTCCTTCCATTAATACATAGATTTCATAGAGTCCCAGCTTATTTCCAATCAAGGGTTTGACTGATGGGCCTACATTAATTGACAAACAGCTCAGATGTGAACAGACATACTGTAAAACAAATATTGACCTACAGCAAAGGCAAAAATATTTATACTACACTGGACAAGATTGTGTACAAATTTCCTTTTAATACATCAGACATCAAAGCACCAGACAAAGTCTTTTGGCTATTTGTGTATGCTCTGTAACTACTCAAAAGCCAAATACAGGGAAGGAAGTTTCTAAGTAATATTTGTCTCTTAATACAGCTAGAGAGAAAGTAGCCATGCTATGCAGCATTCTCTTTTCTGCATAATTTAAGCAGTGCTATAACAGTCTTTATAATCAGAAGAGGTGAGAAAAGGTGAAATTAGAGCTTAGAGCAAAACTGCTTTCTCAGGTGATTTTCTCCCATTCCAAAAACCTATGCCAGCAAGATAATCACTGAGACAAAGAAAACCGAGCTTTGGGAAAACCTGTTCTGCCAACTCTTTGCTAGTCTGGAATTGCATGAGCTCTAACCTTTTTCCAGCTTAAGGCATGTGCTAGTGTAGCAAAGTTAATATGCAGTTTCCTTATGAATCCTAAGAAAAGCAATTGCTAGTAATATATTTCTCGAGCAACTGTGGAATATGTCCACTCCAAAGCACGTTGGGCTTTAAGGCCCAGTACTTAAAAGGGCATTAAACAGCATGCTAGGAAGACAATTACTACCTGTATTTGAGAGCAGGCTGATACCATTTTAATTCCATTTGCATCCTGGAGATTACTTGCACGATCATCCTTTAACAAATGGAAATATGATGGCTCTAACTCTGAAAGGCTTGCTTCAACAAGCAACATAAGACTTTTGAGCAAAATACTCATACATAAAATGTTTACAAGGTTTCTCTTGTTTCTAAGAATTATGATCTCTGACAAGAAGAAATAGTACAACTGAGCATAAGTTGCATCTTTTCTATAAAGCCTGTGCAAGGGCCAGAAAATTATTTCAGTGATAAATTAGACAATGAATTAGGGAGACCAATCTACTTAACAAATCCATCCAAAATGCACACATCTCTGTTCCTCTCTGTGGTACAGCGTCCATGTCACAGCAGATGATACAAGAGAGGCAGGAAAGCAAAGCTCATCTCTGACTTTACCTGGACATTTTCTACCTTCATATGTAGTAAGAAAATATGCCCTTATCCCATAGCGAACTATTTCACTATGAATAGTTCAGGATCCTTTAATTAGCCCTGAGCTGACTTACAGCTAGTAAATCAAATACAATTGGGATCATCCCCAGGGAACTAGGCCACCAGGCATGCAATGGCTTGCGCGTGTATCAACAAACTTCTCTTCCTGCATCAGATGGCAGCCCACAGGCAATTCCTTGTTTCCAACTACAGGCATAGCCTTTGTATGCTTTGTGTCACCTTCATAGCCACTGAGTATGATAAATTACTTCATAACATGGATAATAATGATAAACATTTGCTTTTCGAAGTTTTCTGTGTTGTATTCCCAATTAAAATACGGTACAATATAACTTGGTTACCTAGTTCAGCTAAGTAGATAACTCTCACTTGGATTCAGTCATATGATAAAATGATTTTTTGTGTTGGAGAGAAGTTTTAATTCTGATGCAATGTACAAGGCCTTTCAAAACTCATAAGTAAGTTTGAAAAGGGGGAACCTGATTGTCCTGTTTGCTTAGCCTTGGTGAGAGATGTTTCTAAAAGCAGAAGTTTTCCTTAATCTTCTATACTTTATTTCCAGGGCTTCCCAGGGGGCCCTTTTTCTCATGGAACTCACTCATTTATTTGAGGATAATCCCTAAGGTTGAAGAAAATAGTACTTTATAATAAACACAGCAAAAATATCATCTTCAAACCCACAGAAGTGATTCTGTTGATATATAGGGGGATATCTATGCTTCAGAAGTGCTTTTTCCATTTCTTTTTCCCTGCTTGTGTAGGTATCAGTTGTTTACAGTTACGTGCATGAAAAAAATGAACAAGATGTATCAGTAAATGAAAAGCCATAGTATTACATATAGTTGTCAGGTTTATGAGCTGCAGAGGAGGATGACTAACTAATATTTCCAAGTCATTCTGCCCAAGACTGTGCAGATACATACAGATGATAGTTCTCACAAGATTTTACATCAGGATATAAGATCTTGCACAGGCCTTTGTGCCCCATTACTCTGTAGAAAAAAAGTTTCTTTTTTCCTTTTTGACCATAATCAGCAAACAAACTCCTTTTCCGATGCTTCTGCTAGTCCTGTGTACATTACCGTAATTTATGAAAACATGCTGTAGACATAGCTTGCTATCTCTGTAACTCTTAGTACAGTTTTCTACTGTACAGTTGAAGTTCTCCTACTCTAAAGTCAAGTCATTCATGTCACAAATGGGGACATTATTTTAGGATAGGTTCTACTATCTCATTTTTAATATACTTTGAAGTGAGCATCCGAAGTATGATTACTTCCTTGGAGGTACAAGAAAGGAGTGTGAATTAGGCCATAGGTGATGAGGAATGTACGCATCTAGAGAACATGCTCAGAGGTGGAGAGGTTTATTTTTCTTACTGGATATAACGCTGTTATGTATATGTTATAAAGTCAGTAGAAAAACATTTTCTAATTAGCAGCATCCCAGTATCTGTATACTTGAAGACTTTGTTCACAATTTACCCTGATTTATCCTGGAGCCAAACACTGTCCTTTTCTTGTGCAGGCTTTGATGTCTAAAGCAGCAAGAAAATGTGTAATTTTCTGTTCTTTCATAGGTCCTTGTGGTTTAAGTCCAGCCAGCAACAAAGCACCACATGGCTGCTCACTCACTCCTCCCTGATGATGGGATGGGGAGGAGAAAATATACCAAAAAGCTCATGGTTTGAGTCAAGGAGAAGGAGGAGGCATCACTCACCAGTTATTGTCACAGGCGAAAACCAGACTAAACTAGGGGAAAGAAACAAAATCAATTTGTTACCAAGGAGGTTACAAGAGCAGGATAATGACAATTAAAACCAAATCTTAAAACACCTTGCCCCACGCCTCACTCCTTCCCAGCTCAACTCCACTCCTGATTTTCCTCCCCTCCTCCCCTCCCGCAGCACAGGGGAACAGGGGATGGGGGTTGGGATCAGTTCATCACACCTTGTTTCTGCCGCTCCTTCCTTCTCAGGGGCAGGACTCATCACACTTTTCCCCTGCTCCACCGTGGGGTCCTTCCCACAGGATACAGTCCTCCATGGACTTCTCCAGTGTGGGTCCTTCCCACAGGCTGCAGTTCTTCGCGAACTGCTCCAGCGTGGGTCCCTTCCACAGGCTGCAGTCCTTCAGTCACAGACTGCTCCAGCATGGGCTTTCCCATGGAGTCACAGCCATCTTCAGGGGCATCCACCTGCTCCAGCGTGGGGTCCTCCATGGGCTACAAGTGGGCATCTTCTCCTGCTCCATGGGCTGGGGGGACAGCCTACCGTCTCACCACGGGATGCAGGGGCATCTCCTCCTCCGGTGCATCTCCTCACTGACCTCAGTGTCTGCAGAGGGGTTCCTCTCACACTCCAATCTCCTCCCCCACTGTAAGTTTCCCCTCTTAAATCTGTTCTCCCAGAGGTATTACAACAGTCACTGATGGGCTCGGCCTGGGCCAGAGGCGGGTATGACTTCGAGCCAGGGAAGCTTCTTGCAGCTTCTCACAGGAGCCACCCCTGCAGCCCTTCCCCTGCTACCAAAAACCCTGCCACACAAACCCAAAGCTGTCCTGTAATTTAGTGGATGTCAAAAATATTCAGGAAAAAAGCAATAAGCAATGAACAAAGAAGTCTGAAGTAAACCCCAGAAATTTTAGCAAGTATGAAGGGGAAGAAGAATAGTATTCAAAATGAGTATGAAACAATGGCTGTACATGCACAGCTATGGGAGGATATTTTAGATTGCAAAACTGTCATAGGTTTGAAGAGGCACCAGGCTTTCCTCTCCAAAGTGAGGAATGTGAACTTAAATGGACATCTGAAACACAATTAGGAATATTCGAACCTCTGAGCAGGTTACATCTTTGGAAATTTGGGTTTTTTTAAAGAACTGGAGAAGATCCAAGAAAATTATTCAAGTAACCAACAAATTCATAAAAATTGTTTGAATAAAACACATTGAAAAACCCTTCAATCTCTTAACAAAGACCATGAATAAAAGATTTAAGGACCTTAACCTGTTGACAATGAACAACCTTTCCCAGAGATGTGATATCCACATGTCCAGAACTCACAGAGGAAAACAGTGGAGGCTCTAAATCTGCTGCAGTGAAAAAGAAGTTTTCTGCTAATTTTGGTAGCTCAGACTCTAAATGTCTGCCTTAAAGGCCTGTGCTAACATAACAAGTCACAAGTGTACATTTGCGTTTTTTCTTGGATGTTTCTGATACCCTCTAAAATTAAACATTCAGTGATATGGATCTTGTGTTACTTATAATTCAGGTTAACTTTCCCTCAAAAATAGTTGTAAATCTTAAAGATTTTATTTTGTCTTTTTTATTTCCAGAGGAAAAGAAAGAAACCCATTGTGCTTTGTTTTGACAAAGGCAAGATGATATATATCATTTAATGCACCGCTCTAGCAGTTATCATGAATTAACGGATTTATACGTAGAATAATAATCCCCTCAGAACACATAGCTTAATTGAATGGAAGATTTCTCCCTAAATTAAGAGCTCAGTAAGAACTGATAATTTGTTAGAGTAGCTCCTGTGGATTAGGAGTGGAAATAATTCATGGGTAACAGTTATTGTTTTATGTTAGGTTATTTTGACTTCTGTAATGTAAAGTGTATTCTCCCTAAAAATCTACCTCTACAATATTAACTGATACCAATGCACTAAATGGTGCATAAAAGAAGAAAGGTAAATATGATCAGAATCAGAACTGCAAAGAAGCTGTAGTATGTGACTAGATGTCACAAAATCTGCCCTCAAGTACATGTATACATACCTTTCGCTTAAATTATGGTGATGGATTTTCTAATGGAGAGCACAAATCATACACTTTCAGTATGTGTGGCTTTTCTTTCAGCTGGAAGAAACCAGCAAATAAAATCGGACAAATAGTAGTTCCAGAAAAAGGAGAAAGTGTGGTGGTGTTTCTTGTTGGCTCACAGAAATAAGCCAAAAGACAGGTAGATAAAAGAGCATTAAAATTATGTAGTTCTGCCATACTTATCATCAGCAGCCTGTCAAGTGCTGTGTAGCTCGATGTCATTACCATCACACTAGGGGAAATACTCAACACGCTCAGGGAATCAGAGGTACAACTAATTGGCTTGATGTCCATATCTTCTATGTGGTGAACATGGACCTAAGTCTATCTGTCTAGAGTGCCAGAGGTGTTGTACAGAGGACATGAATTAACCTGTCATCAACAGTCACAATGAAGTTCCCAGAAGAATGCTGGGTTTTATCTCATGCAATGAATGACAAGGTTTTGTGTGTGTTTGTTTTAAAATGTTGTATAACTATCTGAATTACTCAAAGATCTAGTGGAATAAGAATGGTGTTTATCAGAAAATTAGTTTATTCAGTACCTACTCTTGCTGTTAAACCTGAGAAGTAACTTCTACTCTTTGCAAGCCTGTTTGTGCAGTGATTGTGCAATTATAAAAATTAATTAGGTTATAATAATTGCAATGTTTTCTAGTCAAACTGTGATTATAAAATCTGGAAGAGACAAAAAGAGAAGAAATAATATTTGTCCAATATAGAAACAGGGAAAACAGAATGCAAGCATAAAACATGACAAGGTAACACCATCCAGTGGTCAGCCCCTGCAGCTCTTACACATTGCATTCTTAAGGAATTACGCATAAGACGTCACTTTTGTTGATAACTTTTCATTCCTGCAGCCAAAAAGATGTGACAACAGGATTAAAAAGTATTTTTCTTTTTCTATTTTTATAAAGCAGGCATATTTTTAGTTGCAGGACAGTCTGACATCATTATAGCAAAACATGAAAGGAAATGGGCAGACAGAGAGACAGATTAGACAGATGCTTGTAATTACTACAATGATCTATGTATTCACCAGTATGTGACTAATGCTATTTTAGCACACCTTTCTCTCTTCCTTGAAATGGATTAAGTTCATCTTTTTCAAAGTGAACAGCATCCTGCAATAAACTCCAATTTGAAGTTAAAGCTGTCAGCTTAAGTAGTCCTTCTCATGAAATAGTTGTTGGGAGTCAGGATGTTTGGGGTGACTATATTTCTCCAAATAGTTAAATAATGGAACTGATCAAATAGCAGTTTAAGAAAGTTAAGGGCACTTATAAGAAAGTTAAGGGCAGCATTCCTGCTCTAACTAATCTTTTTTTTAATTCTCTTGACACAAAATATGTATAGCATCTGTCCTGAGGAACTTCTTTCATAAAAGTCCAACATATTGTAGATGTACAGACTTAGATATGTGCCCCGGTACTGCCAAATAGTCTAAATGTACTAAATAGTAACTCTGCTCTCACAAATATTAGCAAAAATTTGTCTTTCCCATTTATCACATGGTTTATTCACAGTCATCAAGTGCTATATTATCTGACAGTAGAAACATTGGTGCAGTATAAGATTTTGTAAGTGTTTTTTATTTTCCTTTAACAATAAAAAAATAACATAAAGTGCATTTAAAATATATCAGCTGCTGTTTAGGACTTCCAAGCTTTAGTCTAAATATTTTCCAAGAAATGTTCTTCAAGCCCTCTTAGAATATAGTAGCATGGTTTTGCACTTTGCAGGGTCATCAGAAGGTGGGTTCGTAATATTGACATCTTGAAGTTCAGACCTATACTGTCTGGGCACACATAGAAATGGATTTCATTTTACTACATGACAGGCTACCAACACAATTGTCTCTTTTCAATTTGTCACATATTTTCTTTTTCTATATCTCAGTGAATGTGAGTCTCAATTCTTTAACCCAATGTCATAGACTACTAGTGTGGAAAAAATACCTAAGATCAAAAAAAATAAAAATGGTTAAAATCAGAGGACTATGGTAATAGCCACATCTTCTACTAAGGGTTCCATACGCCTATGCTCAATAAGCTCTCCTAGTTCATCTGGCCAAACTTCAGTTTTAACCTCCTGTTCCTGGTACAGGTGTTGGGTTTTTTTATTTTTTTCTTTCTGTATTATGGAGAGAGAAGAAAAGAAACACCCCTTCTATTTACTCTTTTTCAGCTTCCGATGGTCAGAAGTCATCTGAAAGAAGATAACCCTGCTTAGTTACTTGATACAACAGCTGACTAATTATATAAAATTTTCTTCTTTAGCATATAAGAAATACATTTAATTTTTTTCCATTTACCCCTACTTTTCTGCTTGCTAGTGTAATTTAATCACATTTGACAGCTCTGCAGTTCACAGATATTGTCACAGGCTCTTAACAAACAATATTTAAAGCAATACCAGTCCACCAGACAAAAAAAAACAAACAACATTCAAAATCTGACTCTCAGACACAACACACTCAAACACATACTTATTCAACAAAGCATTAAGTTTGTCTTCATAACTTGCTCTGCCTTCCTCAAGATGAGAAATGACTAGTGGTCTTTTTACTTACTCAACACGTATGTGCAGTTTACATTAAGAAAAAAAAAAAAAACTTATCAATTGCATAAGTAATTTTGGAAGAGTAAGAGTTTCTAGGTTTTAGATGAGTTAATGGGAGGCAGCAAATTTTACATGTATGCCTCTACTTGTCAGTTATCTACTCTGATGGACTTCTAATCAAGATTTCTCTTCTACTGTATTATTTATTTTCATGTCTTTATGGTCTCTAATAGCAGAGATGCAAAAATTGCAGGAAACCAGATTCATTAAATTAATTATACTTACCCATCCCTGTCATCTTTAAAGACAGTATTTCAAGTTTAGCCATCATAAATGTATACTCCCCCACACTTTTATATTTCATTCAGTCTTTCATTTTCTTCTAGGGATATGTCCTATTCACTGGGAAACTCATCTACAGACAATGTATCAGGACTAACACCAACCTTTAAGTAATCAGTTTGTTGATTGTATACTCCCAAAGCTATGATTATGTTTTATGTTTTCTTCACAACAAATACTGTTCTTATATTTGTGGTTTTATCTTTTGGTGAATACTCAGAAAAACAGTATTATCTAGTTTCCTCAATACCATAGTAAATACAGCTAAAAAACATTGTTCCCTACAGACTTCCTTTTTTTAAAATTTAAGTTGTTTGGGTTTTTTTTTTTAATTTTAAGGTTGTTTCAGGGGTCATCAATTTATATGCCCTAATCAGACCTATACATATCTTTTAGCTTTCTTTCATCCACTAACATTTTTAAAGTGCTTTGTATCCTGTGTCTTTACATTGTACATGCCACACAAGCCTTTCCCTTGATTTTTTGTTCTTTTTAGTCACCTGGTTCAGTAGTATTCTTTTACTAATTTAATTCCCCTTAAAAAGCACATTTGCTGTGCTTTATATGTGGTGCACACATACCATACATGTGTTTTATTTTGTAAGTCATCATATCTCTTCTGTTACTGTTCCTGGTTTCACTATTCTGCATGGCCATTTTCCAGTAAGTCCTTCAGTTTCTAGAATTTTAACATTTTAATACTAGTCACCAGATCACACCTTTTTTTCTGCTATTAACTCTTGCATTAACCTTGAAAATTACTAACATATTCTTGCTGTTGTTTTGGTTTTCTCATTATTTTTACTTTACCATGAGCGAATTCTCCTAAACAGTCATGAATTGCTATTCATTCTCAGAGACTCCAGGAGTTAGGGGGACATTTGAAAGAGGAGCATTGTATAATCTCAGGTTTTAAGCAAACATTTTCTTTCTTGGTAGGACATATTCCAAATAACTGAGCTGTCATTAAGACCAGCACATTAACTGTCACAGAAGCAGCTAACATTTTTTTTGTAGCACGCCCTGGGGAATTACATTTTATTTGGTCTTTCTTAGATATTTATCCTTTAAACTCTGAGTACACTGTTATAAGTACACAGTACTGTTTAAAGCAGAGGAATGGTCTTAAGAATGTTTTGAAGCTTAATTAATGTTTCTTCCTTGAATATTTGAAGGATATAAACACCAAAGAAAGAGAAGAGTCAATTAGTATATTGCCTAGGGTAGGTAAAGGAGTAATGAGATGGAATTAGGAAAGGAATGTTTAAGTTAAATAACAAGAAAATCTGCAACTGAGAACCACTAGCCTGTGAAATTGTTTCTTAAGGAAAAAGGTTAAGGAATTATTTCTGGAGACAATTAAAAATATGTGGGCACAGCATGAAGACATGCTGTAGAGTAGAGGCAATGTCTTTTTGGAAGAAAAAAAGACAAGATAAACATTTTCCATCTTCATTTTTACCTGTGCTTTTTCAGTTTCAGTATTGAGTGCCAAGATATTTTTGAGGAAAACAACCTTTCTTCAAGCTGAAATGACATGAAGAAGTCATTCATGGGTTTCTAGTCATCAGATACTGCCATTAAATCACTAAGCTCTATAACATTTAACAGTATTTAACTCCTCTAGTCAGTCATTACATGACTGGTAAAGACCAAATACGTCATTAATACTTAAATAGCTATCAGTGTTTTAAATTTCATACTGCAGAATTCAAAATGTCACTCATCCATAATTCAAAAGATGTTTAAGGACAGCAGTTAATGGCTTGCAGTAGCCCTCTAATCCATGAGCTACAGTCCGACATAGGATTAAAGGCCAATGTAATTCAAATGAGATTATGAGTAATGTAAAAATTGTATCTGAAAACATGAAAGGACTAAAAGCCTTTCAGCTTGATTCCAAGGGAAAAAAAACCTGTTTACATGAGTATGTAATTATTTTGTAAGATACTATGGATCACAGTTAATAGGACAACAAGAGGATAAATTTGTCCTTGAGGGTGGAATATAGATTTGCATTTAGTGGCTGTCTGACAGAGCTTAATTCTATTTAGTAGCTTTGACAAATTCTTATAAAAAAAAAAAAAAAGGTTTGTATTCCAAGTCTAATCTATAAACCTTACTGTAGTTAAATATCCTTCTCTACATGGGTCCTGCACTACTCTATTGACAATGCAAATGGGTCTCATTCAATGATTAAAGGATACTTAGGATATTTGGTTCTCACTGCTCATTTTGCGACTTTGCTAAGCTACAAGGTATGTGGAACAAAAGAAAAAAGATGTAGTCTCAAGAATCAATGCTTGTAAGAAACCACAATTATCAGAGAATATGTCTAAAAGAAAAGTAATGTAGTTATTTGTGACTTAAAGAGTATTAGTCAACTGCATCAGATCAGTGGAATACTGTGAATCAGTGAATTAAGTATTATATTATGTGTAGAGGCAAAGAACGCTTTGTTCAGTGTATTACTGCTATAATAGATTTTTTTTTTTTAAAAAAAAAAACAAACTAGCTACGCTTTTAAAATAATTACCTATAATCCAGAACTCACAGGAGAAAAAAAAAAAAGAAAGAGAGTTGCTCACTTTATAAACATGTTAAAAGGATCACTTAAGATGACAAAACACAGGAAACTGGACTCAAAACCAAAAATATTGTGGGGTTTTTTTTTAATCCTAAGTTTTGTTTGCATTATAGAACATACGGAATGAAGCATTTACTAAAAAAAAAAAAAGATTGCTTATTATTTTTATTATTAATTTTGTTCAAATTCTCTTTTCATTTTTATTGTGAATACACAATAATTCCCCTAAAATCAGTAGTTTTATCATGTTATAAGACTGGTTTAACTATTATGTTGTCAGGTCACATTGAATTCATATATGTATGTGGACAAGACCGGGCAGCATGGATAAATTAATCCTTTGGAATGAGTGCTTCCTTTGGATGACACATTGTGCCGTCTGAGACTGTCTGCATAGCTGCCTAGAAATCAGTCATTTTGCACAAGGTTGCTGGAGGAATGTAGCCATTTGCATAAAAGCAACGTCCATAAGGTCATATGGACGCTTCCATTTACTGACTGAAGTCTATTCGTTAAGTACTTCTCTCAGCTCAGAAAACATTTTTTAGAAGTCTTTTCCTTCTTTATTTTATTCATGTACTTTAATAATAATGTATTCTAGCCAGTGAAAACAGTACATCCAAAGACACATTCATCTACAAAATGATGCTGAAATTTCAGATTGTGGGATTTTAAATTAATTTTATTCTTATTAGAGATGTTAAGGTTAAAATTAATATATGTTTTCTATGCCAAAAATTAATCCACCAATCATGAAATGTATATTATTTATCTCTGACTGCTATCTCAGTCTATGACTTTGTCCAATTCAGTTATCACATCTCTCTACTCATTTCTAGCAAGCTGATACATGATGCTATGCTAGTAATACTAAGGCTCCATCGGGGGGAAAACAAAGAAAAAAACCCACCAACTGTATTGGGTCTGGCTGAGATTAAATTAGTTTTCCCCATAGCAGCTCTCATAGTGCTGTGCTTTGTATTGGTAGCTAGAAAGGTGTTGATAATATACTAGTGTTTTGGCTACTACTGTAGTTCTCACACAGCATCAAGGCCATCTCTCCAACATTCCCCCCCTTACCCCCAAAGGCCAGTAGGCTTGGGGTGGGCAAGATCTTGGGAGGGGACATAACCAGGACAGCTGACCCAAACTGGCCAATCGGATATTCTATACTTTATGATGTCTGCTCAGCAATAAAAGCTAAGAGAAAGGAGGAGGAGAGGAGGGAATTCATTATTACAGCATTTGTCTTGCAGAGCAACTGCTAGATGTACTGCAGCCCTACTTCCTGGGAGGTAGCTGGACATCACCTGCTGGTAGGAAGTAGAGAATAAATCTTTTGTTTTCCTTTGCTTCTGTGCATACCCTTTGCTTTTGCTTTATTAAACTGCCTTTATCGACACATAAGTTTTTCCATGTGTCCCCCTTATTTTCTCCCTTTTCCTGTCCTGCTGAGGAGGGAAGTGATAGAGCAGCTTGGTGGGCACCTGGCATCCAGCCAAGGTCAAACCACTACCATCCTTTTTGGCACTCAACATGGTGCACGAGACAACAGCAGGGTTTTTTTAAGTGTGTTACAGCTATAGTAGTTATTAAGTGGCAAGCTTCTCTGTGAGTCACAGAGTTTGTTGGCTGCACTGTTTATCTCTTTATTTTGTTGAGCTTGGGAATGTGCTAGTACAAACAATGACTATGTGCTTTGCCCTGGCATTGATGGCCTTGCTGTACTGGGGGGTCTATCTTGTGGAGAGGATGAGTGAATACATCTCCCTCTTCTTACTTGGGAGTGACGTGGGTGGTTTTATTGTGCAGGTTCCCAAGGTCTTTGTTCACTCTTACAAGAGCTGTTTAATACTACTAATTAATACTGTTACCATATTATGGGTTTTGTGGAATCTGGTGTCCTCAACTTCTGAGTGAAAACAACTTTTGGGTTAGGCAATACTGAAATGTGCCCTGAGGTGGCTGGTCCCTGGATGGCAGCATGTGTGGAAGGATTTGGGCAGGTGCCTAGGGCAGTTATCACCTCCCATAGCCTGGGACTTTGCAACTGAACAGGCAAGTATCCACGGCAAACTGACACATCACCTGATAGAAGAGTGCCTTGCCTGCCCCAATGAAAATCAGCAGCTTCTCTCACTGTACTAGGGATTGACCTGTGCTTACCGAGCTACAGTTGAGTACTATCAGAGGACTGTTGTTAAGGCAGGGACCCAAACGACCTCTGAGAATACCTTGACTGAGACTGGGCTGCAAACTACATCTGAGAACATGATAGTAGAGATAGGGACCCAAACTGCATCTGAGGACACCGTGGTTGAGATAGCAACCCAAAAACCACCACCAATCAAAAAAACTCAGTCTTAATCTTTTGGTTTTCAATAGCATAAATTATCAAAGTATAAGGAATAGTTAGGTTTTTGGAAATTCAGAAATGCCTCATTACCTAAACCATTATGTCAGACATGTAAAATAGTCATATATCTAAAACATACACAAAAAGATTAATAATTTGTATTACTTGTATTGTTTTACCACTAACTTTCAGATTACTCACAGTGACAGCAGTGATGGATATTATGAATTTCTAAATATTGCCAGAGGCTTGCTGCAGAAGTTGATAATGTTGTAACAGGACCATCAGGTGTGCTTTCCCTCCTAATATTTATAGATTGGTTGAACATTGGTAATTCCTGGGACAAAAGTGCAAAAAGCCTTGACAGAAATTCTGAATGCTTTGAGTATTCTGGTCTGCTCTGTGTATGTGTGCCTTTAGCATTGCTCACTGAAGTTAAAAACGTGGTTGGTCCAAGGTGCATGGAGGACAGACCTGTGTGACATTTTTTCTTTGAAGTCATTAAATTGATAACTGTCCTCCTCTCCTGTGAAACAGTCAGTGTCCTTGTCACAATGCACACATATGCCTCTGATATTTTTTGGAACATTTCCACTGTGTTTAGGAAGTGTAATAAATACTGAGTAATAAGTAGCACTTTTAATATTCTCTCTCATTTACAGGTTGTTTTTACCCCAAATCTCTTAACTTTCTAGAAAGGAGGCAAGAGTTTCTACTGTAGTAAGCAAACCACCAGCTGTACCCTTGTTATCTGTCTTGATTGATGGCAACGCATTCACCCTTTTCCTGTTTACTAGGAATCTTCTTTTTTGTATTTGACTTGACCTGTCCTCTGAGAGCCACTTTTGCGATATTCTGAAAGTTTCATTTGTTATATCTCAGATGCTGTGCTGCTGAGGCTAATACTGTCTCAGGAAGACCTTGAAATGCTAATTCTAGCTTTGGTTGCATCAACATATTCTTGCTCGTTGAGACCTCTTGTTTCCTGAGCTGACAGAAGGCTGTTTGCATAATATACAGGTTGCTGAAAATTCAGCAACCACAATGTCATGTTACTGTAAATCTAGTCATTAGTTGGGCTCCCATTTTCAAAGTCAGAACCCTGGCTACAGTTGCATTGCTCTTAACTCAGTGTGCACAGTTTCTGAGTTACTCCCTAAACTTTAGAAGGTCACATCACCAAACTGCATAGCCCCATTTATGAAAAGAACTGAAAGTAAGATGCAAGGTAAGCAGCCACAAAAATAAAGCAACAAAACGTGTGAGTTGAAACAACACTGAAAAGGCATTGCGAGGTTTCTTAGAGTACAGTTAGTATGACCTTTGTTTGCTGATGCTGCAATGTGACAAAAGCAATACAAGACTTGTGAAGTATTAAGACATATTCTGTTTGCCATTTTATCCCAAATATAAGTTAACAGAGGACAGAAATTTTCGATAGAATTATGTCTCCCTGTTTATGATGACCACCAGCATGAGAAATGCTTTTATATACTTTGGAAAACAGAATAAACATTTGTACATGAAAAAAGTAGATAACTATTAAATGGGTCATTAGGTGACCCCATGCTTGAAAAAATGTTTTCAGCCTTTTGGTTCTGTCTGAATGTGTGAAGGAAGATCTAAAGGAATAAACTGTCAGGGCCACTGATGTGCAAAAAAAGTGAAGTTTTTTCCCCCTATTTTTCATTTTGAGTTTGGGAATCTTTTTCATGCTGAAAATAATAATTCCAGTCATTAAGATTAAATATGTATTTTAAATGTTTTACTTCCATTTTTAATACACTTTATTTTTTTGCAATAATGAAGATGAAAATCTGCTATGGGTTTTATCTGCTTGTTTATTTTTAAATGAGCCATTTCATTCTGTAAATACTTAAAAGCTCTCAATTTCCTTTATTAAAAAAATGGCTCAGGTGAGAGGTTGCCATGTAAAGTTTCCTTTCAACAAGCTGAATTCTTCTAATAAAACCACAAAGTGAATCCTGACCAGCTCTGCTAATCATCATGCTAATTAATGCATTGCTTATGGAAATAAAGCTAGTGGCAGAGTAAGGCTGCCTAGCGGAAATGTCAGTGTCGTTTTTTATTCTATTTCTGAAAATTCCAGGTAGACTGGATGGTTCACCCTTTGCAGATTTTTCAGGATGCTGGAACATGAACAGGTTAGCACAAGAATGATGGATCCATGGGCACCTCAAAGGTTCTAGCATAGGTGGTGTTTTGCACCAGGAGGTGCTGTTTCATTACGATCTTGGGAAGAAAAGCACTCAGACTCTGTAAAAGTACCATTTAAAATGCTAGAGCTAACACTATAAAGAAAGAGAGCACAGATAATCTTCAGTCTCTTCTGGAGGATGTGTGAATCAGAGACAATGACTGAACTACGGTGGGTGAATACAATCTGCAGTTACACACTCAACTGCAATATCTCTCTAGCAGCAAGTCTCGTAAATTTGATGAGATACTTATTTTAACCAACCATGTATTTTTCTCACTGCAGGTTGCTTGCATCTATAGTGCATCATGATTTCCAGAATAGTACTAGCATCCAAAAAAAGCCTATATGTGGTACTACAGAAACAGTAATATTGTGGAATAGAATAATGTCCAAGTACTGAAACCCACTTACCAAAGTTAAAAAATCCTTAGGAAGAAGGGAGGGAAAAGAAATTGAACTTTAATTACACTGAGCTGCTCACCCCAACTTTGAAAAAAAAATCCTTTTTCAACAGGTTAGTCTGTAGCCTCTGAAAAGAATACCATTAAATGTTTTGTATTTAATTTCTCCATTTAAATATTGACTATGCTGGTTTACCTACCTGTGAAACTATTGTGAGGATTAAAAAGTCTATTTTGTCCGAATAGGTCAAAGTAGTTGAGAAACACAAAGTACTATTAATACAAGTCAATTCTTGATAATGTGTATAGTAACATTAGAATAGAAGAAAATAGATTGGTTTAAAACTGCAACAAAAATAAAGAAGTATTTGTGCAGTACAAATTTCCTACTCAAATGGAACATCTAGTCAACTTACATAATGCAACATGAATCACCCTGTTAAATGAAAGGCTTTCCAGAAAGAACAAAAGCACATTTCTAAGGTAACTTTTAAAAGGCTAGAAGTGAAATATCTGATTTCTGGCCAAAATTTAGTGAATAAATACTTACTACCTGGGAGATCCTTCCACACAAGAAACCTTAAATATTTAGCAGGGATTGGAAGAAAAGTGCCATTTCCAGCAGAGTGCAGCAACCCACTAATAGATGTATAGCTAGTGGACCTACAAAATAAAATATTCAGGAAATAAAAGCAGTTAATGAATGTTCTGTACAGAATAACACACAGAGCTGCCTTCCTTTTTCACTGAAGTTTTACATAACTATAAATGTCTTCTGATTTGATGAACAAAATGTGCTCATTTCTGTAATACATTAGTAGGTGAAAACAAACCTTTTAAAGGAGTATTTTTCCGTGTGTTTTCTTCTAAAAATGAACTTAAAAATGAGGCTAACTTAATGAAGTCTAGTAAGACATGAGATGTGTCAGATACTTTCTAAATTCAAAACATTTAATGTTGAAAATGTATTTTTCTCCTGTAACATTCTAACCAGGAGAGACACAATACACAGCTTTAGCCAACTGATGGATCTTCATAAAAGTAACATTGCACAGAGATTTTTAAAATTCAGGGACAGACACTTTAGCAAGTTCTCCCAAATCACAATTTGCAAATCACAGTCTGGAGCTAACATTTCCAGAGAGTACAGCACATTTTATGAGACCCCGTTTAGCGCTGGGTCACTAAATCCTTATAAATGAACTCAGATGCATTTTTAATAAACTTTCAAAGAATGTACAAAATCTGACTATTTGAATAAGAATTTTACTTATGAGCTTATTATGTTAAGAAGCTCAGGTTTAAAATTATTCAAATTGAATAAGTAAATCTTACACCAGAAATGTCCTTCCAGATCATATTTAGAATCTGATTCCTGCTAAGCTTTATACCTTTATAATCCCTTCTTTTCATTTCTAATTGTTTTGCTAGGAATTGAGGAGCTTACCAGACCAAAATAAATATCTCATAGAGATAAAAGTAACAGAGCAAAAGTTTAAGCCAGTTTAAGGGAGTATAATGCTAAAGGGTGGGTCCTAAACCAGCCATGTTGCCACATGAAGAAGAGTAATTTATCACATTAGGAAGTGATGCTATATCCTTTTGAGATACCACACATAAAAAAGAAATCCTTTTTCATGGTGCTTATTCATCTCTTCATATCTCTTCATGCAATACTGTTCAAACAGGCAGATCTGGAGCATACTTGATCTTATCCTCAAAAGGAAAATATATGTGTGCGGGAGCATAATAATGGACTCAACGACAGATCAATATAATCATAGCTGAAGACCCTTTACTAGAGCATCAGACATCATTTTTATACATTGGTTACATCCGTACATGCGTTTAGCTATTTTACTATTGGTTACATGCATTATTCACGCACTGTCCATGTGCTTAATTACACTTAATGATTGGTTATATCAACTCTGTATACGCGCATAAACATAGGACATAATTGGTTATACCAACTAAAACATGCGAAACTTGTCTCAGTCTAATTGGTCAAGATAAACTGCCGAACTGAGGTTCTTTGTGCCAAGTTCCCTTTATTGTGGAATGCACACCTGTGTTCTTCTAATTGGCATCTTTCTTTTTTTTGTCTTCTTGTTTATTCTGTTCAAGTTCTTCTAAAGGCATCTGGAATGCTCTTGCCACTGTTAGCTAAATATATGTCCACATATGTGCTGTTTACCCAGCTAAATAAAGTGGTGTACCTATGTACACATGCTTGATGATTTCAACGTGTCTTTGCAAACCAAGCTGCTGAAATACTTTCTATGCAAAACAATGTACATCAAGCCTTCACAAAGAAGGGAAAACAAGGAGATGTTCTCTGGTTCATTGTAGTTGGATTCACCAATTCAGACCAGCAGCAACAGTACTATGTTTTCATAATTTGACATACCTTCAATGCATCTAACTGACTGTTACCGCAGGCTAAACCAGAAAAGTGTATGTACTGAAAGCCATAGGTCACAAAGATGTGATGAGATTTCTTGAATTTTCCAGCACAATCACAATGTTACTTTTGCTGCAGTGAAATCAAAAGTCTTCCCTCTGCAATATAAGAAGTGACAAGAGCAGGCAAACTCCAACTGGACTGAAGCCACAGGAGAGAGAGTGACACACCAGCTCACTGTTTTACAGGAAATATGGTCACTTTGAGGGGGGGGGTGCAGAGAGAGAGGAGGATCAGGAAATTCAGTAAACAACAGTAACTGAGCAACCACTTCAATTCACAGGTAAGTGTATTTTTTTTTTTCCACATGGCTATTGTCAGGAGTGCCTGTAATCTCATGCAGATGCAATATTGAACTGTTGCTGATGTTCACGGAGCAGCCAAAGGGGAAGCGCATTAACAGCTACAAACTCCATCAATCATAGTCTCCTTAATAACAGCACTTAAACGATCTCTCTTGGTATTAACTTATATTGTATCTGTGGCTAGAATCCAACGTCTAACAGAAAAGGGTCCTTTTGAAGGAGTAGTTCTGTGGCCACTGTGATCATTTAAATGAAAAGATTCCTACTTTCTTTAGTGCTTTGTCTACACTAATTAGTCTGTATTAAGCTCATTATCTTGATTTAATCCAATTAGTTCTACTGGAACAGAAAGAGAAAGAATGCCTTCATTTACTTACAAATATCAAAGAAACTTAATGTGAAACAGAATACTATATGGCTTTAATGCAGGAATATATAATCCAGTTTAACTTATATTAAAACTCAGCATGGACTCTGGGACTTGAGATATTTTGTACATTATTTATTACACCAGTGATTTCCCCATGATGTTTTATTTTTCTTTGTAGGATAACGTTTTAGCACAATGGGCCAAACTGCAGTTTGATGTGTACATCTTCATGTGGCTGTGTGTAGAACTTCTCTGAAGGTCATGATGTTTGCATATATACCTGTCGCAGAAAGACTGGGCCAACAGTGATATGTTTCAAAACTCAATTTTCTTTAATGGTATCAAAATGCAGTGGTCAAATTGAACAGGAATGTTATGTGCTATTGAGATATAACAGCCAGATTGAACAGGAATATTAGGTTGTAAACGCTGTGACCAACACAATTTATTTACAGGTTCAGAATGCAGCTGGGAACGATGGCTACAGGAACTGTAACCAAATCTAAGAGTAGAATGAGGACTCAGAATGAGCACACCACTAACCGATAAAGCAAGGCAGTCAGTCCCGGGGAGATTCTCAGGCACACTTCCCAATCGAAGGGGCTGGCTTCTTACTGCAGACCTGCTGCTCTGAAGAGGACTGGCTGAAAGGGATCTGCCAGTGACTCCCTTTATACCCCAGGTTGGATCAGGGCTTGTATATAGTCAGGTGTCTAGAAACTTCTCTGAAGCGAGGTGTTTCCTTGGCTGAGGTGTTTCTGACAGACTGAAGTCACTGGGGGACCTGAGGCGGGGCACCCTGCGCAGAGTCCTGAACAGCAGTTTCTGGTATAGCCCTTTCCTCCCAGTGGTCAAGAAGTTTTGGTCTTTATCGGGGTGGGTGTACCTGCCACAGTACCAGAGGACTAATATACCCTTTTCTGTTTAGAGACTTACTTTTTAGACTATGTCAGCCATCACATTTTGCTCAGTAGATAAATGTGACATGATTTAAATATCAAATTACCATTGTTAGAGTATTCCATATAAATCTTATGAAGTCAGCATCTTGGCAGCTCCAAAGAAAACAACCTAGGTCCATCAGAATAAAGACAGAACAGGCAGCTGTTTCCTTTAGCTATTATTTTAAAATCAATTGTGTAGACTTTAAGATTAAATTATAATAAATAGTTAGAATACATATTGTAGCCCATTTTTCCTTCATTGCACATGATTTTTTTTTCCTGAATCACATTTCTCTGTTGAAGAGTTTGGAACATCTGATGTTGTGTAAACCTCAAAAGCAATTGACAAGAATAACACTGTCAGTGTCAAAACAATGTAGTGTGAGAGGCTGAACTGCACAGTACTGGATTACAATACTACAATCCATACTGAGCTTCTCTTTAAATCTCACAAAGGAAAATAGCCTTTTTCAGAAGAGCTCAATTATGAGAAAATCTGGTCATTGTATTTAGTTTTAAACTGTGTACTATAAAATAGTATTTGATGTGTCTTCATTTCAAAAAAGCCTGTATAATTTTCAACCTGAAACTACCCATCTTAATCTGAGATGTAAATAGGGCTAGATTAGTGGTCTATCAATGAAGCTCAATGAAGCTCACCCCATTCAAACCTAATTTACATTCATTAGTTACACAAAAGCTTTACCTCTATTATAATTTTACTTTGTTACTTAATTCAGTAACAAGAATGAAAGTGAAATTAACTGCAGTTTTAAGCCTGGGAAAAGCACATACATTTTCAGTAAGCACACACTATAAATAGATTTACTTCCAGCATTTTGTTCTTTTAAATTTGTGAGAGCCTTGCTAATCTCCAAATTGTGTTATGGGTCAGAACTGAAGGCCAAAAAACCACACATAAAGCACTCTTTCTCCTTGATACTATTTTTTTCTTGTTTTGATACTGTGTTTATTCTTGAATGAATCATTCATATCCACCCTGTGGAATGAGTATGAAACTATGATTTAGCCTAGACCCCAAAGAAGTAGGAGACTACAATTAGTCATTGCCCCTAAGTAATCTGCTCACCATCTCAGCCTATCTGGGAAACATAACCTACAAGAAGAAACCAAGTTACATGTGATCATTCCTGTGGGACTTCAGTGGCACTATGCCAAATTACACTACATGCCTTCCTTATATTTCAACAAGATATTTGTCTCCTGTTAGCAACTTTTGGACATGAAAGTATACAAGATCATTAAAATTGAAATTAGCTTAACTAGTAATTTCTGTTAATTTTCCCTTTCTAATATGTTGTCTGTGTAATTAGTATTTTATTTTAATGAAGTTTTTAAAATGTTCAAAACCTGGAATGTAATTTTGTAAAATTTCATCCAGAACTTTTTATGCCAAATGAAAGAGTGAACACAACAAAATTAATCATGAAATATAACTCTGTTTAAGACCTAATTCAAATAATTCTTTACTAAGTGAGTGATTCTGCTTGATTCAGTGTCCTTTGGTTAAAACCTGAAAAGAATTTGTTGTGTTTGTTATTTGACACTGTTTTTTATAGTCTTATTTTTCAATATGGTAAAATGAAGCAATAATAAATACATATATTTTAATGTATATAGAAAAAACACACATGCTTATATAGTCTCTGACCCAAAATTATACCTTACAAGTAATTAATTAATTTTTCTTTCAGGCTGTATTATTTTAATTAGTAAGTTGGAGAAACATATTTTAATATTGAAATTCATAGTATACATTTCTCTGTTCAATTCTTTTGCAGACAGGCACAAAATGTATGCTGTGTTGATACAGAAGATAAGACTATTCAAGGTTCATGGGAGCCTCTTGCTAAAATTCTGCCATGATATTAAAGGGAATGTTAAAATGATTTAACTCCTCCTGATGGGGTTCACTTTACTCCCGTTTCGTCTCTTGATGTTCATTTGCAAGGCTGATAAAAAAAAATCTAAATTAGGATTTCAGTAAATGAATCCACATAATAAATGGCTGCATGAAATGTAAGTCAGTGCTTGGCCCACAGTTAATAAATTCTGAACTCAGAGCAGTATACGCATGAGGGACGCAGACAGAGAGAAGAGTGCAGAAAACAGCTAGACACAGAAATCATCTGGCAAAAGCAGAGGACAAAAGTATGGAGCTTGGATATTCAGAAACCCCCTAGCATTTAGTCAAGGCTTTTTTTTCCATCATGTATTTATTGCAGTTTGTTCAACCCTTTCCTGAGCAGCAAAAAATTGGACTGTAGCGATCTATAAACTTCAGCATTTTTTTAAATTTTTCCTGTACTTTTTTACTATTTGCTCAAGCCCTTCTCTGTTACCTTTCAAGACTACTGCCTTCAGATCCTCTCTGGAGCACTGCTCTGAGTTTACAGGTAACTGGTTGTGGGCCAAACTCATTATTTCTAAACAGTTTTCATTCTGATTTACTCCCTGGACTGCTACTTGCTTCTTCTCTTGTTTCCATTCTCATTTCTTTTATTTAGTGTATTGCTTCCTGGCTGGTTGCATTTAGGTTCTCACTCCAAACTGATTCTCACCCCAGACACACACACAGAAAATCTTTCAAACCATTGTTCACTGTTATCACTTGTGCACTGTAACGATCCCCTCATTCATGTTTCTCTTGTATGCTCAGAGTGCAAACTCTTCCAGATGGGGACCTAGATACTGATATGTGCTCATACAGTACTCAGACAGCAGCTGTCAGATTTTACTTTTTAAATTAAAAAATAAAAAGAAGAGTACTTGATTCTTTCACTTCTATCCTAAATATACTAAATACTTATGGAAAATTCCCGAATCTTAGTAATTTCCACAAAGAAATAGTAGTGCCAGCAGTATCTAAGAAGAAATCTTCCTCAGCACATGTAAGACATCTTTACTAAGTAACTGGCATCTTTACACAGTCATGCATCCCACTGGTACTGTTTTTTTATAAAGTTTGAAACAATCTGGACCACATGAAATCATGTAAAACTATAGACAGCTTTTTTTAAAAACTTGACTCCAATTTAAAAAAAAAAAAAAAGAAAATCCATTACTGGTCAAATGTTACAAAAGAACTCAATTTTAAAAGGCTGAAGGTGTGTCTGGTAACTGTTATGTGTATTCTCTACTTAAAACATCTTAAGAGTATAAAGTAGTAATAGACAAACCAAGTTATTATTTAAATTTTTGTTATACTTCTACCTTTGCTGCTAAACATTTTAAATAATGTCTTATCAAGCAGATATACATCAGGAAGCTTAATAGGGATGCTGTTTCCATAACAACAAATAGGTTTTGAACAAAACCACAATACTCAATGGTTACTGTTCTTCACAGCACATAAAAGCAGTTATTCACAATTACAAGCTGCATGACATTGAAAAAATAAATTAAGGCAAAGGGTGCTAACAATTCTGTTCCATATTTAGTAAATGTTTAACTCCAAAATACTTGAGGGGCAGCTATAAGAACCCAGAAATTTACTGTATTGTGTGTGTCAAGCTAAATCATGACCTGAGAGAGGAGAGGCTTTTTTCTAATGTACAATTAAATTAAAAGACAGTAACACTCAGACAAGCCACAGAAACAAGCCATCTAGTTAGGTAGAAATTGGCTCACACAATGGATAAAGGGAAGGTCTAATTCTGCCTTCAGTGAAAGCCTTTATTTTTAACTTTTTAAATTTGCACTCATGGAACAGGGTGTTCAGATTTTTTTGTATCTTTCTTTTCTATTTTATGATTTTCATTAACTACATTATACTGTGTACATTTTGTTTTATCCTGAAAATTCCAGGATTTCCTACATGTTATTTTACCTCTAGGGTATATATACTTTTTTTTCTTGCCAAAATTTAAATTTCTTTTCATGTTTTCATATAATAATACTGCATCAGTGATGATGGGAAATGAAAATGAGAATATTTCAGCACCATAGGCAGTCCTTCTGCTTCTTTGTTTTTTTTCAGGGAATAACATTTATATTGAATTGGTAAATAAAATGGCACAGACTACAGCTTTGTAATATAAACTTTATTTTTTATCTTATGTATAATGAAATGCACAGCTCAGGTGGAAACTGAGTTTAAAAGTGTAGTAAGATCTGACTCATTAGACATTTCCCAATGTAGATTTTGGAAATGCAACCTACCTGGCTGATTCTAACGTCATATTGATACATCAGAACTAAAGTAGCCATATCCTTAGTGACATTTGAGGGCAGTTTGATATGAAAAAGAATATTCAGTATCTCTTCAATTAAGACGAATGTCAGCTGCTAGTGTCACTTTATTAGAACATGAAATTTCAAGTGTATATTTTGGCTCTGATTTCACCTGGTCATTATGGGTAAGATGAAACTGTATACAGTTGACTTAGGGACAGATGCTGGGAAGTTCTCAAAAACTTCTCAAGTTCTTAAAAATAAGAAATAAATGAAAGCTCTTAGAAAATGGATTGCAATGAAATCTTTATGATACTAACCATGACTGGTCTATTCCTACTGGGTTTCTGCCTTCTATACTATATTTTGCAATGAAATGTGGGAACTACTATTGACTTCTGTCTTCTTTTCTTCATTCACAGTATCACATGACTCACATACAAAACTTCTTGATATTCAAGCAGTATATTAGTTTTAAATGCTCCTGTCAACACAGTATGGAAGCCTCATAATTGCACAAGAGCAGATAATTAGGAAATGAGAATTATGAAAAGTTGATGAAGTACCATGCCCAGATTATTTACATTCCCAGATCCTAAAGGAAATAGTGAGAAGAAATATAAGAGCATGGTGGAGCTGTTTCAAACAGAGCCAGTGAATTGTATCCACAGGGTATGAATGCTGTGAGATAAATAATGAGAGCATCTCCATTTAAGAAAGGGATCGAGGCATTTGTGAGACTTTTGTCAGTGGTATGAATGACCATGAGAAAGGCCTGAAACATTTAGAAGTGTATTATTTAATACAGGTAGCCCAAGATTCAGATGCCTATCATAATTCTCTGATTTTAGCAGTTTGCAGATTACCACATGACACAATGTGTTGGGGTAGATGGCTGGTCTGCTGACAGCCAGATGGAAGCACACAGGTCTGGCCTTGACAAGATCACAGTGTTCCTGTGAGACAGCAAGAGGGAGTGAGAAGCATGCCTGGGAAACTAAGTTTAAGGAATGTGTTGACCAGTTTGCAGGTGTGATAAGGAATCTGAAAAAAACACCCAATGAGGAGTGAGAAAAACAACCTTTTAACTAATTATATTGTAATACACAGCCTTCTGACCAATTATATTGTAACACACCGGTGCTAGAAATATACAAAAAGAGCACATCTGTAATAAAAATATATATAACTGCTTGATTGTATTGATGTGTGTGCATGTCGCTTTGTCTGTCTCTACAGTGACAACAATGACCACAAAAGGCAAAAGTCTGGCATTAAGAATATTATCAGTGATCATTTTAAATTAATTTTGGACTAAATGATTACTTTGTTAACAAGTGGAACGTGATGTGGACTAAAGTACTGGCAAGACACATTTCTGTCATGCATCTCTCACTTCAAGAGTATGTGAAATTTAAAACAATTATGAGAATTAATTTGGTATTAACAAAAGCTTGTAGTTTGACATGCAAAGCAATTTAAAATAGAAAAATAGAGAAAGGCAGTTGGTAAAGGCTTTTAAAACTACTGAAGATTATTTAGCAAATACAGTAAAGTATGCATAGTATTACACAGAAAAAAGAAGAAAACAATATCTTGATTTATAAGAATAAAGTTGAATTAGTAGTAGTTAATTTTAAAAACTAGTGAAATCACATTTAAAGTATTGAACATTGCTCATGTTATTGTGAATGAAAATATACCATTGAGAACTTTGATTAACTACATTAGGCACATAATGTGTATCCTAAGCAAAAAACCCAAACAACTAAGTTTAGTCTTATCTTCCATTTGGGTTTTTTTGTTTGTTTCATTTCTGGAACAACAGTAATGTTAAAAAAAAAAAACAAAAACAAACAAACAAACAAAACAAAACCAAATCAAACCAAAAAAACTCACAAAAAACCCCAATAAACCGAATCCCAGAAGTCACAGATTTGAAAGGAATAATTCATGCAGTTTTATCTATTTTATGAAAAACAGGAAAAATGACCACAAAATCTGAATTATGTGAAAAAAGTCACCATCAAAATAAAATTCTTAGATAATCTGCTACTTAAGGATTAAGCTAATCATTCCACTACAAAGTTCTGAGAACACTTTTTTTTTTTTCATATATCCTCCTGAAGGAATACATGTAGAAAATGGGATGCTCTGATAAAGAACTTACCAAGTTCAACAGGTGAAAAAACCCCAACACCTAAAAATACTCCCAAAACCTGAGAAAACTGCAATTATACTATCCCCTGAATTTCTCATCTAAATTTCTAAACAGCACAGAATGGTAGTTTCATAAAACACTCTTTTAATGTGTATCCATGGGCAACATGATTATAATATTTCATGAAAGACTTTCACTTGACTTCAGTGAGTCACTTGACATTGCCAGATCTTTCTGTTAAAGTCAAGACTATATGCTAGTTTGAGTCAATGTGGAATTGGATAAGACAGGACTCCTGTTTTCACTTAACATTTTTGAACAGCAAATTTTAACACCTGAACTTGTACCAATTAATTTTGATAAAATAAAACAGAATCTCTCAACCAAATCTCAACAGATCACATAAAAATTACTAACCAAGGTTAGAAAAAAGAGAAAATAGATATTCTTAATAACATGAATTTACATAATCAATTGCTAATACAATATCTAAATTAATTTCTCCCCACAAAACAAGAACAACCTGAGAAATCAGTTAAATTTCTCAAAGGATAAAAAAATGAAATTGCAGCACTTGCTATCATCTGGATGTAGTTACTACATGCTCTTAATCAAACACAGGCTGCTTCTTTCTTGAAAAAGTAACTTGTTATTAATACAAAAGTAGGTGACTACTGTACATGAGAAAGATTAACAAAAAAATAGATGGAAGAAACTGATACTAAAACCAGGGTACTTAAAATTTAGATCTCAGGTAAAAACTTGAGTTTTCACTGTTCCTGAAGTGTTGACTATTTATTGCATCGTTAAAATAGAATCCAAGTTCTGGCTTTATATATATATTCATAAATCACAAATGTTTTACCAGGTGTGAAAGACTGAAAGAGTTATTGTCTCAAACATTGTGGTGGGGCAAGTTCTGCTTAACAACAAACTCTGCATAACAATGAAC
>JAOBAS010000072.1:26086653-26101553 GCA_025311575.1 Elanoides forficatus
AGCATACCAATTTTTGTGGTGAGCATGCCAATTCTTGTTGTGAACAAATAAAAGTTGAGTTTTGTGAGTTAAAGGATCCCTGGTGTTGTTTCACCTTATTCCTGACCTGGGAATCAGCAAACCTGAGTCATCGTCCAGAAAAATTGGGACATCACACCACGTAATGAAACATATTGGGATTAAAGAAAGGAAAAGTAACAAAGCAGTTTATTCATTGTTAGAAGGGGAGGGTGAGGAAAGGGAGAAAAAAAAAAAAATAGAAACCATGATGGCAAGTCTTCAAACTGCTAAAACCTGGAAATCTTCTTACATATCAAGAGAATATCATAGAGAACTGAAAAACACATTGTCTTTGGGGAATATATTAATCCTGGAATTGAAAAATAATACAAAGCAATGGTCAAAAAACATTTAACACATGACAAAAGAGGAGAATAACCTTTTTTAAAAAAAATAAATATAACAGTCAAAAGGTAGACAGAATATTTTAAAAAGAGAATCAAAACAGCACCTGGTAAGAGACATATAGTTTCAATGATTTACTGGTTTAAAATAAGTTTGGAAAAACAAAACAAAACAAAAAACAGCTGAATAACTGTATTTTGACAGTTCCATGATTAAGGAGATAGGGATATTATGAAAAACATATCTTAAGGACTGAAAATTATACTCCCACCCTGCTGCACAACAGAAACTTCAAAACAAAGCTGTATTGATAACGGCGACCACTACAACAATAAATGTAGATGGAGCATAATGAAAACAAAAGAAGTCCAGAAAACAAAAGTCAAATCAGGAATTTTGCCTACTGATATATCTCATCTAGAATACTATATGCAACTCCTGACAGAAAGACAGTAATTTTTCCTTTTCTTATTCAGAAAGATTAAAAAAAATGAAAGAAAAAAAGACTTCTTAAGTTAAAAAAAAAATGGACACTGAAGACCAGATATCAAATTAATTATAAATACAGTCTTTCATAGGAGAAATGGAGGCAACACCAAGGTTATTTCAAGGCAACTTTTGACAAAACAGTGGTGATAAGAACTGTTGCAATTCAACTGCTCATCATAACAGGTCTATATTAAAATATGTAGGATATATCCTACTGTCCAGTTCTTCTCCCTAACATTTTGTCTAAACAGCTTTGCAGTTTATTGTCTAACTTCACAATCTCCCAACTGTCATCCATTTTCTGCCTATTGCTGAGATGATGTCTGTTTTTAGGAAACAGAAGCAGCAGATGCTGGCAGGTGACTCTCTGCCTCTGGTTTATAGCTTTCACGGAGTTGCTGGTTAGAGGTGACACAAATGTGCAACCAGCCTTTTATCCCCCTTCAACAGCAGGTGACAGATCATCCTATTACCTGGAATTTAGGGGTTTATAGAGTTACAGCTTGGGAGGGAGGGTATTAAAAGATTGAATAAAAAATTGAAACTGGCTCACGTTTCTGAATACTGATTCTCTTGCTAATCACCAAATGTACTGTGCGGTTTTGAAAACATTATTACAGAATTATTTATTTTTATGTGCTTATGAAGTAAAGGACAGCCAGAAAAATTCTCCAGTTTTAATTTAAAAGGTCAAATCTCAGGGCATAATTTAAATGAAGGAGTCTGATAATCAGGACTGCATCATTTTTTGCAGAAAGAACACTGGGGTTCAGATCCAAATTTGAACTTTATTATGGAGAAAATTGAATGCAGTTATCCAATTTGACATTACCTCCTACTGGGATTTTTCCCACCACTGGAAAAAAAAAAAAAAAGTCAAATAATTTGTTAGTAGTGCAAATATTGTACAGGTGACAGCTACAAGGATCCATCAAGCTGCTTTTTCAATGTCTTTTAAAAAACAGTTAACTTAACAAGAATTTTTGCAACAAGTATTTGATTTTTTTTTTTTCCCAAAAAATAATCTTTAAAAGAAGTCAGGTTTTTGTTTGCTTTTTTATCTTTTAAAAAATATTTTCTTGGGGGGGAAAGAACACCTATTTCTTTCTAAACAGCATTAGGTAGCTGGGGTTTTTTACATATCCATCTCTAGTATTTCTGATGATTTCCCTTAGTTCTGTTTTATACCTATTAATTTAAGGGATGAGAAGAAAAATTAATAGCAATAAAATGATACAGGCTTTTTACAGTAAAGTTAAATAGGTAACGCCTTTGTTACCTATATGCAGGATTTCTTTTTTCCTCAAAAATTATGATCTATTATACTTTTCTTTACCACTTTTAACATGGTCCAAGCACCTTCTATATTCACTATTTGAAAACAATGTGTGAGTTTACAGTACCACATTAAATCATATGCACTTAACAACATTAGATTTGCCAGTAGCTCTTGCAGCCTGAAGTTTGTCTTCAAACATGACAAACAAACAATAACTACTGTTTAGTAGTATAGAGATAAAAATACTGGTATTTTTTTAATTTTCCTTGTCCATATATTGGCAGGCAGACTTGTTTTCACAAAGTCAAAATGAAGAGCCTTTCTTTCTACTCGGAGTCGAATCTGAAAGAATGCTTCCAAGGGGTATATGGGGCAAGATTTTCAAAGGCAAAAGATGAGAAAGATTCTGAAAACCCATCTGGGATCAAAAATCGTGGTCTATTCCTAGCTAGGAATATGCTTACATTACAATGTGCATCTATAAATAACTGATTGAGCTTGCTGTAATAAAGCAGAGAAAGCTTTATATGTTGACTAATTCACTCTGTGTCTTTAAGTGAAAATTAAAAATGTGAGTGTTCTCTAACTTGATGCAAAAGTTTGTGAAAGTTCATGTTCAGATATTACTGCTAAATTGAAAGGATAGCTTAAATGGATTTTCCAGTCTGTGATGAATTTTTTTAGCTTTAGGAATAACGGTTCTTAGCTCTTCCCTGCTGCCACTCAGAAGAAAATGAGTTTAAAATTTTGGAATGCATTAGTATCTGAAAGTAATTGTATGGTCTTTTGGTTATAGCTGTAAAATAAATATTGGTTGACTTAGAAGCAAAGGTTAGATTCTCTCATCTTACATTTTGTAAATGATTCCACCCTACTTCAAAGTGCCAGACTTTTAGGCCAAACTTTTAAAAATGTGTTGACCGACTGCTGTAAATATCACATTTTTTCTGAGCAGTTTTGTGAGATGTGAGTCATCAAACCATCCTCAGACAGGAACATGACAAGAATACAATCATGGAAAACACCATGTGGCTGCGGCCTGCCCTGCTGCCTGGCTTGGGAGGTCCTGCCCTGCCCTGCCCTGCCTGCCGTAGGGGAGCCCCCACCTCTCCTATGTCCCCAGTACCACATCCTAGCTCCATCTTTGCTGGTGGCCTGCTGATGTAGACACCTGATGCACAGAGCAAGTCTGGGTCTGATTCAGATGAAAATAAAAGTTGCAGATGCACTTGTGAGCAGCATTCCTATGTACCTCTTTTATTTCTTTGGGCTTCAGATTAAACAATCCCAGTGAATAAAGGAAATTTTTTTTGAGTAGCAATTGACGTAATTTGATTGTAGAATTTATGAAACAACCAGAGCAATTTGATTAGTCAGCCATATCAATCTCTGCAAGGACTGAGGCAAGAGAATCAAAATCAATGACCCTTAAGCCTTATTATGCATATTTGTCTCTCTAATAGTTTCCAAAGGTCTTTTGCAGTACCACAAGAACATTAACCATATAAGTTACAAAATAAATAAGTAAAGGATTTAATGCCAAAGGGGGGTGGGCAGAATCAAAGTACAGTTTTATATTTAAAGAAAGATTGGAGATGCATAGGAACATGTTTTTGTCCCAAGCTGGAGTTGCCCAGAGATGTACATCAATTAAATCAGCAGTTATACACACCTTTTTAGGGACACCGATACCGTTTCTAGTAGTTCATCACTATGTCTCAAAACGAGTGCACCCCTTACATCACATACTGTCCATGTGATTATTTGTATTTCAATTTACTGTTTAGTAACAACCTGTTAATCACTTAGGTCATTCTCTTCTTTGTTTTCACTTTATTTTCAGTTCAAGTCTTCTCACTTCCAGTGTTTTCTGTCCAAAAGGGCTTACTGGTAACGGTCTTTCCTTTACAGATCCTTATTCAACATCCAGAATTATACTTGGCTTAATAATTTCTTAAGGTGTCTAGAGTAATCTTCAACATACAGTTTGAATAAAAGTTATTTATGATTTCAGTCTCATTGTCATGGTCCTTTTACCCTAACCCTCCTTCTGGGCCATGTGTATAAAAAGGGAGCTCTGTCTCTACAGTGAGGATTTGCCTCTCATGCTGCATAGCAAGGTACCATGCATGCAGCTGTATGCCATAGCTTCATAATAATTCATATGGCTCTAGAAAAAAATTTGTATCAAACAATGTGCAGATGATGCCAGTCTTTGTTTTATAACCACCTTAATGTTTCCTGTCCATCAGTTTCAGGGGGTTTTTTATGATGTACTGGAAGAAAAAAACTGACAGGAAACCTGCATTTGAAAACTGTTCATTTAACACAGGAGTAGTACTTAGAGGTTTAGAGCTTTGCCACTATTTTTTTCTACAGAAGTGACTAATTCAGTAGATCCATTTAATTCTTCACCTATGATTTTTCCTTTCAAAACTTGAAAGCATTTTGAATGTCTTTTTTTGACTGGCACAGCCATATTCTCATTCTAATACACTTTAAAGCTGATGGTAATGAACTTTATCCCTGACTTCCCTAACAGCCTAATAGTTACTCTCATTGTTTTCTCTCATTTCAAAGGCAAAAAACTTACTTTTTAAGTACTGATGTGTTTAAAACTTACCATACTCTTGACAATTTAGATAGTTTAAGAAATGTAATGCTTGTTTCCCTTATTGTCACATTTCTTGATAAATGTAATATAGATAAATCTCAGATAAGAATTTTAATTTTGGACATTTCATACAAACTTCATACAAAAAATCTTCTGAGATTCTGTCCTGAATCAAAATGTTCATGTTTCTGGAAGATGCATCGTTTGGGGGCATTTGTCGGATTTGTTCTGGTTTGGGTTTTGTTTGGTTCATTTGGGGCTTTTGTCTTTTTTTTTGTTGTTGTTTTGAATTATATTTTTTTCAGGACAACACTATTCTACTTCTCCTCACTTACAAAAGATTTTTTGTTTGGAAGAAAAAATTCCTCACCTCCCCTCCTACATGGCCTTTCCAGCTGTCTTTCAAACAATAGTACCTTACTCCAGGTATTTCCTTAAAGCACATAGGAACCAAATCGACCTTGAAAGTTTGATAGAGGTCCTTGGGACATCTGTACAGATCAATATATGTGGTCTTACAGTCTCCTTTAGTGAATAAGCTTATAGTCAAAGATTTGATCATGAGGAACATGGCTTCGTGACAGTGGTTTCTGCTAAAAGAACATGGGTTAACATGTGGTGTCATTGCTGTAATACTTCCTGCTGTTTCTTCTTGCATGGACTGAAATTTAATTCCTCCTCCAGTGCAGCTCTGACTTTAAAAGTCTAAGAAGCTCCAAGATTTGTAATGTTCTAAGGAATTCTATAGCTAGTAAATGTAAGATATTAATTACTGTTCTTTATTGCTAAAATATGATAATAAATTCAGTAGAAATTGATGGGAAGTAAACAGTTCATTTTCTTTGCAATGTAGAATTAGTGCTTCTCCTTTGAATACCATTTCAAAGAAGCACACTCACAATGCAAGGAAATGCTGACATGACCCCTCTCTAACAAATTCATGCTAAATATCCTTTACTAAATTAACATTGAATTCTAAGAGCTGAGGAGGTTTGATCACTTTCAGCCACTTATTTTAAGGTTGAATTAATTATTTTAGGGAGCTGATATTAATTATATTCTTTGGACTTAGTTTTAAGAACAAAATTTGGGACTATAACAGCTTGTGAATGATTCTGTTGAATTTAATTATGAAAAGAATCCACCAGTTCCTAATTGACTGGGTATTAGTAAAACAACCTAAGAGAATTAGATTTTGTTAAAGTACTCTCAGATGTTTCCACTGGTCGCTGCCCGGTTTTCAATAGAAAATCGGGCATTTCAAACTGCTCACAGATGAGAAACAAATGAGAATGAAGAATTGTAATCGTCTAGTCAGATAGATGCCTGAGACATATAATTGGAAATGATTGGGATCATTTTTAATAAATGACATTGATTATGCTCAGAGATGTTTGCACACTCTGTGTGCGAGCATTTGAGATAAGCTTGTTGTTATTTGAAAATCCCAAAGGCCAGAATGAATCTGAGAAACTTTTGAGTCAACCCCTAGCAAACACCATATGGGAAACTTTTTCTTTCTGTTGTAATATAAAGCAACCTAGTGAAAAATAGGGTTATTTCAAGGAGGAAGATGGAAGGCCTAAAGCAAACTTTCAGAACTCAGATAACACAGCTGATGAAGGCAGAGTAACTAGTTGAGGTGATTAAATGGGACTCTGCAACTGAGGAGGAATACAGAGAATCTATTTGGTATTTGCAGGAGGTGATTTATGTTTTCACACCTGCCGTGTGGGACATGAGGAGGCCTATCCAAAGGTACTGCATCATGCTGAAAAACAATATAATTTTAGTTAGCTCCAAGGGGATCATCTTATAACATCAATGTGGATAAACAGCCTTTAGTAGCTAAAGAACACCCTAACATTTTGCACATCCTTTTATAGCAACCAGTTAGGGATGCTGGATGCAAATATGGTCCTGCCATGAGTAGAAATTTGTTGGAAATTGCAACAAATCTAATATGATTTCTTTTATGGCCAGCTGTGGAAACATTTTTTTTTTCCTCTTTCTTATTTTTTAACCCCTACGTATTGAAAATTTTTTTGCTAAGGGATATTAGAGAAGACTCAGACAATGATGCTTCTCACCTAGGTTCCAATGGCAGAATTTTGGTCATGTGTCTTAGGGTTACTGTATTAATTTAAAAGTGTGATAGATATAGCTGACACAATGGGTATTCAATATGAAGAGTTTATATTTCTGGCCTATTATAGTTTAACAAATGATTCTCTCTCTTCTTGTTTGGACAACTAGTGTTTTGCATGCAGATAATTAAATCTATATGAGATCTGCAGTTAATGAGTTCAAAACATACTTGAATTAAATGCTAAGATAGCTAAAATGTTTGAGGGGGTCCAATGTTACGCCTGCAAAAAGACCTTTGACAGGTCTATGGTGAAGAGTTCTGATGAATTATTACTAACTTCCTTACATTAGTTTGAAGTACATAGCAGAACTTAAGAATTAAGTTTTATCTGTAAAACGCCAAGGTCAAGAATGGTTATTATGATTCTTCTATCTGTTCTATTTTTGTGAAGATTATATTCTGAACAACACTAGTAAATACTGCTGTAGAAATGCCATATTTCACTGTTCATGAATGGCAAATCTGGCCCATCAAAATCAAGATACTAGATCTACGGTGGAACTAAGTATGTTTTGAATAAATTAACATGAAGAAACTGAAGAAATTAGGTTCTGGAATGATGATGCTTCTAGATTAGGTAAAGGATTCCTTGGCAAATACTCAAATCACCTCACTGTAAAAAACCCCATATGAATGCAATGTGACATTCTAAAATACTATTGACATGTTTATCTGTAAAGAAGCTCCATTTATTCATATGAGGAAATACATTCTATAGCTGCTTCATTTTGGTTTTAATTGTAGATCCCAGAAATATGGTCCACAGTGACAAAAGGACAAAGATTCTCTGCTGTTAATCTGGAGGTAGTGAGTCTGAGTTTTTTTTGCAGGAGTGCTGAAAGCTGGTCACTGTCTACCCTGCTGCAAGCATGTTCATCTGGGCTAAGAACTGCAAGGCATCTGTATGTGGTACTACCTGCATAGGCATGCCATGTATTGCTGGCTAAAAAAACCTGGCATGCTTTAAGTGTGCTAATCAGGTTTTGAAACTAAAATTTTCTTTGGATAAAAAAGGGAATATCAATTTATAAAGAGTAGATACTGTTGGGCACTTGAAATCTCATGATGCTTGATGTCAAATAATCCAAATCCAGCGAGACATCTTTCTTGCTAATGAAGATGCTGAGGGTGTCAACTATGTACAATGAATCCTATGGGGGTGAATTGAGGAACGTGATGCACATAAATGAGAATTCATTAATCTATATATATGCTAGTTATTGGGTTACTGTAAAGTTATATTGGAGTATTTGAACATTTACTCTTGCATGATTTATTTAGCTTACTGGCAGGTTTGTTAGAAAATTAACGAGTGAATCCATACAATAGATCCAGATAAAGCATCTGGTAAAGTAGGACAACACCCAAGCTAATAGCTGTGACAAAGCTAATTTCAGCCTTTGGATAAAGTTACCCAGCTGTTTTGCCAAGGCTGAAAGCTCAAATAGTGAAAGAATTCTAACAGTCAGGAAGTGATACTACAGAAAAAACAGGATTCAGTAGTTTCCATGAATTATTAATAAGGAGAAATAGTTAAGTTTTAAATAAATTATACTGTAGATAAACTGGTGTTCACTGATTTCTGAAGCTTTGTTGATCCTTTTAGTAATAAAAATATTTAAGGAGATTATCTGATCTCCCTAACCACAAGTCACAGTTCATGACAGGAAACCTGGCAGTAGTCAGTGAGGTTTAATGAGTTATTATGCTTGGAAACAGCTGACATTGAAAGAAAGTTGTGATTCCAATTAGAAGTGAGTAAGAAAAGGGTCTCATGTGTGCAGAATATAGAAGAGTCCTGAAAGACCTGAAAATGTTTTCCTTGGATCAGGTTGCAAGCTACAGTCACAGCCCTACTGTGCACAATTCCTTCCTCCCTTCTCCTTGATTTCCAAGAGAAGAAAATGTTTACAGTAAACCCAGAGAATAGATATTTTAACCAGATACCTGATATGACCCATTAGTGGACAAGGATTGTGGTTCTCACCATGGTTGTGCAGTCTAGACATAACTTCACACACTGAAGTGATCAAAAGACAAAAGGTCCCTCTATCTTGTACAGAACACTTATCCAAATCAGCATGTTTTTTCCCTTGACATGAAAATATTTGCTTTGTCTGAAAGTTTTCTGTAACATGAATTTTAAACATAACATAAATTCAGAATTTAATTTAGATTTAGTTTCCACTTAACTTTCTGGGTTTACCTGCAATGCACTCATGCCCCAAAGTACCTGCAGATGAGAGTTTCTAGAAATAAAGCCTCTTAATCTCTATATTACCTGTGTGAATTTTAGCTGGTAATTCCTTCTGTTTTCCTTTCTAGCTAATCCACTATTCATTTATACATACAAATACATAACTACCTTTTATGTAGGAACTAGTTTACAGAATCTGTATGATATTACTTACAATATTATTTATTTGTAGTTAGGCACTAGAGGAGTCAGGTGCCTTATTCTCAGAAGTAAATAATGCGCACAGCTATGTAGCTCTTCGGACTGTCATTGTATATCTATTCAGATCACTGTGTTGTTTAAAAACTAGGCTGAGCTGTAAATAAGGAACTAAATATTCTGATGTCTCATCTTCTCATGACAAAGCCTGTAATGAGAACTGGGAAGAGCACAGCTTGATTCTATTCCTGTGACAATTACAAGGGGAGTAGGAAATGTCAGGAATGAAAACTTAACTGCTTTAGGTTTCTAATCATGACTGATGGAGGTCAAGTGCTGCAATGAAATGTGTCCTTACCATCACAGAAATGCATTTCAAAACAAATTTAAGACCTAACCCCAAAGCAGAAGGAAGCAGAATAAGTTTCAGAAAAATGATTACAGGCAACATAGTTAACATCGCAGTTCTTAATTCATGGAGAAAGCCACTGTAATCAAATCAAGACATAGTTACTTACTTGTATGTACTTCTGACCAGAGGTGAAGCCCAACAGTAGGATTAACAGAAGAAAATAAGGTAGATGAAAAAGCCATGGAGTGAAATACATTTTCTGGATTAACCACAGAGTTTCTTTACTTTGCAAAATCTATTCACAATCATATACTTTGTTAATCCTTCTGCCTAAAATACATAAGTGAATTTGTAGGAACATTAAAATGAACTTGATTTAATTTCCTGGATTTCTAATAACTTTCATTGTTTTTATTACTAGTTTTAAGTTCCTGAAATTAGTGTTCTCATGGTTCTTTTCCATATTAACAGATGAAGATTTTTAACTTTACAATAAATAATTTCTCCCTAACTGCTAAAGTGATGACAGATCAGAATTAAGAATGATTTGGGAAAAAAAAAAATTTTTTTTTTCTACTTATAACTTTAAAAAGCTTGTGGATAATGCTCTTTATTCACTCTCACTTCTCTGTTCTCTACAGAGTAAGAGGAAACTTCCTTGGTAAAATACCAGCAACATTCCAAAGCTTTAAAATGTAATAGTGAAATAGGGCTGTTAAGCCATTTATCACAAAGAAGACAACAACTAACAGACAGAGGAACAAGAGATACTGTGATATCTTAGAAAACTAAGATTGCTGCAAAGGTGTTAGAGAGCAGTGATATATCAGTTTGAAAAAAACAGATGTCTTGATTAAAGCACAATTATTATTTATTAGACAGAAAAAGAAGTATTCATTCATTCAAATTTCAACTACAGTACTCTCGATAGCTGTCTGGAGGTAGGAACTCGTGCCTATATACAAAGTTAAGTAAAGGGAGTAGCTTTATGCATGGTCCCTTCATTGTGAGCTGTTTCAAAGCTGCCACTTCTTTAGTTGCTAACACAGTTGTTTTAGGGCTCTGTTGTTTTGGGTCTGCTAAAAGCAAGCCATGAAGAAATCCTCATGTGATTTATTGCAGCAGGAGCGGGGAAGAGCTGTTTAAATTGTAGTTGTGCATTCAACAATTTAGGTGGTGCTCTGAAATCCACCATGGTGAGCTGCCTAATGTACCTTTAACTATGCAGGGTCTACCCTGTCTCCATTGCTCTGCCTGGTCCTGATGATAGTTTGGAATATAGGTATTGAGACAAATGCCATGACAGCTTCAGAAAGGAAGTTGAAGCTGCTGTTTTCTCCAGGAAAGGTGTGGCAAAATTCCCACTCTCTACAGATGCCCCACTGGGTTTTTATCCCAGGGCTGCCCCATATGTCCTATGACCAATTTGCCCTCTAGCAGAAGTAACCTGCCAGGTAAGGAGTATTCATAGGAATGTAATTGTGCTGCAAGCTGCATTTAGATGAAATGAAGAGTTCCCTACCTTTCCCACTCCCCTGACTCTGAATTTTTCAGAAGGAAGACCAGGAGTCAACAGTGGGAAATCACACTGAAAGAAATGGGACAACCAAACTGGTTAAGAGCATACCTCAGTAACAGCCATTGCCTGTTAAGATCTTTTGCAATACAAAAAAACCCTCCTACTTGCTTCTGATAAGCTAGTTTCTGATGAACAGCGCTGCTCTCATTTTTCTTGGTGAAGAGGTGAAAAGTGTCAGCCATTGCTTCCTGTCTTTTCTGAGAAACAGGGTTGCACTCTCCCCCATTAAGCCATTTCTTTCACAAAGATGAATCTTGATATCATCTGACAGACTTTTAAACCATCTAGATGATTGCTTTAAGTTACTTCAATAGACAGTTTTCTATCTCCGCATGGGAGTACAATTCAGTCTGGGATTGCAGAATATTCTGTATCTTCTGTGGGCCATACTCCCTATTAGTGTCATGACAGATGGATTTGTGATAATTTCAAATAAAAAAGAACTTATAAATAAGATTCTCTACTTTGGAGAACAACAGTTGATTTCCTGTCCTGTGATTGAGTATGAATACATTTTAGGCAGAAAGCTTACAGTAAAATGAACATGAATGTAATTGCCTTGTTCAAATAAATATTTAAGTTTTTATTAAAAGACAAAGTTTCCTCAAGATATTAGATTGATGTACATTAGCATTTTAGATTTTTGTTCCCCAGACAATTTTGTACTTTCTAAGTATCTTTCTTCAACATTTTTTTATGTTCATTATGTGTTTAAATTTAAATCCTTACCATAATTACAATAGTTTCCAGTTTTATTTTTATTGAATGGTCTGCCTGGTTTTAGGTAACTAACACACAGAGACTTCTCTGCTGTGTTACTGGTCAGCTGGACAACTCCTCTGATCCTCCAACCATAGAACAACATGCTCTATAACTGAGAGTAAATCTAGCTTTGATCTATTAAGTACTTATACTGTGTCATTCTGGTTTGGTTTTGAAATCAAATTTGTTGCTAGAAGTTTGGGTTTTGTAAGTTCCAACCTTCCTTCCTCCCCCAGTAATATATATATGTATAACATTACAAGTAAGCCTGTTCTGTCATTGAGACAAGCAAACTCATCTTGTGAAATCTCACATAAGCCAAATCAATGAAGCCACCAGGTCTTAATTTAGGACAATTGCTTGTATTTAAGCTGAAAGAGAGATCTTGTCTTACAGCTTACCCAAGCTGATTGTAAATCAAATCACTTAATACTGATTTTTTTAATTACCTCTTCTAAGTAAAATTATAAGAAAATATTAAAAGGGTTTTGTTGCACTCTTCTGGTTTTCCCACTATAGCTCACCACTGACGTTATGTGCGTAGCAAATGTTATTAGAAAAGTCAAGATCCTTTAACCCTGCACTATCTGATAGTTAGACTGATTGTTCTTTGGAAAGAATGAAACTTTCTTTTACTCTAGACAGGAGGCTGAACCACCTATTGTTACTTTTGTCCTTTTAGACTCTAACAAAATTTTCTTTTCCTTTGTACAAGCCACATGTTTCTTATCAGGCAAGAAGACATGCAATAAGGATCTCTTCCTGAATTTTGTAAAAAGAAGCTACATTTTTTTTTGCCAATCAAAAGCAAATCCATCAATATGACAGAAAAAAACCAGGAGAGGTAGCTTAAAAATCTCTACAAATCCTTGTCATACTATAAGACCCCTAAAACTTTCTTATAAAATGAGGAAGTTGCTGAGATTACTTTCTCACAAAATAAATTCCACCAGGCTTGGTTTCAGGTAATTTTAAGTCATATATATATGTTAATCAAGTTATAAATCTAGGAGATGATCATAATATAGACATGCTGTGTGTTAATTTCTACTCAGTGTCTTGTTAATATTCAACTATGGTCAATCACTAACACTTTCTCTTCAAGTAGGCATCTTCTTTGATATTTAATAAATAAAGTCAAACCACACTAAGATATCTGATATATTCTCCTTGCTTTTTTTAAATTTTTTTTAACTTCTTTCCAGCATTGTCAAAGCTACCCTTCTGTTATGGGTTTGTGTGGCTCAAGTTTTTTTGGTAGCGGTGGAGGGGGGCACAGGGATGGCTCCTGTGAGAAGCTTCTAGAAGCTCCCTGTGGCAGTACATTCCCCCCACCCCTACCCAGCCAGAAACAAAACTTCTCTGGGCAGGGAGAAGAGGAAAAATAACCTAAAACCTGGAGGTTGCATGTTGAAATTTGAACTGGCCAATCGAGATATGTCAGGTACACTGAGGTGACCTTCTTGGTCAATAGGGATTAAATGACCACAGGTCAGATTCATCAAGGGTATAAACGGGGTCCCACCAGAGGACATGCTGGAATCAGTCCTCCTCGGAGCAGCGGGTCTGCAGTCGGGGACTCCCCCTTGGGTCAGGGCACCAACTGAGGTAACCCCTCAATGGAGAGAGCCCTCATCTTTTAGGTGAGTGATATGCGTGTTTTGAGTCATCACTTTTGAATCTTAAGGATTCTTAAGTCAGCTGTGTAGTACTAGTAATTCCCCTTACATCATGGAGCCTGTAGTTCAGTACTGTTACCGGAGTTCTAACTAACTTTTCTACTGAAGAATAAATCTGACTTTTAATACTTGTTGGATTTGAGTGTGCGTGCATCCGTAACACTCCCCCGGATCCAAGTCTGACCCATCTCAGGCCAAGGCCAACCCAATCAGTGACAGTGGTAGGACCTCTGGGAGAACAGACTGAAGAAGGGGAACCTGCAGTGAGTACTGGGATTGGAATGTGTGAGGAACACCTCTGCAGATACCGTGAAGGTCAGTGAAGAAGGAGGGGACGAGGGGCCCTGGAGGAGGGGATGCCCCTGCAGCCCATGGTGAGATGGCAGGCTGTGCCCCCCCCCAGCCCATGGAGGGGAGCAGGGGAGCAGAGGCCCCCGAAGGTGGCCATAACTCCATGAGAAAGCCCACACTGGAGCAGTCTGTGACTGAAGATCGGCCCATGGAAAGAACCCACGTTGGAGAAGTTCATGAGAGACTGTCTCCCATGGGAGGGACTCCACACTGGAGCAGGGGACGAGTGAGGAGTCCTCCCCCTGAGGAGGAAGGGGCAGTAGAGACCAGGTGTGGCGAGCTGACCCCAACCCCCATTCCCCGTTCCCCTGTGCCACCGGGGGGAGGAGGTGGAGAGAACCAGGTGTGGAGTTGAGCCGGGAAGGAGGGAGGGGTGGGGGGAAGGTGTTCTAAGATTTGGTTTTACTTCCTAATATCCTTGGTTTGATTTGACTTCTAGTAAATTAAATTGATTTTGTTTCTTCCACAGGTTGAGCCTGACTTTTTCCCTGTTTGTGGTGGGTTGAACCTGTCTGGGTGCCAGGTGCCCACCTAAGCTGCTCTATCACTCCCCCTCCTCAGCTGGACAGGGGGAGAAAATATAACAAAAGGCTCGTGGGTCAAGATAACGGAAGTTTAATGAGATGGAAGCAAAGGTCACGCGTGAAAGCAAAGAAAAACAAATAATGTTATTCTCTACTTCCCATCAGCAGGCGATGTCTGAACACTTCCTGGGAAGCAGGACTTCAGTACGTGTAGTGGTTGCTCTGGAAGATGAAAAGTGTCTCCTCTTCCGTCTCCCTTTACTTAGCTTTTATATCTGAGCTGACGTCATATGGTATGGAATATCTGTTTGGTTAGTTTAGG
>JAOBAS010000072.1:26103674-26117596 GCA_025311575.1 Elanoides forficatus
CTGAACTCAAAACATAGCACCGTACCAGCTACTAGGAAGACAATTAACTCTATCCCAGCTGAAACCAGGACAGAGGAATATGAACATATCCATATACATCACCTGAAGTTGGTGGAACATGGCTGGGTTCTGAGAATCCAGGAAATTTCTGTAGCTGTTATGAGATGAGCAAATAATTAATCCAAGTGAATCTTTCATAGCTTATTCTAAAGGCTGATATACACTGCACGTCAATTTACAAAGGCATTAATGAAAAAATACATGTTGTTTTTGAGGCCAAAAAAAAACAAGCAGTACATTGTGAATCATGATTTGGGAAGGTACTTAAATCTTGTGAAGTTCTTGGGCTTCTTTTTTCTTCCTTAGAAATTTTAAAAGGTTCCAGGTCATAAAGTGAATTGTTTAACAAGAGTATATTCAAGTTCATTTTAGCCAGTATAGAAAAGCACTAAGACTTTGAACAATACTAAGTGTAACTGAGAAAAGAGATAAATGGAGAGTTATTGGGAGCAAAACAACAACATCATTTTGCTGTCAGAGAACAGAAAAGCTGAGAACTAGGAGAAATTAGAGAAAGAATATCCTTTAGTTTTTAATCCAAACCAATGTGATTGGAAACAGAACATTTAAAAAGTATATGATTTCTATGTGGTCAGAATAAGTAGTGACTGATAATTATGCTTAGAACAGTCCTGGGTACAACTGACAGAGTTTCTCCCCCTGGAAAACTCTTACATAAAATAAATAAGAAAGAGTTTGAAGAAAAATCCAGTGTGTATATAACACTATATATTATGCTACATTTACAACTCCACTATTAATCACTGCAATCTTATTCATTAGTATGATACAAAAATGAATTTAAAACCAACTTGTGTTGTAGAGGAAAACAGACAAAACAACCATAAATACTGCTCTACCTCAGGCCAGGTTATATATGATTGTTACAGTTTCAAAGGGAACATTATTATTATCTAAATTGGACTGTCTAGTCTTCTAAGAAAAAAAAAGGAAACACTATAAAATATTGTAGCAACAACTTTGCAGCAGAACCTTAAAAATGAAATATACTTGATCATTTCATACATGACTTGCAGCCCTCCCTATCTGTGGCAGAAAAAGAAAAATAGCATTCAGAAATGTGTTTTCCTCTTCTAAAGATCTTAAAGAGGTTTTTGTGTTTAGGCAGCCTTGAAATTTAACTCTTTCCCCTTCCTATTCTCAGCACTCCTTTTCTCTTAACTTGTTTCTTGGCTTTGTCCTCTAAATTTCCTTTATTCCTTTACTGGCTCTCTTCTTTAATGAACTCTATGTTGCAGACTGTCATGACTCTTAGAACTAGATCATGTGGTGACAAAAATACCTTCCTCTCAATCTTGTTTCTCTTATTGTGTGTCTCTTCTGAGCGGTTCTGACCCGAACCGTTTTTGTTGGATTTTTTTAGTAGTGTTTGTTTTTTGAGGCCGACAAGTGTTGAGGCTTGAACCTTGCATGCTTGAGTTGAAGTCTGTCCTCCAGTTGAAAATCCTTCTGGAATGCCAAAAGGATAGACTTTGCTCTTCTAGACTGTTTGGGGATAGTGTTTTGTAAGATTTGGGGCAAAATATGGAGATTTTTTTCTCTTAACAAATATAGATGTATTACATAAAATAGAGGTGTGAGATCTTAGCATGAATACGCAGCAAAAGTCAAAAACCCCACCTTGAATCTAGGCATAAAACAGACATGCCAGGGACAAATTTCTCCACTCATTCAATTTCTGAGCCAGATAAGTACATTTATTACCTAATGATACATAATATTTAGTAAATCTTTCAGAGATCCACAAGATTTTGAATCTCCATGCTCTGACCTTTAAAGCTACCAAACCTTAGCTCCACTGGAACAGAGAAGACAGGCACTGTCTGCAGGGAGTCAGTGATGAATATTTTATCAGGGTTTAATTATATTTTCCTCTTTGCATGTGAGGATTCAATATGCTTTACATGTCACACTGCATTGAATGACTTGGTTTGCACAAGCTCAAGAGACTTTTCTAGGGCAGTATGTCACCCAGTGGCAGGAGAAAATCAGATAAAAGCATCTGAGACCTAGTAATATAAAGAGGATATTTGAAACAAGTAATTAAACATTCGATATATGGATTTCCACTGTTATTCTTCGGGTTGTGATACTGACATCAGAGCTAACCTCACTTCTCAATTAGTGTATCTCACATGACTGTTGAAAGTTATGTCAGCAATGCAGGAAAATATAAAGCAGCATAATGCTAAGACCTGTACCTTTTATCACCACTACAGGGATGCATCACTAGAATTGAACAAAGTCACTATGATCAAGCTCCCATATCTGTTCAGTAAAATAAATTATACCACCACAGGAAGATCTACATACAAAAAATACATTATTTTTTGCCTATGGGTAGATATTCTATTTGGCTTGCTTTTCCTTAAGAACAGTGAGAGATTGGAGCTATACTGGAGACAAGTCAAAGATAGCTATGTTTCAGATATCCCTTTCTTACACAGACAGTACACTGTTAAGAACCCCAGGTGTCTTTAAAACTTTACAGTTTTGCACAAAATACTTATCAACAAGATACACTGTAGTCTGATATTAAAGCTCTAAATGTCCTAACTAAGTTAAAACCTTGACGTCTGGCCATATCAGTCACAGGTACTCTAGATACAAATACCTTGTGCTCTATATACTCCAACCCTTGCCACTTCTGTAGTGTCTCTATTCCTCTCTTACTTATAAACTAAGCCTTGGTACTACAGTACCATGGCTCTGTTCTTTTTGCACAGTCTGGCAACTGCCTTGCTGAGTCAAAATTCAACTAAAGGTGGATAAGTTATCACAAAAATTGAAATTCAGGCATTATCTTAGAGACATAGAGAACTATGCTGGGGATCAACTAAAGTAAACAGAGAAACTCCCAAAGGGCTTTACCTGTAGTCAGTTAAACTTAATTATAACTAAATGAGTACCCCCAAAGAGGTTTTAGTTCACTAAGGATCTAGAGAGTGAATAAATACATCTGGTGATGAAGTTTATCTTTGTTAGTGCTGTGATCTGTTTCTAGTGCAGTGGTCCTCAGGAGGCTGTGGTGAGTCTGCTTGTCCATCCATTAGTCATTTAAATTAATCATTCCTTAGAAATAATAAAATCCTGATGTCTTGCAGGGCACTGTCACAAAATGTTACACCTTGTCTTGGCTTTTAAAGTACATATATCAAATTAAGTCAGTGAAACCAGGCTTAACACAAACAAAAGCATCTTTGTATGGCAGGAAGCACGGTGCCAAATCATTCCTGCCAGAGGATGCTGTGAGCGAAGTTTCCAGAAAATCCTACAGAAGTCCAAGGAACAGAAGTCCAGTGGGGGGTTACTAAGGACAGAGAAGTCATGTTAGCCTCATCTATTCTCTGAGATAAAAGCAGCTATAGATTGGGAGAACACTAGAGGGCGGGGAGAGTACCAGCTCCTGTTTTTTTCAGCTGGTAGCTGGCTATGGCCATTTAGGAGACCTTGAAGACCTTTGCTTCTGTATGCAACATAAGGAATAAATTATAATGATTTCTCACCTAAGTGGAACTATCTGACAGATAGTTTGGAAATATGAACATCAACTAAGTTTAAGGTTGAGAAATCGGGAGTACTAAATGAAAAGTATCCAATCTTTGAGGATGAAAGTTTTCCTTAAAATACCTTGTCATTTAAAAGACAATCAAGTCTGGACTCCTATTTTGCAATGAGATTCAAGAGAAAGTAAAATCTACCATGATTAAGACTATCACGTAACTCAGAACTTGTGTAAAATAATCAGAATTTAGAAATTGCTGCAGCAAATTAGAGGAAGAAACATGTTTTGAGAAGCTCTGAATCAGACTAATAGCAATGTTATCTAATGATTTACAACAGTGTAGGAAAAAAATATCAATTAAGATTGTCATTTAGTATGATCCACAGCTTCCAATGCAAACTACATATCAACTAGAGACTCGAAACCTTATTGATATTCTTCTTTCTGTTACTATTTTTTATAATCTTTTCTTTCTGATGTTGTTTAATGCAGAGAGTTAGGTGTCTTTGTGGCATTATTTATACAGTTAAATCAATAGGCAAAGATTACTTCCCTGATGTTTGTTTGCTTCGTAAGTATTTGTATTCAGTTACTAGTTATATTTTTCTTGAAATGGCCTATGAAGTTGTCACTTTGGTCTTCTAGTTCTTCAGCCATAGAAATAAATTTTAAAATCATTAAAAACTTAAATATAATCTTTAAATTAAGCTAAATGTCAACTCCATAGGAAGAATAACATATTTACAGAGGAAGGAAGAACCAAGAGATGGAAATAAATTTTGAGGAGAGCATTAGAAAATGACTAAACTTTAACTTCCTAAACCAGAGGATTTTTTATAAACATTTACCTGGTAGTTGTCATTAACTTGTTTTATGTCTATCGGGATCCTGACATGTTGAGACCTTCACAGAAGTAAAAAAAGACAGTATTCCTAAAGAATGCTGCTTCAGCATTATAAAAAGTGGTGGCATACAAGTGACAGTACACATTCAAATAATATGCAAAGGAACCTTGACTAGACAGGCACTGAAAACTGGTGAAAGATAAAGCTCAGTGTAGTGTTCAGATAATTTCCAAGGAAATTTCATTTCAAAACATTTAAAAAGCCTCAAACTATAATGAGAAAAGACACCTCACATATGTCAAACTAAACCAAGAATTATCTAGCTCTTCTCTCTCCTATTTTCAGGTTTATGCTCCTTTAGTCTGATACAAGTACCTTTGTTTACTACAACACAGGTTCCACTCTCCCATGTGCTTGCAGTTCTGTAGCTCAGATCTGTTGTAATAGCCATAAATGTTATTGAGTGACACTAGGTTTAGATGTTTGCACTGTGATCTATAGGTATGCCAGTTAAATGCAAATGCCTGTGTGAAAATAGCTATGCAGATCTAATAATGTTGGGATTAATTTCACTACATTTTTTATAATTGTCCCCATTTCATTTGACCCTTGATTTTATTGGTATTTTCATTCATGTGTTTAATCATTTTTGCATTATTTTATAATCAGAGAGCACCAGTGAGTATCAGTTCAGCATGTGTATTGATATGGGTAAGTAGGGTTATTACAGTAGCATCTGGTTTTGATATCTTTTTTATTGGCCTGCAGTCACTTAGGTAAAATATTGAAAGCAAGTTTTCTAATTAATTTAGCAAGAGCTTAATTTCCTCCTCAAACTTTTAAACTGTTGAAACTAAACTTTTATAATATTACCTGCTGTTGTTATCAAGCTACAAATCAGTACTGAAATAATTGAAGCATTTTTTAGTAAAAACTAAAATTTTGAAATAAAATTTAATCTTAACCTAATGGAAAATATGTCTGAGCTGAAGCTTCCAAAATCATTCATCTGTCTGTGTGTCTGTACATCTATATTTTTGCATTGAGAGTTCCATTAAGTCCATATGACTTCATGAAGGAAAATCACTGTTACCCAGGTGCAATTTTCATTTTAATAAGTAAAGCTTGGTTTTATGCATTTCGATTGGCTTAAAAGAAGAATCAAGATTAGGTCTTCTTCATATTAGGTAGAACTTCGCCTCCTGCTAGAGAGCTCATGCTAACAGTACCTTCCAAATTCCAAACCTTCCAACAGTACCTACCAAAGAATTTTGGATCAGCAAAGCTAATTCTCTGAATCCTCCTGTTTTGGGATATTATCTAGTCATAGCATTTTTCCCAGCAGACAGAGGATCAGACCTGAGATAATCTTCATTTTTAAATAATACATTGTGGCTTTGAAAAAACTTTTGAAATAAAAATTTAAAATTAACTTTTTCTCTGATTTATTCTCTTCTAGTTGACAAGTACCTCAGCTGTAATGTCGTACTTCTCAATGAGCTTACACTTCCAAAGCCATTCATGTAGCAATATGAAAGTGGACATGATCTAAAAGCATACATTTGTTATTAATGGTCTTACTCTTTCCTGACCTTGAAATATATTCATGTTGTTTGATGGGCACAGGGTCTTTAACCTCTTAATTACCTGAGATATAATGTTCCCATTCTTTTTGTAGGTAAATGAATTTGAAATTATTAACTTGTCAGAGGATCAACTAGCACAGTAAACATTTTCTGTTATTTACACTGGGTAAGATTGCTTTTTAATTAAAATGACAGTTATGGTGCTACTCATTAGAAAGTGAAGTGAAATACAGTCACCTCTGAGGTTTTCTTGTGATGTCGACAGTTTAATAGCCATTTGTTGCTAAATGTTTTCTAATACTCTGACATTTCTGAGCAGCTCTATTATTTTAAGGCACTCATTCTGTCACTACTATGTAAGAATATGATAAGGAATTCATCTGTCTATTTGTAATTATTGTGGCAAAGTGCTAATATGTGGATTAGGTTTAAATTGTGTAAAAGGAGGATGGGGAAAGGAAGGATTTATGTTTGCTTATTCAATTTATTATTTAGAAGCATTTTTAAAGCATTTATCTCCATAGAGTCTGAGTGCCAGCGTTGCCATGTTTTTTATACATATAACATTCACGTGCACTTAAAGTAAGAAAGTGCTTTTACAGTTTTTTAAAAACTGTTTCCAACAAAAGGACAAGCAACTAAAGAGAAGCAAATTGCATATATATTGCTTTCAGCTCACTATAAAGATGACAATGCTTTATGACCTGCTGTTTTCAGTGGACTTCTCATCATTTTTGTAATTTGTAGTCATGGTCATCCTCATTCCAATAATAAAGAAGGAAATTGTTTCTACTCAATAAATTTTTTTCCTATAGAAATTAATATATCCTACTTTTTTATTACTGCCTTTTTACTTATCTTTCTTGTTCCCTACACCAGTCATTTCTGCATGAACAGCACACAAGCGAAGAAATGCTTAAGGCTTAACGCTTTAGAGACAAAACTAGTCACTTAATTTTGTGTCTTTAATGAATAATTTCCTCAAAAAAGATTATTTTGTACACATTTATGATGATGAATAAAGTATTTGACTCATCCATTTATAAAAAAATAAAACTGTTTTCTGGCAAATCGGTTAATAAAACATTGTGTATCTAGTCTAAACTTGCCATTAACTGAGCTTTCCCCTTGCGCTCTAGGAAAATGTGGATCCATTAAGATTAGTTCATACGACTGCTGAAACTTTTCAGTCTAAAATATGTTTTTTTTTCTCATTTTAAGGGCTTTCAGCTGTGTCTTTCAATCTTGGAAGTGTTTGTGAAAATCAAGTAACTGCATTATTAAATAATTCAGCTATGTTACTAGACAGGTGCTTACTCTGTTCATAGCTGTTACAAGGAAACCTTACTGAAATCAGTTGAAATTCATTCATATGTATGAATAGATGAATGGTTCACTGTATGGTCTTTTTTTCATTGTCCTTCTTTTGCAGTCTTCTGTCAGCTAGCAGTGGCAGTGACAATAAATGAATTATGTGTCACTAAGGTAAGGTTTTACTGTGCAACGTTTGTCAGAAAACAGAACAGGACACCTCTGTTTCATAAACAGACTTCATCTTGGTCCCTAGGAAACATCTACTTCAAATTTACTGTGTTCAAACTTCATAACATGCTATCATCCTGTATGCACAAGTTAGTTGGTACTTACCTTCACAAGTTCCACTAGTGTCTTTTTAGGCCTTCCAGAAGAAGAAGTACTTATATTCTTACAATAGATATTCTTTCCTTTCTCAGAACATACCAAAACCATTGGTCTTTTAATACCCCAGTAAATTTAATGTTCCTATTAATTTGAACAAGGAAAAGGTATTCTTCAGTATTTGCAACATACTAGCCTACTCCAACCTTTCCCTATTTGCAGCAAAGGTGAAAAGAAATGGTATGGTATCTCCCAGTATGTCACAATAATGACATTTGTAGAGGTAGTCTTAGATGAGTAAGCAATATCAAAGATTAACCAAATTATTTCAGAAAACTGCTTGAGTCTTATGAGTTGACCTTCATAAATAGAAAAGAGTAAGTGTGCTGCAGTCTGAAGAACAACCCGAATACTAGGTTCCAAACATGCTCAAAACAAATATGCCAAGAATAATCTTGCCTATGTTACAATATAACTTCTATTAAAAGCTCTCAATTCCCATGTGTAAGAAATCAGTCAAGGACAGCAGAAGATCAGTATGGCTGAGTAAGGACCTCCTGGTCAAACTAACATGTAAGAAGGAAATGCAAGGGCAGTGGAAGCAAGTACAGGTATCCTGGGAAGAATACAGGACACTGCACGAATGTGTAGAGCTGGGATCAGGAAAGCTAAGTCACCGTTGCTGCTGAATTTGGCAAGGAGTGTGAAGAACAAGGGCTTCTACAGTTATGTGTGTTGCAAAAGGAAGATTAAAGAAAATGTACTCCCCATCAAATAAAACAGGAGAACAAGTGACAACTGACATAGAGAAGGCTGAGGTACTCAATGATTTTTTTGCTTCAGTTTTCACTGACAGTCACTCTTCCCACATTTCTCAAGTTGCTGAACCTCAAGGCAAGGACTGGGGGAACAAAGTCCTTTCCACCATAAGAGCAGATCTGGTCTGAGACCAGCTGAGTCACTTGAACGCTGGGACCCAAATAGGTGTATCTCAGGGTTTTGAGGGAATTAGCATGTATTTGCTAAGCCACTCTATCACATATGAAAAGTCATGGCAATCAGGCAAAGCCCTCAGTGACTGGAAAAAAGGGAATATCACATCTGTTTTTTAAAAGGGTAGAAAGGAGGATGCTGGGAACTACTGACCTGTCAGCCTCAACTAAGTGCCCAGTAAGATCATGGAGCAGATCCTCCTGGAAGGTTTCTTGAAGCATATGGAAGACAGGGAGGTGATTAGAGACAGTCAACATGGCTTCAGCAAGGGCAAATCACAGCGGACTAATCTAGTGGCCTCCTACAATGGAGCGACTGCGTCAGTGGACAAGGGAAGAGTCACCTGGACTTCTGTAAGACATTTTATCGAGTTCCCTCTAACATTCTTTCTGCTAATTTGCAGAGATATGGGTTTGATGGATGGACTCTTAGATGGATAAGGAATTGGCTGGATGGCCATGTCCAAAGAGTTAGTTAATGGCTCAATGTTCAAGTGGAAATCAGTAACGAGTGATGTCCTTCAGGGGTCTGTACTGGGACAAATATTATTTAATATCTTCGTCAGTGACATAGACAATGGGATCGAGTGCACCCTTAGCAAGTTTGCAGATGATACTAAGCTCAGTGGTGCAGTTGATTCGCTTGTTGGAAGGGATGCCATCCAGAGGGACCTTGACAGGCTTGAGGAATGGACACATGCAAACCTCATGAAGTTCAACAACGCCAAGTGCAAGGTCCTGCGCATAGGTTGGGGCAATCCCCAATATCAAAACAGGCTGGGGGATTAATTGATTGAGAAAAGCCTTGCAGAGAAAAACTTGGGGTTACTGCTCTATGTAAAATTGGACATGATCCAGCAATGTGTGTTTGCAGCCCAGAAAGCAAATTGTATCCTGGTCTGCATAAAAAGAAGCGTGGCCAGCAGGTCAAGGGAGGTGGTTTCCCCCCTCTACTCCACTCTTGTGAGAACTTATCTGGAGCACTGCATCCAGCTCTGGGATCGCCAGTACAAGACAGACATGTTTAAGTAGATCCAGAGGAGGGCCATGAAAATGATCACAGGGCTGGAGCATCTCTGCTATGAAGAAAGGTTGAGAGAGTTGGGGTTGTTCAGCTGGCAGAAGAGAAGGCTCCAGGGACACCTCATTGCCACCTTTTGATATATAAAGGGGGCTTATAAGAAAGATGGAAACTTTTTACCAAGGCCTGTAGTGACAGGACAGGGGGCAATGGTTTTAAACTAAAAAAGTGTCAATCTAGATTGGATATAAAGAATATATATATTTTTACAATGAGGGTGGTAGGACACTGGAACAAGTTGCCCAGAAAAGTTGTGGATGTCCCATCATTGGCACTGCTCAAACTCAGGTTGAATGGGGCTTTGAGCGACGTGATCTAGTGAAATACGCCTCTGCCCATGGCTGGAAGGTTGTACTAGATGATCTTTAAAGGTCCTTTCCAATCCAAACCATTCTATGTTTCTGTGAAAAACATCCATTTTTATAACATTTTAGTGGAGGATTTGTAGATAGCAACATTGGAGGTCTTTAGGTTACCAAGGGTTTTAAGCTTATAGAACCAAATGGAAGCAGTTTTCACCTGAAGTTGTGTGATAATCTGTGAATTGAGCTGATAATGTCACTCTCACTTTTAATGGAGCAGTGTTCACTTCACAAATACAATATAGCAGACAGTTTTCATAAGTGTCAGCCTCATTAAAATAACAAAGATTGTGTGGACTTGAAAGTGATCCAGAAGTTAGCTCCTTCAAGTCTTGATTTATACTTGTTGCTAGAGTAATTCCATGTCCCCTCCTGTTCTACTGACAAATCAGTATCCTCAATCTCTTCTATCTATCCAGCAGCTTTCATAAACATTTTATTTTCATCTTTTGGAAAAACAAAATAATTTTGTCCTGCACCAAGCTTTACATATTCATATTCTTACTGTTAGAGACAAGCAAGAGGCAAGAGTTGTATCAAGCAAAAAAATATCCAAATGTACAAAATTAGTCCACTCTCTACTCACAAAGTTTCATGCAAGCTGTCCTAAGCATAGGTTTCAGACAGTTTTATCTGCAGTTATCTATTTGATTGTCTGTTTTCTACTGCTGTCTAGTCCAGATTTAAAATAAGTATCTCTCTACCTAAAACAGCCTTATCCAGCTTCACAAAGATAATATTCTTCCTTCCATATTTTTAGATTGGAGTAGGAAGTGATTTTATTTTCTACCTCTTTCATAGGAGTTTTGAAGAGTGGATACTAGGCTTATCAATTCCTAACCTCTTCTCACATGACCACATCTCTACTGTTTTATAGTATGTGTACATCTGAATTTCTATGAGTTTTCTCATCTCCATGCAGCTGCTGTCTGAAATTTCATCTACAAATGGCTGCTGCAGCTCTGTCCCTCTGCTTTGTCATTAGCAAGTAGCCCTGCTTTCATTTTAAAGAGGAAAAGTGTAAGGCAATTAATGTGGTATATGGTATTCCTCAAGTCCTGAGAGGTGTCCAAACTACAGAGATGTTCAGTCATGGAAGAAATTTTAAAGGCAGAAAAAGGCCCATTTTCTGTCTGTAGGCATAAATTGCAGTACACTGACTCAAAATGAAATGTCGTTATATTCATGTCTTCATTCTTCAATATTCAGGAAATCAAAACTTATCAGACTTGGCACAGTTGAGGATTAGGCAGGTATAATTCCTATTCTCTCTCTCCATCCTTTTCTGCCTTGTTAATCTCTTTTCCAACTCAGATTCCAATCCCAGGAAGAAACCAGAAGCACAGCATACTTGTCAGTTACAAAGCCATGAATGTCATGAGGAACCGTGGTTTTATTATTTCATCCTTTCTCAATGTGCAGCATAGTTGAATGTATACTGAGAGACATTGCCTAATAAAAAGAAGTATTTTTTCTCCACAAAGTAAAATTAGGAGAATAAAAATAATAATGTCTCCCAAGCAAGATGATTCTCTGGTTTGTTTCTGATTAAAAGTGCTGAGATCTTGACTGTAAATGTACCATACCAATGATGTAGTACTATGAAATTATGCTGTTCTCATGTTGTAGCTTTGCATGGCACTTCAACATCTGAATATAATAATTTTGCTCCACAAGCCAAAACTATGTATTCTAAAAGACAACCTTAAAGCGTCTGAAGGCTAGAAGAAAAGACAATGGAAAAAATAGGCTGAGGCTGCAAACAGGGAAGAGACATAGTGATGCTATTTTCAGGAAATGCGAAGACTGAAGAAAGCCAACATTGCTAACAGATTCAAATCAAGCATGCGCTGCAGTCTACATTTAAGATTGTAGGCTTGATGCTTTTTGAAGTGTCTAAATCTAATCTTCAATTTTGCCAAGATATTGAAGTGAATGTATCTGTCACTTGATGATGTTATTTAAAAGCTGTAAATAATCCTTAAGATTATTTCCTGCTTCTGTATCAAAGAGAGAGAGGGAATGATCAAATTTCCAGGCGTTGCCAGAATTGTCCTCTCCAATATGATTAACAATAGCATTCTGATAGGAAAATAGAAAACTTTAACAGGTACAAAATAATGAAGAATAAAGAGTCCAGATGTTTAAACCCTGAAGAAACTTGAAGTGAAAGCAGAGATTAGTAGGGAAGAATAATGATTGCATGTAACGTAAGTGAAGCAAACAGATTTTTTGCTTTCATTTTAGTACTGAAATGCAACATTTCATTTTCCATCTAACTTTCTGTACATTTATTTATTTAGTAAATAATGTCTTTCATAGAGAAGTAATAAAATGCTCCATAGATGTATTATTATGCAGACCATAATCAAATCATATAAATCCAGTTCTCTACGCTATATATCAGCATACCATCATCAATAAATGTGGTAGAATATATACAGAAAGGAAAAGAGAGGGCAAATTATTTGGAGATTTATTGAGCAGGCGAACCTGGGAGATTTGAGGAATAGATTATGAAAAGAAAATCTAAGGAGGACAGAGTTTGCAAATATATGTATGCAGGCACAAATTCTACTGCAAATTGTTTGTCTGGCTTTACATCAAGAACCACTGAGTCATTTTAGACAGGGGAGGATAACAAATGCAAATACATTGTAGGATGCTGCTTGAATGTTGACTCCCTGCTTGCATTGTTTGGCATTTTAACTGATCTGAAAAGCTTGATTGTAGCCTCAAGTACTGAACAAATGTTGATGCACAGCAATTCTTATTTTATAAGACTTATATTGGTAGTAAGACCATTTTAACCTTCTGGGTCTCCACACCGTATGTTTAGGAACTCAGTGACCATATGTTCTGATTTGAGGAGCAAAAGTACAAAATCAAACTTCACTAAATTCTCTGAAAATGTGTTATATTTAAGCTTAAGCAATTTGGAAGAAATGTTACCTGAGATGACTGATTAGTGCCTTGATCCCAAAGCATTCTCTCCCTGTTGTGGATTTAACACTGAGTGACTATTGTCTGACTTTAAAATACGAACTGTAAAGCATTTTTTTAAAGGACAGAATAAAAAAATGTAAAAACATTACTGGAATATTACTGGAATGCTGACTCCCTGCTTGCGTTGTTCAACATTTTAATTGATCTAAAAACATTGATTATAGCCTCAAGTCCTGAACAAATGGCAAAACTGGCTACTGAATATTTTCATAAATTCAAGCATTGACAGCAGAATTATCAAAAGATCACTTTTGGTCTATGTTTTAGAACTTGGGATGAGACTCATACTGCCTGCTTTAGGTGGCCAGCCCAAGTTTTGCTAGCCTCTGTAAGGAGCTGCTGCCAGTAGACTGATTATAATTCCGCGATGGCCTATCCAGTAAATGGAAGTATTTAAGTACTTCAGAAAATTAACTCCACGTTTCTGCGGACAATATGCTAGGCACAGGACTATATCTACTATATCACCTTGTGTGATGTTTCTTTCCAAATTTTATGTCTTAAGTAAAAGACAAAAGACACTTTTTAAGATTTACTGGAATTGCTTTCTTTATACATGTCTGCACAGAGGGATGAATTTCTTGAAAGATGATATGTGGACATTTAAGCCTAGGGCAGGCAGACTTACAAGAATACTTTGTTCTGTCTGGAGCATATCTGAACTACAGCAGCATGTCACGTCCCAGGGTTCCAAACTGAGGCCTCTTCTGCATGATGTCATCGTCATCTTGAAATAGAACCTCTTAAAAGGCTGCATTCCACAGGTACCCCCACATATGGCACAATGTGAGAAAGCTCATCTACATGGCTGGAAACCAAGGGGTAG
>JAOBAS010000072.1:26117696-26132169 GCA_025311575.1 Elanoides forficatus
GGTAGGTGTGGTAGGAAACCTAACTCTTGAGGGGTTCAACTCATAGCCTAAGAAAAAGCACCATCTAACAGATAAAATGAAGGAGGGGAAAATAATTTGCAGTCATTCTGCACTATAAAAACAAAACTAATGGACTCAGAAACAAGGGACTGCCTGCTGCATCTGAAACCTTAAAGGGAAGCAAGAGCTGTGGGATCCAGTTTCTGCTCCAAAGATATTTAGGCTTTTTGGGTTTGTTGCTGCAGTTTTACTTTTTTTAATATCCTATACATCAAACTGGAATAAAACAAAATAGAAAAAAAAAAAAAAAAATTGAGGACTAAATAGAAGAATATAAAAAAACCTGCACAGCTCTATAGCTGGTAATCACTGAGATCACTGGTGAAAGGCTAAAAGGGACAGAGGACAGCAGATAAGGACTGACCAGGAAAGCAGATAAGGATTGACCAAGGAAAGAAGAATTGTAAGTGCATTAACACATTAAAACTTTTTAATCCACAGTAACACAGCAACAGTTTCAGAGGATGAAAGACTAAGACAATGAAAACAAATCAAGGAACAAAAGCAAATTTCCTAAAAACAAAGACTGCAGAAAAATCAAGATGGAAAAAATATAAAACATTTCGAAAAGGAGACTAAGAAAATAAGCCTCACCCTAAGTCAATTGTATACATGTCTTAAGCATGTATACAATTGCTTTATTATAATACAGAGAAATGCTTATACAGGACTAAAACTACTGTGTAAACAGAAGAGATACATAGGACATTTTGAGGGAGAGAAGGAGATATTTGCATAATATCTGCTTTGATTTTCCTAACTCTTCCCCAGACTTTCATACCTGTGATATGATACAAAATCCTAAGAGATGGTATAAATATTTGTTTCAAGTACACGGACAGAAGGAAATGATGGATGAGGATATAGGAAGTATTAATAGAATCTGGGTTTATAACCTAAAAATGCGGTCAAGTGACTTTAAGTTCATCTGCTAATACATGATTCATAGCTCTTTTTTTGCTATTTAGAATTATGACACCAACATCTCCACAATTTCTGAGAATCAATTTATGCATTTATACTCTGATGTTTATGGGTCAATAAAAATGAAAGAGATTTTCATCAATATTACTTTCACTTTATTTAATTGAATTACTTCAGCAGCACCTTACAATTTTACAGCTTAACAGGCCAAGCAATAAAATATGATGCAGCAAGGGACACCATAGCGTACTTTCATTTGCAGTTGCAGGTTTGAATGAGCTCCTTCTGCATCTTTTTTCAGTTTTTCCTGTCAATAAAATAGAAAATGTAAAATGAATGACTAATCAAGTTTATTTATAATATTTGAAACATAATTTTAGGATTTTTTAAAAATTATTTTAGAAAATTCCTTACAACGACTAGCTTATGTAGCGAAATCTGGACAACATCAGCCTGCTCTGAAGTGCTGAGTGCCAGCACTGGTTTTTTATTCTTGACTCTATTCGTTTGTACATGTGATGTTGTCTACTTTGTTCATTCTGCAACTTTGAGAACAGCAAATAATTCCCATAAGTCCAAGAGTCAAGCCATGAAATGCAAGCTGGCCATCCAGATAGTAATAATTTAAATTTATACAGTTTCTTGCATCCCAAATATAGTCAGTACACAATTCTGCCATTTGCATGTCGTATTCCTGCAGGCTTCAAAGTAGTTTTAAGCAGAAAAGTAACGCTATCAAAATGTCCATATATTTGTGATTGTAGAAGGCCTTTCCACTTATTCCTGTTCCCTCACTTCATCACCTATCATCAGTAAAATATATGTTAAATTTCATTCCAGATTCTCTACTTTGACAATGCTGATGGGGGGAGATAGGGGTGTGAAGGAAGAAGTGCTTGAGTCTAAGGGGTCATTTTATGATTGGGTGATGGATAAAGGCATTCCAGACTGGAGGGGAGTGGGTTGGTTACTACAGAGCCACTTAATTTCATGTTTAGTATAAATTGTCAGTCTTCAGGCAGAGCAATGAGGTATAAAATTACCAAAGCTATGCCACAATTAGCCTTTCCTAGTGCTGGTCTGCTTGATATTTAAGAAAGTGTATTTCCTTTTGCCAGTTTTATTCATACTCACAGATTCTTACAACACAATAATTTATCAGACCGTCTAGTCCTTCACTCTTCCAAGGTGAAATTGTTTCCTACTGTATATTCACCAATGCGCTGTCCCAATAGACATATAGTTTAGTCTCATTTTAAATATCCTGAGGGAAGCTATTCCATGGCCTAATAGATCTCACTGTCAAGAAGATTTCACGTGAAATTCAGCTTGAGTTTTCCTTTCTTAATCTCATCCCATTACTCAAGGGTGATGCATCTTAAACTAATGTAAATATTTCTTCTCTTACCCAGCAGTTAAACCACTCCAGGAGTTGTGGGCTGTCATCATGTTTCTTTATTAGTTATTACTCACACACTATAGAGGTAGCCTCAAAGTCTGACATTTTATCATAGGAGAAGATATTGAAAGTACTAGCCAAGGTTCCATTCAAACTGCAGAGAGTACCTACTGTTATCCATACTGATAATAAGTGTTCCGAGTGTATACATCTAGTTTTCATCTCTTACTGTACTTACAGTCCTGCAGAATACATTCCTTCAATTTTCCTTTCATACGTTATGATTGCTACATTTTTTCATTCTTTTTTTTACATTATGCAAGGTGAAACACAAGCTAAAAAGCCAAACTCCCAGCTTCACCTCTTGATACGTCAACTACTTCTTAATACAATAATCTTAATACAATACTTCTCAATTTCATGAGTGAAGTGGAAATTAAGTAGTTGGGCAAGAAGAGCCCTAGGATAGGTCAGGAAAGAATTGCCATATGCTTAGGAATGGCTGTAGAACTGTGACCGTGGCTAGTAATACTTATCTTGGCTTTTATAGTGTGGACCAGCTGTTAAGACACATCAGCAGATTAATAACACAGAATTTGGACTGGCTTTGGAAGTAAGGAGGAGATTACTGACTTTAAGGTGATAAAAATGTAGAAGAGACTGGAAAGGGTGACAGGCTTAGAAAATGGACTCATTTTTCTTACACATTGAAGGAAAGTTTATACGTGGTTGTATCAAAGACGGAGTATTCACAGTAATCAGATAGGAGGTGATGAGGTCTGGTGTAAAAGTTTTTGGGTGAAATAAAAATTTGTGCAGGATGAACTCCAATTCAGAAAGAGAACAAACCCATTAAGGATGACAAAGCAATCCTTGAGAAAGTGAACCAGGGCCCATGAAAGCAGCTTCCTTATATGTTAGTTGAGAATACTCATGGCAAATAGAGAAAAATGTTTTTCCTTTCTACTAAATAGAGTGACAACATGGTTTTGCTTATGTGGTGTAAAACTACAATTACCTTTCTGCAATAAGTGTTTACAGACTCATATCTAGGTCCATCACATACCTGTTCTCCAGCATTACCCTTATGTGCCTTCAGAATGACTGTTTCCCCTTCCTATGAGTATTTTTAGATTAATTTCATGAAGCATCTTAAAAAAACTTTTTTTTCTGAGCTAAACCTCTTTCACTGCACATTTCTAACCATTCTGTAGCATTAGGTTTTCAATGGATACTATTAAATCCCTCTAATCTAACATAATTTGCGATTGCCATTCAGATGTTGTTTACTCTCTCATTGAGATCATAAATCAAAATGTTAAGAGATGGCTAAAAGTTACATCATTCCAATAGGCTTCTCTTAAGTTGTGGCTATTTATTAAGTTTTTTTGTTTGTTTCTTTACAGCTTTTTAGTATGCCTGTATTCTACACCAGCTTCAATTTGGTTCACAATAAATGTATGTACCCATCTATTATGGGTATGCATGGCTGTGCACTGTTGGGGGTTTTTGTAGGTTTTATGTGTTTTCCTCTGTTCTTGTGGGTTTGGTTTTGGTTTTTAGCTGATGGTTGTTTTGTGTGCAAGAGCCTTCAGTTCCCTTTGCTCATTGTAAACAGTTACAAGAGTGTAAAGTGGCATCTCAAATTAAGAGAAATATTTCATTTACTCAGTATGTAGCAGATTGTGACCAATATACTTGTCGCTTCTGCTGCAGGAAGAAAACCTGCATTATAGCAAAAGATGTAGATGGGCTTTTAGACCATATGGTGTTGCTGTGCTCATTCCTTTTCTCATTGACTTCCTGCATGCTTCAATCCTCTTTTAATTTATCAGAAAACAGCACTGATACCTTTAGCTTAAAATGGAAGGAATACACTTTATGTGAACTCTTTGGCCTAAAACTTAGGAGAAACTAGTTTCTTTTATCTGTCTATTGTTGAGCTTAACTGGTATATACTTCCTACTCAGAATGCCAGTAACACTCTGCAAATCATCATTATCTGTATCCAAACTCAGCAATACTTACCTGATAGAAATGAACTAAAAAGAGATGGAGAAGTCTTCAGTGCCTTTTCTCTGGAAAATGCTGCAAAGTTCAAGAGTAAAGCTGAATGAATTCTCATAAAACCATTCTTCCTTTTCTGCAGTAGCAATCACTACTGCCCACAGCTGGGTTAGGTACTGGAACTTACAGGCTTGTTAGGATTTATTCATTCACAGCTATCATTTTGCAGCTATAATTAGAACTACCAGTTCTGACAGGTGAAAGAAAATGAAGGAAAAAGAAAATACTCATAACATGTCCAAATCCTCCTTAGTGACTTGATCAGAAGTGTAAAGATTGAACCTACAGTGATCTCAAAAGACCATGAAACTTGCACAGAGACACAATACATCCAATATTTCTGTGTACCAACTCCTTTCCAACCTTGTAGCTTTTGTTCAAGAATTCTCTTATGTCCCTTTTATTTTCTAATTAAAAAAAAAAAAAATTCAAGGTGAGAAGTGCAAAATATAATACTAAGCTGAGTCATCCTGTCCCTATATTCTCTAGACATTTGAATCCACATCCTCTTAATGCCAGACATTGCTATTCAGAGCCCACAGTCTCTCACTGCAAAGTATATGCAACTTCTTCAGTGAGACAATATAATACTTCTGTTCTGTCCTTAGTATATACAGTGTTGTGGTCTCTCTCTGTGACTGACTTCCAGTTATAGCTTAACCATCAATGAAAAAAGCACTTCTGAAATGAAAGTAAACATCCTTTGTGCTTGAAGCAGAGTATGCTGTAGGACTGTCTAAAGCCTTCCCTGGTCCTAGTACCTTCACAGGCTGCTTCACTGTTCACACAATCCATCTCAAGTCTAAACTACAAAACCCAGTAAAGCATTTTTGCAAATATTTTCATTACTTATTTAGTCTAACAAATACAAAGAAAAATTTAAAGCATCTATACATGAGATCTGATGTAGATTGTTATTTATTGTGTAAGAACTGGATTTTCAAGAGTTAGTGAGATTGTTGTTTACAAGGGTAATCTCTGAAAAAAACATGAAACATGAACCAACTAAATTGATGTGACATATATAGTACAGGTGAAGTACGATTATTTACACTGAGTTTGCCTTTTGGGCACCTGAAGAACAGTGAGAATAAAGGATTTTTACCATGGTTAAAATGGGAAATTTCACTCCTTCAGTGGGATAACCAGAATTACAGTTAACACATAGGACCCCTTACAATCTTAACACATAGGACCCCTTACAATCATCTATCATGTCACTCAATAATAGGTCACTTAAGAAAGTAGCATGTTAACCGATAGACTGTAACAGCATTGAATGATCCCTTATCAACTGTATTCTAAATCTTCCTTAGTTCAGGGTTTATGGGCTTGGCAAATCACCATTACTATTTATTTTCTAACCTTCAACATCAGAGTTCAGAGATTATCGCCTAAAGAAATAATCATAACTTTTTCATTCTAACCTAGGAGTCTATCTGCCACCTAATAAGCAGCCAATCAATCTATTCAAAATCAGAAGCTAAAGAAAATGTCTATGCATGTGTAATAATGGCACAGTAACAGTAATAGAATATAAAAGTTTTCACTAAGACAGCAATAACATAATGTCTTAGAGTGAGCGCCCACAAAGAGTTCAGCTGGTCATTACAATAAATAATGTTTGAAAAACAATCATTAGTAACAAGTGAATACTACACAAAATACAGAATTAAATTCCTGCCAAATGTTAATATTGACTGAGAACACTAGATAAAACCAAAATGCTTGCCCCACAATTCTGATTAATAGACAAGGAAAAACCCTCCATCCCATGGGGGAAATATTGCATTACAATTTAAGCAACATAATATTTATTTTGTAGGTAGCTATACTTCTCTTTTCTAACTATAAATGCATGTGTAGTTGTACGTATGCTGATATATGCCTAATGTAAACTTCTTATCTCTTTATTAATCATGTTGAGAATATTCCAGTTGATATCAAGCCCAATTATTTTAATCCTCTTCCTGCCTCTCCAAATATTAATCATATTTCCATCTACCCATTATTTCACTAAACACTAAGCATTTTTTCAAACTACTCTCTGATTTTTGCCATAGCTGTACTTTTTACATTCTCCACTTGTACATTTTACATTCTGCATTCTAGCTTTTGCTTCTTCCTTTTAACATGAGCTAAACCCACTGACCCTCCAACACCAAAAACAGCTGTCCTCTGTCCTGTTTTCATCCATTGGGCTTTCTTTCCATGGAGGATCTCTGCCATTTCCATCTTCTTCTATCCTAAAGAGAGATATTGTCCTGCAGCTATGTCCCATATACTGGCCCTAACTACGGACTCCCCAATTACTGACATAGTTATCCTTTCCTTTGTCCTTTTTCTCCTGTTACCATTTCTGCATGAAGAGAGATAGTCATATTTATACTTTTCGTTTGCTGTCACAATACTTAGAACAATGGACAAAGCACCCACTGTAATGTGACCACTCCTTATCAAGCTGATAACAATGATCTCATTGTTACTTTGTGGTCTCCCTTTCTGCTCTGTTTCACTCATTTATGTCACTGGTCTTGAACTTTTCATTGTAAGCTCTAGGCTTCTTAATTGTCAATGGACAATAAGGTTTTTCCAGTTCACTTCCTCATAAAATAGGAAACTTAGGGTAGGTGAAACTTAGGTAGGTTACCTTTTAGAATTACCTCATTCCTCTTACTATAAAAAAGCTTGGATAACTAGCTGGCCAAACAATGGTAACATGTAGACAGCTAAACTATGTGCAGTAAATTCCCTCTTGATCAAAATGGTGATGCATCTTTAAAAAAACTCTTAAATTGTAGTAGAATCATAGAGTGGTTTGGTTTGGAAGGGACCTTTAAAGATCATCACCTTTAAAGACCAAATCCCCTGTCATAGGAAGGGACATCTTTCATTAAATCAGGTTTCACTGATAGAATTGCCCTTGTGAAAATTTAATATTCCCTGACAGTATACTGCATTTAGTATTTTTATAGCCTAGCTTTTTGACTCAGTGCAGAAGTTTTAACTTTGTTGTGTCTAACCTATACTTGATGCTTAGAAGCTGGCAATGAAAATTGATTATTGTCCAAGAAATACTGAGTCACCCTATTGTATAGCATGCATACGGAGTTTTAGGTAATAAGGTGGAAAGCAATAATTTCCATCATGCTGTTCTAGGATGCATTCTTGCACTCTCCAAGAAGTTGCTGAAATGGAAAATACCACCATGCATAATGATTTCTGCATTGCAAAGTATGATGGTGGTTAGCCCACACTACAATTACAGTCATATAGATTTAAACTATAATTATAAATTTAGAAATTGAGAAAGGACATTTCTTTAAAAAACTTAATTTTTGTTTGATCAGCTATATTATATCAATTAGCCAAAGAAATTTTGTGCATAAGCACTAAAACCTTCAAAATATATATGAAGAACTCCAGCCAGAGTAATATGTCACTTAAGTTCACTTTGCAACCTACATTATTAGGTATTGAGGCAAAGATTACTTTCATATTAAGTTTTTCATTGGTGTATAAGAGAACTCACTGTATCCTGGAACATGGACTTAGGTGGACATGACGTCACATTGCCAAGAACCACAATTAACTTCTCAGCACTCTCATCTGATTCCTACTAACCTACCAAGAGCACAAAAACAAGGGGATTTTGCTTCAGTCTGTGCCAGCCACTGGTGTCATGGAGATGTGTGAGATACTGTGCAATTTCTATTCTCTCCAGCGGTGAGAGCACAAATATGACCGTAATTTGTCAGACCAGACCACGAGCCTGACTTTAACATTCCTCTCAAGAGAATGTCTGAGGAAAGGTAAAAAACAGGACAAGCATATGCATTACTTTCCCCTGGTACTCCTGAGCCAAATGTAGCTTTTATCTATATGGCAACACTGAGTGGATGTGTCTTCCATGAATCTCTCTAGTCTCTCCTTAAATTCATTTAAACTTTTAGCATCCACAGACTTCTTTGGCAGGGAGCTCCACAGTTGCAGCACGCACTGCATGAGACAGTATCTTCTAGCATTTATGTATGTTGTTTGATACCATTTAATTCTTCTACTGCAAGAGACAGTGTGTGCTTCCTAATCTAAAGCCCATGCTGGTCTACAGCTGGAATACGGATTATTATTAAGGGAATATGGTCATGTTTGAATTGAAAACACATTTTGGTTGTCAGTCATATCACAATACTGGAAAAAAGATGCATGTTACATCTTAGAAAAGTGAAATATCTCACAAAAATGTAATGACCCAATCATTGAAACACCATGTTTTAAATGCTTTCTTTTTGAAAACCATTTCATTTTGCTTTTTTTGAGGGCAAAACTAAAGTGCAAAATTCATATTCCCATGTATCAGAAACTATTCAATATACAAGGCAGCTTAAGGGAAACTGTCTCATGAGAGAGATATTAATCAAATGGAAATACTGCTGCATTGAGACAGTATGCTATTCAAATCAAGGAAATAGGCAGGCATGCAAGAAAGGAAATATTTTAGAATTTTGCCATTAATTTCAATGAGAGCACAAGAGAATACTAAAAATGCCCATGGGATATAATTATTAGTCTTGATCTCTAAAACTGTGTTTAGAAAGTATAGGCAGCTGACTGTATGACTAAAAATGTCACTTTGGCATATACTCCATGTTCTCTGGTGCTACAAGTAGCTAGAGGGCAGCACATAGAGTATTTTGATTCTAGACCATCTCTCTTGTGAATATGAACGAAAAAACGAAATTCCACAGCTATATGAATCTTTGACATGTTTCAGTAAACTGCTTCCGTATAATTCACCTAGTCAGTAGACCACAGTGTTTGCTGTTTTTCTTCAAAGGCTTTACTGTTTACACCAGTTCTGTCCATTCCATATAAACGGTCAGTTTGGATCCAGGTTTTTTTACTGAAATAAGTAAATGTGCTCCTGAAAATAACAGAACCCAAATAAAATATGCCTGTTTATGAAACCTACCTTGTTACCTTGATCTAGTTGTGCAGTCCAGGGCAGACTCTTCAGTACTTAAAAAAATAAACTGGAATAGCATTACGTAGAGAGCTATGGTAGATATGCATAATAACATAATATACATATCTATATTCTGAAAAGATATGCTTAATAGTTTAAATATTCTTATATTTGTCCTTATAAAGAATGAATAATGTGTATATATAGAACAAACCAAAATATAATTCAGCAGTTTGTTTTGGATGGTGGACTGTCAAAATTATGTGCAATATATTGTCCAAGAACTGAATGTGATTAATAACATCAAACACAAAATAGATTTCATCAGTTTCCATGCTTGGAACAGATTTCTTTCTAATTTCATACAAAAAAAATGAAAGAGTGAAATCTTACCCCTAGTCATACATGTCTATGCTGTATACTGAATTGTACTGACTGAAAGTTCTTGTCCTTATCTTCTTCCATTAATTTCACACATTCCCACTATTCATTCCTGAATTACAGTGATAATAAGGAATGCAAAATTCTGCTGTTTCAGGCTGAGTTAGTTGGTTATTTCAATTACTTCTAATGTGAAATATGCATTTGTATACTAAAACACTATGACGTACATCATATTAAGAATCTACAAATGTTTATATTGTAAACATGAAAAAATAATTGACATTAAAAAAATGTTCTCTGATTTAAAGCTATTTGGAGCATTTTAAGACTTTAAGACTTAAAAGGTAGGGAGAAATTTTTTTCTGAAATTAAGATGTAATTTTTCTCTTACAACACAATAAATTAAGAAAATATCTGCTGATTATGTCACCAAGGTTATAAGCAGTGTGAAATAAAATCAACATTGCAGTCTAGCCAAAAGAGGGCTTTGGCACACAGTCAGAGAATAGGTTGTGCAAAGCCAGGGGTAGCTTTTTCCACTATCCTTAAATTGGCCTTTAAGCAAACAGTACTGCCAGTCCTAAATTTTTGCCCTAACTAGTTCACTTAAAAATATTGGGCTTCTGTTTTAGAAATGTACATAGGAAAGGGTGGAGCACTTATTAAATGCAGTTCTTAACTGGAAAATGTTAGGGGATGCAATTTCAGAACAGTGGTTTTAGGCCCAGACATATGCTTCCACCACAGGAGCCATCCCAGTGTTTGTAACATATGAAGAAAATTCACTGCTTAGCATCCTAAAGGTTTCATTGTTCATCGCCAATAAAAACTACACCATGAAGTCCAAGACTTGCTAAGTGTTCCTTTTCTGTGCAATGCTACAGGTGGGGATTTTGCCTCTATCTTTCCAAGATGCATAGTTGACATACAAATATATTTTGAATTAAATGATTTGCACATTTCAAAGCAGCAGAAGTACCAGCCTTTCATATTTGGGATGGAGCTGTTTGTGGTTCGCCTTTGTCACTATACAATGACACTGATATATCTGCTTTAATTAACCTCCTTGGATTTGTTTCCACTTGTTTCAGTCGCCTTTTTCCCACCCCTGCTTTTCCAATATTTTTCTTGGTCTTCCTTATTTTTTTCCTAGTTGATTTTTTGTCCCCCCAAGAGCTTTATTTCTGTTTTCATAATCTTTAGTTCTTCTTTCTCATAAATGTAATCTCTTATACTGTCTTTTTTTTGTTGTTTTTCTGTGTAATAGACCCTGCTTTTCAGCTTTTCTCCCTCATTCATGCCATCTTTTTGGCAGACCTCATCCCCTTCTCCTCCTTCTATTTGTCTGCTAGTTGCTGCCACTGATAATTAATCTTCTGCTCACATTCCCATGCTTTCTACATTCTTAGTTGTCCTACATGGAGAATTTCAGCCAGAAAAAAAGTCTTTTAATATAGGGTCTGGTAGCAAAAGAAATTTTGTTGAAGAGCCATATTTTGTCTAGCTGTGCCCTCTCTTCTTCTTGTATCCCTGGGGAATCTGGGAGGGATAAGAAGGGTGCCATGAAGTTGCTGTTCCTCATTTTCCCTGTAATTCTGGGCTGACGTTAAAACTGTATTCCTTGTTGGAGTACAATTGGTTAAACCCTTCTCAGAAACCAGCACATCTGTTTGGGAGGGGCTCAGCTCTTATTTCATCCTGTGCTTAATGCAGTTCTGACAGTCATGCTCTCTTCTTCATCCAAAGTTTTGCACAAGGAAACTCAAACAGAACAGAATAAGTAAGAGGAGTCCTCAGGCCTGACAGTATGTTGCTCTTTGTAAGATTCTTTTCTTCACCCTCATAAATATTGATACTGTGTAATTATTCTTTCTGTTGAAATGAAGCATAACAATGCTGTGCTACATTTTCTGTTTGCATTAGCACGCATTTCTTCAGAAGTTGCTTGTATTATACTTTGATACAAAGACATACAATTTACTGTATCACTGGAGAAAAGAAAGAAACGTCTTGTTTTGGAAATGTTTCTAAACAGAACAAAACACATACAAATCTTTTGATCCATGTGTTGACATTATAAGGAGGAAAATGCAGACAGTAAGAGAACCTGTAATTAGTAGAAATTATGAAGCTATAAAATAAAACAAATAAGCAAAAAATGTGTTAAACTTAACAAACTTATGGACTGAAACATCTTCATTTCTGTAAGGTAATCTCTCATTTCTTCAATATTCCATAATTCTGAATGAGTACAGTTCATTCTTCCAACTATCATTATACTCATTTCTCATCCTTAAAACTTGCAAGAATTTAAACGTAATCCAAGAGATTGTTCTAAAGTCAGTTTAAAAAGCCCTGGTGTGTTATGAAACATTTCAATTTCACTTACCCAAGCATGTTCATCTCCCTTCTCTAGCACACCTTAAATCTGTCACCATTTGCTGCTATCACCATAATATATCCTGTGTCTTCTAAAACATTATAGTTACCTGTCAAAGCTGTCATGAAATAGCTTGTAATGTTTTTATGTTGACTTTAAAGAATGAGAAGCTTTGGACATAGTATTTATTCACACTATGTTAAATCCAGTCAATTAAGACAGACTGAATCACTGTGATTATTGGTAATGGCAAGTCTAATTCAATGAGCGTATATTTGCCAGCTTCTCATTTCTTTGAAATACAAAAACTATGACTTACCTGGAATTTTATTTTGTCAGTGACCAATCTGTATGTGTGTCTTCTCCATCTTTGAATATGTGGAGGAAAGATCAAAATTTTGCATTCCCTAAGGTGCCAGGAGCAAACTTCTTCAACAGGTACATTACTATAATGTATTGCAATTTCACTGCAGTTGCATTGCATTGCACTTTCTCAGTATTTCACCACTGCAGAGCATAATGAGGCAATAATTCATTATAGAGCCTGAAGAAGACATGACCACATTACAGAAAATTATCTTCACAGCAGATGCACCACAGACTTGTCACTTTGAGTAGGCCAATAGAAAAGATGAGGTTTGGACAAGTCCAGAACTGAATTGTTTTCATATGAAGTGGCTAATCCTCCAGGCCAATTTTACAGTTTTGTTTCTTCTCAATTTACATCTCATGCTGAAGTTGCTGGTATCATTTTCAAAGCTAGAACCAAGGGAAGATGATAAAGAAAAATAGCTACATTCTACTTTTTACAAGCTATCTGTGTAAGGAATCTCACAATGTTAGTCTGATACATAGTCAGCAGTCCAAAAGACACATGAATTCCCCAAAAAACACTCAAGTTAAAAAATGTTCAAGAAAATTATCAATGTAAAAAGATTCACACCAAACATGGCTACTTGGTACTTTATCTTGTTTCTGATTAAATTTCTTCTTCAGTCACAGTTTTCTTTTGTTGCTCCTGGCTTCCACAAATCAGACAAACCCACCTTCTCTTTGCGGTCCCAATAGTTTCACTCACCTCAGCAAACAACTGCAGAGTGGAGGGTTACTGGAAGTTGCTCCCAGTTCTATTCCACTGTAGTGCACCAATGTAATCAGGAACCATCAATTCTGTTGATTTTATTGGGTAATTTGTGGTGTTCTTGTAGTAAATTTTTATTTGCTTCCAACTAATTGAAGAAAGACATGGCATCTCACAGCTGATTCTTACTGTGGTAGAGAGAAGTAACTTTGTGTTCACAGGACAGGTAGGGGAATTACCTTCTGCCTCTGTTGATGTTCTTCAAACACAAGAGAAGGTGCAGTGCTAACAACAGCTGCCACTACTGCTGATACATTTGCTGCCACAGTTGCTCTGACCTCTACTACTCCTTCACATACATCTATTGCCTGAACTGAAAACTTGTTAAAATCAGTGAAGACTTGGTATATCAGCTACCAAAGGCTTTGAAGTATATACTATTTCTGCAGTAACAGCAGCGACATATCTCTATTTTTCCCCTCTGGTTTACAGTACTTACTTGACAGAATATTTTTAATTACTTTCTTTCTTGCTAAATGTACCTTTTTTTTTTTTTTTTTTTTTTTTGCCATCCTTACTCTGTTTCACTGCAAATGTTCCTTTTATATCCCTGAATTTCTTGTTTCAGGGAAATTAATACCCTTCCTCATGATTCCAGCTCCAAACAAAATTATATAAGTTCTTATAATACTGCTTATATATTCCTCGAAAGGCCAAAAGCCAGGAAGAAAATGAACAGTCATGACAAATATTGTTAATTAATAATGGTCTTCTGCAGCATTTTTCCAACACAGCATTTTTCCAGACACCTTTGTTTATTCATATTGGACTAATGCTAATTATTCAGATGCATTTCTGCCAAAGCCATGTTATATCTGCTAGCCTTCTTCCACTGTCTTACTGCATCCAAAACCTACCTACATGATTCAAAAAATGGCTATTTAAAACACTGGCAGATGACCTGGTAACTGCAGAAGAGTAGCTCATAGGCTAGCTCATATCCTGCCTGAAAGGATATGATCCTGCCCATAACAGCGAGTGGCTGACAAGGCTTGGGCAGGGCCAGGAGTAATGGCAGCAGACTTAAATGGGGTGTAACTGCCATCAACAGTGACTTGCCAAGACAATCAGCTCTGATGTAGGCATGTTCCGCAGCGGAGCAGGGGATCGAGGCATGCAAGGGAGGTTTCCTGGGCGGGGGAAACCCCAAGG
>JAOBAS010000072.1:26141678-26155107 GCA_025311575.1 Elanoides forficatus
TACTGAACTCAAAACATAGCACTGTACCAGCTACTAGGAAGACAATTAACTCTATCCCAGCTGAAACCAGGACACTGATCTAGTGGAAGGAGTCCCTGCCCATGTCAGGGGTGTTGGAACTATATGATCTTTAAGGTCCCTTCCAACCCAAACCATTTTATGATTCTATAACTTAAGCATTTCTTATTTATGAGCCCAGCATGATCCCATCAACTTTCTCCCATATTGATCTGGGGTGACCATGGTGCTCGTTCAGTGTTCATTTTCATTAATTCTCTGAAGGACTGCTTACTAGCTGAACAGATGAACTGGCTTATGGCCAGCTGCCCTCAGTCCTGCCCTGAGATAAGCACAGCATATAAGTATAGAATAGTGAAAGGATGTTTTTGTGAAAGAACTCCCTTTTATCTATTAAAACCCCCTAGTTTTCTGTGTTGTCAAAGAATGAGAAAGAAGCTGTTTTCCTAAAAGTATCCTAAAATAGAAAAGTCACCCATCTTTTGTATCTTCTGTACATCCCAAAATTCTGTGTCTCCTTTCCTTCAATGAAGGACATCCTAATGGTTGCAGGAGCCTTCACTGGAGATTTGCAGCTCTTCCACATAATAATTTCTCACATTGTAAGTTTATATTCCTCGTCTCTCAAAAGCATATAAGGTTTTGCTCTGTTTTGAATGCCACAGTGTCAGAGCTATCAATCAAAAATGATAGCATCGATCATGCAACTGCAAAGCAGTTGGATAGCATCTGCCATAATGCCTTACAATGCTACAGTAATGTACCAGAATTTTGATGAATAAGGATGCTGGTTTGCTCAATAGCAATTAATCATGACATCTCTTAATGCATCATGTTTTTAAAGACATAATATAAAGCTAATAAATAGGTTAGCTTCTATTCTACATTCTGCTGAAGTCAATGAAGATATTCTGAATGCAAAATGCAGTAAGGGAGAAGATAAATCAGATTATTCCAAATCTGTTTTACAAATGCAATGGATTTCATTAGGATATTTTATTTTTAACACACTGCTGTTAACCATGCCAATATCAGTATTAATCCCCAGATTCCATAAAGAGCACAATTATTAGTGGAAAAAAGAACACTTTTTTTTTTCTTTTTTTTTTTTTTTAGCTAAACTTGCATCTGAGCACATAATTTGTCCCAGTAGACATAAAAGCAGGATTTATTTATTTATGTAGTTAGAAGGATATATGTGAAGATTGAGGCTCCATCCTAGCATAAACTTGGCTACTAGCTCACTTGTATCAGTCAAATAGTTTCTGTATTTCACTGGGCATATAATAAACTTATGAAATTCATTGCCACAACATATAATTAAGGTCCAGGATTCTAGTGTTTCCTTATAAAATTAAGTACTTTAATGGATAAAAAATTGCTGCTCTATTTACACACCTTGTTAAAAAATTAGACATTATAGAAATCTTTGAAGGATACAAAAATTTTGTGCTTGCAACACTGCAGATATGCCTATGATATCTGTATAGCATGGAATTGCTATGATGTAGGTAAACGTGTTGTTCCCAGTACAAACCTAATTTGCGTATACATTTGGCAGTATTGTGCTAAGTTTTTCTCTTCATCTTTGAGCTAGTTTGTTCTGTTGGTACCTAATAAAGTTTCTTTATACTTATGTCAGGCATCTTTGTTACCCATCTAACTATAACTTAAATGACTTTTGCACACAGTTGGTAACATTTCTGATTGTTAAAAGAGATAAAATACTAGATTAAATTAATTGTTTTGAAGAAGAATTTCAATGTATATCTATTTTACTATGAAATACAGCTAATAGAAAACATTTTCAAATATTCAGAAAGAACAGGAACTTCAATGGCAGTAACAATAATGCAAATAATAACAATCTCACAGTGGAAGAAACCTATACATACAAAAATGGTAAATAGTGGCTAGAAATTTTTTTCAGGTTTTGCTGGCAGCCTTAGAGCGTAGACGCTAAGCACTGGAAAATATTTATTCCAACAGCAGCATCTGGTACTTTGGCAGACTCCATAAGCAATTTTGTTTTACAGTTCTAAAGCTGCTTCTGGGTCTACTACATGGCTAATCTGATGGGCTGACTTGTTCTTCTGGATGCCATATGCCAGGAGCTAAAGATGCAATGAACTGTTTGCCCATTATACCTGCATTACAAAGCCAGACTAAAAAATCTGCTGAAAATGGTGCACTTTACTATAGTTCACCAATTAAGCTTATGACAATGAGTGACTTGCCTTAAAATAGTGCCAAAGAGCTGCAAAAGAGCATCAAGTGCCAAGGTTGCCAGACACAATACCAACCAGGTAATGTTTCAGATGATGTCACTGGATACTTAGTAGATTCTGAAAGTGTTGGCTAGTTTGGGGTTTCTTTTTCTTCGTTATGCATGGAGGTAGCTTCAGATAGACAAGTAAATGTATCAAAAGGAACAGGAAAAAATATCTGTATTTCTTACTTTTTAGAATACTTCTAGGAGTTAAGGGTGGAAATACCAATGAATTGTGTGCTGAGTCCTCTAAAGTCAAAACCTAAACTGTAAAATTTAAGCAACAGAGAGACATGTAAAAACATTGCTCAGGATTTTCAGCATTAAAAAACAGAATTCCCCCTGCAGGCAGTGAATTTGTGAGTACTCAGTCTTCTAGTAGAAATGGTCTATTAGCTTACCGGCTTTTGAAAAAGTGAAAAGCAAACTAATAAGATCATAAAGGCCATATATTACTGCATATCCACCTTTAGGAATGAAGTTTTTCAACAGTCCATCTACATTCAGACTGGAATGTCAGATAGATGTAAAATTCATATCCTGAATAACCCAGACAGTGAAATAAGTAGTGTGTTGTAACAGGAAAGAATGTTAGATGAAGTGTTGTGAAGGTTTGCCATTTGAGTATGTGTGTTTTCACAGGAAGAAACTATGTTTCTTCTGCCCCACCACCAGTTTTCATAAATATATTTTCTTGAAAAGAAAGAGCTCATACAGTGCAAATCGCTTATGCATTCTTAGCAATAGTATTCCCTGTGCAACTAAGACCTTCCAAGGGTCAACAGAAGCAGAAAGTGAAACCCCCAAATAGAAAGAACTATAATAGAAGACATTACTACCTTATTCTGTGTCTAAATACTGTAACATTTGAAGAACTTCATACCATTACAGGAAAACTAGATACTAGATTAAAACAGTTAATATTTTCAGAATAACGCTTGAAAATGTTTGGATGGATGAAATATGTCTGGAATTGATGAGAGAGAGAGAGAGAGAGAGAGAGAGAGAGAGAGAGAGAGAGAGAGAGAGAGAGAGAGAGAGAGAGGTATGTTTACACCTTGAAAAAGCCAGTTATTCTGAAAAGCTGTGGAATTAGTTCCATCACTATTGGCACCAAAAAGAAATTAATCTATATTGGCCCACTAACACATCAAATTCTACATTCCATGCAGTCTTCATTCGGTATTTCTTTCAGATCAGGAGAAGAAACATTTCCCTTAATCAGTTACAGCCAGAGGTCCTGATCTCACTAACCTCAAAATGATTTTTCACAACAAATTAAGATGTTTATCCAACTGTGTCTTATATAAGATTTCTGAAAAGAAACTATAGTGCTGGCTGTTTATTCCTCATAGCTGTAAACTATTAAAGGTTTACCTATTCCTAACTGAGCATAAGGCACTGCAGTATGACACTGAAATTGTTCTCAGCCGAATTCAGATTATCAGACCATTTACCACCACATGTTCTTACACTGGGCATTTGCCACTGCAAAGCTTTACAGTTATATTATCTTGAAACATTTCAGCTAGTCATTTTACATTATGAACCAAGCCATAATAATCAACAGCAAAAGTCAAAGTTGACCATCATTCATTTAGAATAAAAATTGCACAAGACTTAAAATTAATAAAATAAAATAAAAAAATAACCAAGGAGTTTTTGTGACTAACAGGTTAAGAAGAGTGTTTTCTTCCACCTTCATGTCTTACAGTTGCACTAACCCCACATCTGAAAAAGTACAAGCTCTGGCCAAATCTCTTCCTATGCTTGGACTCTGGGATCTTTTTCTGCTAAAGATTCCCTAGTGATGAATAATACAGCTGAGTTTATGCTTCAGTTTTTTGCTCAGTGGAAACACTAATTTGAGACTTTCTATCACCTAAATTCTTGTTTTCGCAAACTTTATAATATCATGCTGCTTTTGAGAATATCTGTGGCAAATTTGGCTGAAATTAACCACCAAAGCCAAGAGCAGAAATTCTCAAATATAGAGGCAACATGACTTTATACACTTTTCTTCTTCACAGACATGGGTAAAATATAAGGGATGTGCAGTTTTGGGGGGATGTGTGGAGGAGAGAAGGAGGTATTTTTAGTGACATTTTAGGTTGATGCTTGAATACTTCATGGTGAAAGCCAAGTACTGATGAATATGTAGACCTTCCTAAAGAGATGTGTGAAATAATCTGAAATAAAAGTTGATCTCCTCTCAGCTCCTCAAAACTTCCATAATGAGATTTATAAAACAGTGAATTAGAAATCAGAAGGTCTTATTAATAATCCTAATTTTGTATATTTGTGCATGCTGCTGCATATCATAGTGTGTATTCTTGGGAAAGATATTTCTTCCTCTATACCAAATCTCATTGACCCTGTCTTTTGCTCAGACTGTAGAGTGGTTGCATAACGGCAGTCCTCAGTACTCTTTTTGTTCAATATCTCACGCATTAAGATAGAACTGAATTTGAATTAGAAACGTGATACATTTGGAATCTTTTTCAAGCTTGCAATTCAGAGAAAATACTCAAAATGGTTAAATAAGGTGCTTGGATAAACACTTCAGCAGCTGCAGGAGCTTTGCGGAATTGGAGGGAAAGGGAAGCAAGGGTTAGAGTGATCGAAATTTCCATGACATGTCTTAAGAGTGTGTACCACAACAGATGTTGCTAATGGAGAAAAGTTGTAGGTAGAGAGGCACAACAAGCTTCTTGGCCACCCCATGCTAAACCAAAGTTGTACATTGTCTCTTTCTATAGTTTCTTCAAGGCCATGTTTTGCCAGACACAGAATGTTTGCATTCACACAGCCCTAGCATACACACAATTTTCAACTGAAGACTATTTATGGAATAAGATTATAAACTTAATTTTACCCAGGTGAAATGCATGAAATATGTACCACCTTTCACTGTTCCAGGGTTGCACATTTACGGGACAGCAGTGACATTACACAGGAACTTTACCATATTCTAAAGGGTTTTACAGAAATAAAAAGTTCAAAAGTCATGTAAATTATGGATTTCGTGACACCCCTGTCTTAATCCTGTTAAAGCCTTTCATTATTATACTGCTGTAATTCTGGAGAAGATAAGATTTTCCCCTTTTGTCTTCGTTTTATGCCAAGGGGATTTTGAACAGCGAGTACAGTGGCATACATAGCTACTTGGAATTGATCCTTTTGGAGTTTACCATTCAAGTGAGTGAGTAAATACACTGCCTCTGAAGATTAGAGAGTTTTGTTAAATCCTGGTTGGGGTGTGGATTCTATTTTTTCCCACCTGTTTGATTTATAATGTATAAAAACATCAAGATGTTGAATTGTTTCCTTCAATGAGAAATTGCAGTGATACAAGGAAATGTAACTCATGAAGATTCTGGTGTGCTAAGCATGAAATAATTGAATAAAATGTTAAATCACCACTGCAAAAGAAATTCAGCACAGTGCAGAGGGCCAATGTTGAATCCATGCATCTGTTCACTCCAATACAAGCATCATTTTGAGGGCCTGTGTAGGATGATGGCTTTACCAAAATTCCACTCATACTGGAAGAAACATACACATCAGACTCAAGTGAGTCTGGACTTCCTCAATCCTAGCTGCCAAACATCTGTAAACTGGATGTGTGATCTAATCTAGTTGTCTGGTCTTTATTTTTGTAGTCCGTGGAGTAAGATGGATAGCCACAGAGCACAGACCAACATAAACATTTTAAAAACTGTCGTGACAACCTCCTGGAAATTGTATTTCTTGATTAAGTATAAAGAGAGCCTGGAAGACAAGTATATACCTAACTTCTCCCTAACCAGTTAGGGGAGTCAAATTACACTTTTAATTCTGACAGCTTTTGCTTGCCCCTAGAACAAATATAAGTTTTAAAATATACTTTAAAAATAAGCAAAGAGTTCACAGGAAATGAACTAGTTAATAATAGTTATATGTCAAAATAGATATTTATGCATGCGGGTTTTTGTGCATGCTTGGATTAACAAAATAATACTTGCAATTTCCACTTATTGATTTATCTTTTAAAGTTGTAGTTTTTGTCCCATATTGGTAGCATGACTATCATATGACCAATCAATAAGCAGAATTCCAGAGCTTTTAGTTTTGAGGAAACCCAGAAGTGACATCATACAGGAATTATCCTTGTCCTTAACTTGACAGCAACAATCTTGCAAAAAATTGACTTTTGAATGTAACTTTGCATAATTTATATTATTCACCCTTAACTAATAATGCTGTGCAAACTCATCCTCAGTCTTAACCTGTAGAAAGTCATCTAACCTTGCCACAAATGTCCAAAATATCTGGAGAATAATAGTATTACCACAATGAAACATGAGGGGAAACATGTGTAGTACAAAACATACCATCTCCCCTCCAGTACTATAGAAATTTGCAATACAAAAATTGTATAGAGATGCTTTATCTTCTTCTTTTTATGTTGAAGACCTTTCCTCAAAATAACAAAAAATAACTGAAAACATAAGGGATCTCATGTTACTCTAGAGCTAGTCAGGCAGTGGTTGAATGTCTGTGGAGTCAGAGACCTTATAGAAGTCACCTTGTCCCTAGAAATCTTCTGACAGTCTGTCCAGGAACTGATATAAATTCTGTTCTGAATGAATCACAGAAGTGGAGAGTATTCTAAAAACTAATACGCAATTTTACATGTCAAAAAAAATTGTATTTGAATGGTGTTTTGATGAAAACTTGGGCATCTTTGGACTTGATCTCACTTATCAATGGGAAAGGTTCAATGACCATAACAGCAAATTAAGAACTTAAAAAAAATGAAATAAGTTTAAAAAAATATTTCAGTCCCCTCAAATCCAGAGAAAAATGTCTGCTCTTGGCCTTGGAGGGTAGACTTACTATTGTGGTAGAAAGAATATCATCTTTAGGTTATGCACCTGTTTACATAAACTCTGTGCATCATGGACCACAGATACCTGGTTAGCAACCAGGACTGTGGATTCTGATCATGATATAACACTTTACCACAAAGCAATAATAAGAGTAATTAAGGTGACACGGGTATAAGATGCTCCCAAGCAGTGCATGTCATAGTCAAGGGAAAACTTTGTCTTTGTACTGCACCGATGTTATCTTCCCAAGTTTCTTGGAATATATTTTGAGCTTTAGTTAAAATATTTTTGTAGTATAACAGTGTAAAAAAAAAAAAAACAAACCCTGTTTCTCCCACAAGGGAGATGTCAATAAACGGCAGTACATTGGCAGTATTACTTTTTGTCTGTGCATGGTAACCACATGGCTATTCTCTGTTGGAAACAAGTCACTGGAAATGAAAACTCATGCAGTTCAGTCCCAAATTAATCAGAAAAAGTGAGTGTGATTGGAGAATAGAACAGCCTACCAAGGGAGGTAATCAGAGAAGTCACCATGGCTGAAGACACTCAGGACATTAGTGGTAATGATGCTGTTGAGTGACCCTGTGAAACACAAGGAGACACATTGGCTGACTCATGCACATTAGCAATGCTACTGCCATTAACAAAGCTGAAGGATTTCTCTACTTTGGATTTTTTAAATCCATATGAAATTATTTCATCTACATTTCTACTTTAAAAAAACTTCTAAAACTTATAAGTTGATTTTAGTCCTGATACAACATCTCAGCTGAGAGAGGATGAGAAAGAAGGGAAGTCTTTCTTCCAGTTTTTCTTCCAAACTTTTTACAGTTATTACTTGTTTGATCCATATCCAAATATGGAAATATTTTTGCCAGTGTCAAGATAGCTTACAGTAAAACAGTCTCCCTCACTTAGGTTGAAAAGAATCTAGAAAACTAGTTCTGATGTAAATATCTGTATTTTAAATGTCTGGATGTAATATAAATCTCATCCACCTAGGTGGTACTTCCCCGTGTTTTTACATCGTCTGACATCACCTGAGTGATCCTGAGATTCAGCAGTGGAGTTGTAAGGGACATCATCTCCTACAGGCTAGAGCTTGCCAGTGTGTTTCTGCAGAAATGCTTCCTCGAAGCTTCTCAATGTCTCTAAATGTAATAAGAAAACCCATGTACAGTTGTCAACAGAAGGTCCTATCTTTCCTCTGGATCCATAAACCATTCAATATTTTCCTTATATCTTCCCATTTTATTTACATAAAACCCCATAAGTTTGGAGGAAGTGTATTTTTTAATTCCTAGATGAATAAACCATGCTTAACTTTTTTCACGCCATTGTCTCCTCTGTTTTTTGATTCCACCAAAGACTTCAGCACCACTTGTGTTCCCATGTCTTTATTAGCTATCCAGAGAGACTGTCATCATTAGGAAATGGATACTTCTGTTACAGCTAAAATCACCATGGATAAGTAAGCAGCTGAGTGAAATTCAAAGAAAACACACAACACCGTACATTAATTTTCCATGCATTATGACATTTACCAGCAACAATCACATTTCAAGCTAAACCTTTCATTTATCTGCTCATATGAATATAGAAGTATATGCACACAAATATTCACATATAGCTATATTCTGAATATTTTTCTCTAATTCCTGAAATGATCTGCAAGAACATAAAAAATATGCTTGAAGATATTTTACTTTTCAAAACTTTTTCTTTGTTGCAGCATTTTTATAAGATCAATTTTAATGGAATTTCATTTTCAGTTCTTTTTTAGCTCAGGTTTTTTGATTTATATTCTTTAACTATATCATAGTTTAAGCATATCTTTGATGATTTACCCTTCTAAAATGGCACAGAGAGTGGAGGGAATATATCCATAAGTTTCAGCTAAACTTATAAGTGTATTAGAAATATCATGATGGACATTTATTTTCCATAATGGAATTCTAAGGTCAGCTGAAGGACGAGAAGAAAGAAATAGTAACTAGATTTGACAGAAACTTTTACAAATAAATACTACAGGCATGCCTGCAGACTATAAGGTATGTATCATGCAGGCACCTTTTTTTTTCCTGAAGACTGTCATTAAGAACTAAATTTTTTGCTTTAAAATGCTAATATGATGAATATGACATATTCATCTCTGTCAGTGACTATCTATTGGGTCACCGCATCTTGTAGTTTGTTTTAATCAATACCATTTTTCCATAGTGTTTCATTCCCAGATGAATAGTCCCAGCCAAAGATCTTGCGCACTGGTTCACATAGAGGCAAAGGTGGAGCTGCTAAACAAGAATATCACTAGTAAGTCTCCATAAACCTAGACTATTTTATTTTAAAATTATAAATGAGGAACAGCCAGGCTTGGAGAAACGAGCAGAAAATGACTGTTGGAAAGTGTTTCCTAATCCTTTCTCTGATAATGATTTGCTAGGAAGCTCTCAGCAAGCCATTTCACTTTTCTGCTTTTGTTTCTCTATCTGGAGAGCTGTAATAATAATCCTTACCCATCCTCAGGGATGTCCAATATATTTGTGAGATAATATTTCTGTGAAGTTCACACTGAATGCATAAAAACATGGTGAAAAAGCAAAATGTGTTTGACTTGTTTTGTGCTGTCAAATCAAAGAAAAACATGCCTCCGTCTCTTGCTCACAGAATACCTGTTGCCTATTTGCTTTCAGAACCAGCTTATTACAGGCATGATCTGGGGACTTACAGGTGTTGTACAGACCCATACATTTTTTTAAGGACATTCTCAGCACCAAAGATCCTCAGCCTGCATGAGAGAGTACAGCATTAGATATGTGGAGATTAGCAGCATGACTCCCATTGGCATTAATGGGATTTGGATAGCTAAATCATAGTGCACTGCTTTAAATACATATTACTTACACACTCCAAAGTCATGACAATATTTTTTATGCGGACAATAGAATATGGGTGGTAAATAACATTGTCTGCAGGAATGATTAGTTCTTGATTCACCTTTGGAGAACCTAGAAGAACTTGTAGGACTGAGTTCTCAGCTGCAGTATGGAAGCACTTAGCACAACTAAAGAACAAGCAAAGGCATAACAGTGTAAGAGAACATTGTCTTGGGGGCACTTCACACAATGAGGTTTTCTGACACATCAGCTCCAGAAAACTCAGGGTGACATTTGTATGACCATTGCTATCCATCTCAAAGCTATGTTTCTGGATGAAGTCAGCAACAAAACCCACTTTGTAATCTGATAGCAGGACAGCTGTGTACAAAGTGGATTCATTTCACAATTTTTAGTGAGATGATGTGCATGTACATCACTTTTTTGATGTGCATGTACCCTCATCAAAAATGGAGCCTAGAAGAGGATTGTAGTGCATACCATCCACCTATTTCATAATGACTAACCTGAAATGAGTGGCCCCCTTCTTGTACACATGACATAAAAAGACTGAAGACACCCTTTGAGTTTTCTACCAACTATGTGGCTGCCAACAACTTGATACCTATGTATGTCTGTGCCTTAAGCTTGTAAAACAGTTCTGAAATCAGGGCTAGGAATAAGTTTATTTTTTGCTAAGAAAATGCATAGAGACATGGGACTGCATGATGTCTTCTGGTTATCAGAAGAGAAGGATGTAGCCAGCAACCATCTCACTTTTCAGAAGGAAGTGAATGTTCATGCATCCACACAGATATCTGCATTTATTACATGTTTTGCTTCCCCTATTTTGGAAGACTGTTTTTTGCCGAAGCTAAAAGAGCAAATTCTCTCAGAAAAGATCTTACTGAAATCAGCAGAATTACTTTAAATGCTCCTACTTTTGTTTGCCTGTTCAAATCTGAGAACATCTGAAGTTAACCATCTACAGTTGATATTTAAAGATATATAAATAACCTGATTTTTCCTGTTGCTGTGGATTCAGTGAAAAAACAAGTCATTCTGGTATCTAACTACAAAACTTAGCTTTAGAAATTTGAATTTGCTAGATATGGTCTTGTGGTTCCTTCTTAATGCTTTATACAGCAACAAGAAATGAAATAGCAGAGCACAGAGCATGAACCATACTTTCAGAGCATCAGGAAAGAAACAGCTTCCCTCAGACCTTTCAATATGCATAATCTGTCCCTTACTCTTCTGCATACTTGTGTGCAATAAATCCTCCCCAGACTTGTAAAAGCTCTTGGGTAAGAACTTGTTCCAGACCTGTCAACAAACACACTGTTCTGCTGGGAGTCATGTTTTTTTAGAGGTTTCCTTGACAAAAGGACACTTTCAAACCTACCATGGCTGCAAACTCTAGCTGAGACAAGAGCAGATCTACTGTGATCCATTTATATGTACTATTCAAAGAACAAATGCACTAGACTGTACTTTAGTCCAAATGTTGGGAGATTTTTTTTAAAGAACTTTCACCTTTGCCACAGTACATTGGGAGATTTTCATTTAATTCTACCCTACAATAGTTTTGTTGATAGCTGTACCACAGGGATGCATTAATAAACCTCCAAAATACCTTGCCTTTTGCTGTTTCATGTTGTATTACAGAGTCTTTATGATGGGAGTAAATTCTTCTGCTGGTTTGAGCAAGAGAGCTACAATCTCTATCAATTCACCATGAATTTTATTAATTATTACTACAAAAATAGTGTAACTGTATGGAGAATCTACAATTAGACACTGATATACTAAAAATTAAGCCACAGTTATCTGCACAAATAGTTTAAAATATGAAAAATAATAGAAAAAAATAGTTTTCAAAACCAGCTCCTTTGTAGTCTTTAAAGTCAAACAAAAGCATATGAAGTCACTACAAAAATCTGAAATCATGACACATGCTTCAGTACCACAGTGGCAGTGAGCATAAATTCTTACTCTGAACACATTTGACTGATTTACAGAGTGCCATTTTTCTTCCACAAAAGGAAGAACACTGCTTAGCCCACCAGAAGACAAAGACATTTCTTAGTGTCATTGTGAATGGAATTTTTGAGCCGGTTGTAAGTGAAGAGACTAGTATATATCAAAAGACTCCCACAGACTGTTGAAACTGTAAGACCTCAATGTCCTTGGCCTGCTTATGACTTACAGGAGGCGTAAATATGGTTTGGGGATTAGGTACAGAGGCATAACGTGCAAATTTCAAATTGTCAATTAGACAGCATCATTGAATCAGCAGCAGAAACTCCAAGGGCATATTTGTCTGCAAAAGAAAGGATTAAAATAGACAGTCCCTACTGACCATTCCCTAAGATACACAGTATATCTGTGATTCATGACACTTGAGTAACCACATCTAAAAACTTTGATCATATCAAGCCCAGGCTTTACTTTATGCTTAAGTGACTGAGACAAATACTGCCCAGAACGCACTTTGTTAAAAAACTGGTATTTGTAATGACATTTACTTCCTCTTCTTTGATGGAGTTGAACAGTATGTTTACGAGAAGGGTCGGAAGGAGGATCCAGGGAACTACAGGCCTGTCAGCCTGACCTCAGTACCAGGAAAGATTATGGAGCAGTTCATCTTGAGTGTGCTCACATGGCATGTGCAGGACAACCAGGGGATCAGGACAGGCCAGCACGGGTTCATGAAAGGCAGGTCCTGCTTGACCAACCTGATCTCCTTCTATGACCAGCTGATCCGCCTAGTGGAGGAGGGAAAGGCTGTGGATGTTGTCTACCTGGACTTCAGCAAGGCCTTTGACACTGTCTTTCATGGCATACTCCTTGAGAAGCTGGTGGCTCATGGCTTGGACAAGTGTACTTGTTGCTGGGTAAAAAACAGCTGGATGAACGAGCCCAAAGAGCTGTGGTGAACGGAGTTAAATCCAGTTAGCAGCGAGTCACAAGTGGTGTTCCCTAGGGCTCAGTACTGAGGCCAGTTCTCTTTAATATCTTTGTCAGTGATCTGGACTAGGGGATCAAGTGCACCCTCAGTAAGTTTGCAGATGACACCAAGTTAGGAGGGAAGGTTGATCTGCTCGAGGGTAGGAAGGCTCTACAGAGGGATCTGGACAGGCTGGATCAATGGGCCAAGGTCAATTGTTTGAGTTTCAACAAGGCCAACTGCCAGGTCCTGCACTTCGGTCACAACAACCCCATGCAGTGCTACAGGCTTGGGAAAGAGTGGCTGGAAAGCTGCCCGGCAGAGAAGGACCTGGCAGTGCTGGTTGACAGCCAGCTGAACATGACCCAGCAGTGTGCCCAGGTGGCCAAGAAGGCCAACGGCATCCTGGCCTGTATCAGAAATAGTGTGGCCAGCAGGAGCA
>JAOBAS010000072.1:26167991-26180957 GCA_025311575.1 Elanoides forficatus
TCTCACACTCTCTCCGGCTGCCGGTTTCCTTCTGTCTCCAGAACTTTTTCTTCCTTCTTAAAAATGTTATCACAGAGCCGTTACCACTATCACTGATTGGCTTGGCCTTGGCCAGCGGCGGGTCCAACTTAGAGCCAGCTGGTATTGGCTCTGTCGAATACAGGGGAAGCTTCCAGCAGCTTCTTACAGATGCCAGCTCTGTAACCCCCCCCCGCTACCAAAACCTTGCCACACAAAGCCAATACAAATGGCCAGTTTAAATTTTGTGCAGCAAATTCTAAAATATAAAAGCTCAGCTTTGCTCTAAGGCATTTATATAAGTTTTGGTCCCTGGCTCCTTGAAATTTTAACCTCTTCTTGCCTTACACACCACAGTTTGTCCCACTAAACCACCAACTCTTAGTTAAAACACAGAGACAGTTATCCCTTGCTGGAACAGCTCTTTTCCCCTCTTGAGTGCTGAAGAAGCATTGATGTGTGGCAGGGAAGGTGGAGGTGTTGAGGGGACCTCAGGGTATCAGCAAATCATAGAATCATAGAATCATTTAGTTTGGAAAAGACCTTCAAGATCATCGAGTCTAACAGTCATCCATGTCCACTAGACCATGTTACATAGTACCTCGTCTATGCACTTTTTGAACACCTCTAGGGATGGTGACTCAACTACTTCCCTGGGCAGCCTATTCCAATGTATGATAACCCTCTTGGTAAAGAAATTTTTCCTAATATCTAACCTAAATCTCCCTTGCCTCAACTTGAGGCCATTTCCTCTCATCCTATCTCCAGCCACCCAGCAGAGGAGTTCAGCACTCACCTCACTACAACCCCCCTTCAGGTAGTTGTAGAGAGTTATGAGGTCTCCCCTCAGCCTAGAGAGCCCTGAGAGAGGCAGAAGCTGAGGGGCCAAGACCTGCAAACCCACCACCTTGCTCATCAGGCTGTGCCTGAGATTTCAGGATCACGGGCAAGAAGGAAAGTGGTCTTGGGTGTGGCTGCCTGCTGTCAGCATCAGAGGTTTGGAAAGAGTAATTAATCTTTTTTTTTTTTTTTTTTTTTCAATTTGGGGTGGATGAGGAGCTTAAAGAGCTGACAAGGTGATTCTTTACTCATCACACAGCACAAAGGCTAGGCACAAACCCGCTCTCTGCTCCAGGGATGGGACCAGACGGGGTAGAGCCAGGCAGCAGGATGCACAGCTCAGATTTACAGGCAGCTCCCAGCGAGATTTCAGTCTTGTCGGTAAGTGTAAAGGAGGGAAATGAAGGGTTGTATTTTTTTCTCCCACCCTCAAGTGATGTCACGCTTTCCATTTCCACTGCACCCATTAAGCTGTCATGTGTAATGTGGACTTGAATTTTTTTCCTTGCAATTCAGTCACTCTATAAAAAGAATAAGTTTTCCTTTCAGAGAACTGATGGCTATCAACAGAAAGAAGTTGTTGATGAGGGGTGGGAAAGAAAGTCCTAAATAACTATTTGTAAGCATTATTGTTCACAGAAACGACTGCTTTTCTGTGACAATTCCAAAACTCTTTTCAGTAGCTTTTCACAAACTGTAAATTGCAAAATATAACAGTGACTTTTGTTCTCCAAGAAAGTTCACTCCAAATGAGAGTTTCTAAGTTGTTTACATGCTGTTTTCATATGGCATTTCTTAACAGAAATAGTCTCAATCAATCCTCTAGAAATTACTTTAATTTTCTTTTTCTTCTTTAACAAATTTCTCATTATGATAAAAGTGAGATTTACATGACTGAGCACATGAGCCAGAAATGTGCCCTTGCAGCAAAGAAGGTTAATGATGTCCTGGGCTCCGTTAGGAGTAGTGTTGCCAGCCGGTTGAGGGAGGTGATCCTTCCCCTCTACTCAGCCCTGGTGAAGCCCCACCTGGAGTGCTGGCTCCAGTGCTGAGCTCCCAAGTACAAGAGAGACATGGACGTACTGGAGAGAGTCCAATGAAGGGCTACAATGATGATGAAGGGACTGTAGTGTTTCTCCTAAGATTAAAGGCTGAGAGAACTAAGGCTGTTCAGCCTGGAAGACAGGATGCTCAGGGGGAAATTATCGATGTATATAAATAGCGGAAGGAAGGGTGCCAAGAGGATGGAGCCAGGCTCTTTTCAGTGGTGCCCAGTGACATGTCGAGAGGCAATGGGCACAGACTGAAACACAGGATGCTCTGTCTGAACATCAAGAAACACTTTTTCACTGTGAGGGTGAAGAAGCACTGGCATAGGTTGCCCAGGCAGGTGGTGGAATCTCCATCTTTGGAGATATTAAACAAGCTGTCTGGACATGATCCTGGGCACCTGGCTTTACGTGGCCTTGCTTGGGCAGGAGGATTGGACCAGATGAACTCCAAAGATCCCTTCCAGTCTCAACCATTCTGTGATCACATCATAAGTAACCAAAGATATGGGTGGCATGAATAGCTTTAAAATACAGTATAACAATGAAACATAATACATGAAATTTTAGTAGATTTATTTCTGAATAACAAAGTCTCCTAAAAGTTGAAGCCACCTTATGGAGAGCACACAAAGAGAATAATTGCAAACTTAATTTCTTATATTTCTTGCTTTAAACAATTTAGCTGTCTCTATGTTTGACAGAAGTATAAAGCATGACCAAAGAGATCTTCCTGCAATTTATGGAAAGCTTTCAGCTCTTACTAAGGACTTCAGGAGATGAGAGCACTGAACTGTTTGTAGGATCAATTAAAAATCAATATAACTCTATTTTGTGAGAATTACTCAAAATCCTTTAGTCAAGTATATTAAGTCAGTAATTATGTATCTCAAATAAGCAGCAAAGTATGTATTTGAATGTATAACTTCCTTACAAAATATTCTTGGGTGTTTTACATATTTGACTGAGCTAGCCATTGTTTGGGACATCCTGTAGGAAATTGTCCTATCTAACACTGGCATTGTAGGAAGAAAGGGTTTCTAGACATCTTAGTTTCCAGTTTGCATTAATTTTATGTTGTATATATGTTTTCCACAAATTTAAGCATGGTTTGGTTTTCTGCATGTTCTTTTTCTAGATACAGTTAATATACCTGGATGAAGACACTTTCCTGAAAGGCAAAAATAACAAAAATGCTGCTGAGTGATTAAGTTTGATGTCCAACTTCCCTCCCAGAAAAAAAATAGTGTTCCAGCAAAGCAAAACTTCCAGACCTCTGAAGTATTATTTAAAATTAAAGTGTCTTTATGCTGGCACTAAAATGAGATATTTTATTTTGAAAAAAAATGGTAGAAAAATAACTTAGAACTTTTGGGCAGTGGAAGTACCATGGTGCCTTTATCTCTTCAGTGAACTGATGGTCCTGGTGAGCAGAGAAAAGAATCCAAATATAAATACATGCCATTTCAGGCATACCCTTTTGATAGGGATTTCCCCTTAATCATTATAAAGAGTCTAGAAGGAGAACTTGATTAATCAAAAAATCAGTGGCAGGAGAAAGTTATGGCCCTGTAAGTACTCCAACCAATGGCAATGCAATTCTGAATTCAAAGTTACAACTCGTGCAATGCTCACAAGCAACAAGACTAATAATAGTACTGATACTCTCATTCTGATATTCTACAAGTTTTGCGTCTGTGCCACTTAGCTGAAGAATTTGTCTCCTGGTTACATGGTAAAAATTTGCAGAACCTGCTCTGACTTCATTTGAGATGTGCATTGGTGTAAATGAAACAACAAAATTAGCTTTTAGAGATTAATACTGGTTGACAGAAAGGCAGGAAAAGCAAGTTTCTGTTCTCCAGTTCATACAAGTAAAGTGCTATTTGTTGTAATTTTTCCAAAATATAAACAAACTCTCCAATCAATAAAATATGTCCAGTGCATATTTTCCTTTGGCTCAGTATCTTTATCAGTCACATAAGATAAAACCATGACTCAGAAAGCACTGATCACCAGTGACCGTTTAAATCAAATTGTTCTGAAACTGGCTATACCAAACCATACAAATGAAAGTCTGGATCAGTCAGGCGATAAGTTATTATTTATAACCTCATTTATTTGTTTACAGCCCTGAATAAAAAAAAAAAAAAAAAAATAGTTGCGTCCAGAGTGTGAAAACTCAGAGCTATTTACAGAGCAGACTGAAAAAGTGATCTTGAATCTAATGTACTTAACCCTTTGAAGAAAGTTTTTTTCATTATGAACAAAAAAAACCATCTCTTGATGTACTTCTCTAATTAACCTCCAGATAATCCTAAGTGACACTTAGTTTAATAGATTTATGGGTCAATCAATTATCACTATCTGGTTAGAGTATGGGCTTGTTTTCAGAAGGAAAACGTTTTACTAAAGGACAAAAAATTTGCATAATCAGCTTGACAGAGGATGGAGGTCAAAGACATTTTGTACTTCTTACTGCCACTCTTAAAGGCACAGATGTTCTTCATAGTGAAAAGGGAATAATCTTTATCTAGCCTTTGATTTAATTGACTGGTGGACTCGAATTTCTGGTTCAGTGAATTAACTCAAATTCATCTAGTCTGCACAAGAAATTCGAATTTGAAGTTGACCTGGTTGTCACAGGGGTTAGCAGAAAGGAGCTGACAAAAGCCAGACAAGATGCATGGGTGGTATGGTAGTTCCTGACACCAAACTTGCACATAGTAAAAATCAGTGCAGGGTTTTTAGAGCTGGGTCAGATTTCTGAGGTTACCAAACTTTTGCTTAGCACAACTATTGCGCAAAATTGTACAGAAGACAGAGGGAAAGCAAAAGTCTTTTTTAACTTCCTTAAGTTTTCTGTGATTCCTTGTGGTCACCTCCAGGACTTCTCCCACTGCCACTGGTGGGCACTTGCTCTTTAAAATCACAAATAAAGCATTATTATAAAATGGGAAGAGCATAGGAGGAATTTTGCATTGTAACTATCTTTTAATTCTGTGAAAAGTAATTTTCCAAGTACATTGCAGAGTACAGTTTTGCCCTCCAAAGAAACTGAAAACAACCCTTTTAGATGTGGTCATGGTGGACAATAGCTGGCAGTTGTTGCAGAAACAATAGTAGCACCCTTGTGTAAATACACAACAATATAATCTTTAATTTCATAATTGCACACTATTTTTCCTTGCCTCATTCAGTGTTCAATGCTCACTTAATGAACCCCTATTGCAATGATTCATTTTACCATCTTCATTCAGTATGGCCATGGGCATATTTAGTGCACTACTGTATTATAAATTGAATTATTGATTTCCTAACAAGTTTTTCTATAAAATTCATTGCTAAAGTATGAGACTACAGATATTACTAAATAGAAAATGTATAGGAAATATTATTTAATTTATCTTCACAACTCCTGGCATACTTCATGTTTTACATGCAGACTACATCTACATTGTTTAGCCTAGGAGCATTCACAGGCTCAGATATGACATTGCCACATTGCCCAATCTAGGAAGCCTGCAGCTGGGATATATACATAACTCATAGTGGTTTGCCTTGTTTAGTCTTTCTGTGAAAAAGTCCCCATTGATTTGCCTGCCTTCCATGAAATATCGCTGCAAGACATTCTGGGATATACAGGATGAGCTATTCATGGTGACATATCTATGATTATAATTTGATTGATCAAATTGACTGATCAAATTGATTGATCAAATCAAATGGTGCATTTACACAGCTGTTAGTGGCATATCTGGGGTAGCCTTTGGACACTTCATAAGTATATAGAATCTTATATCATCAGAGCATTGTACTACTGACATCAGGTGCCGCAAGCACTCAGACACTCTTGTAAATTACAAACCTTGGGCTTAAATGAGGAGACAGAGAAATGAAAAATGTACAAGTTGTGGCCACCTGCGAAAAAGCTGAGCTTAAATGAAATGCCAGGTATCACAAAGAAAACTCTAGACAAAGGGAAAACAGTCTCCAGAGCAATGCTCACATGCCTAAATGTAACTCTTTATGTTTCTTATAACTCCTACTGCACTGAATACCTTCAAATTTTGGCAAGGGGGTGAATTAAAACATTTTGAGGTGAGGATAATTATTGGTTTTGGAAGATAGATTGCTGGTCAGAAATATGTACTCAAGAACGTTTCAATACACAGCAAACAGTCTAAATTAGAGTGACTTAGATAAGTAACTCCTATTGTTTCATTAACATCATGTTAGTCATGGCTGGATATGCACCTCTTAGCAGTGATAACTTTGTACATATTGTTGCAGTAGTATCTTTGCAAGCTTTGGAAAGCTGCAGAAACAATGCAGAGAGTAGTGTAAACTATTTTAAGCATGCAAACAGAATTAGCTTTCCCTATTCAAAGTCAAGATATATACTTTACTATTGACTATGATTATGTAAGACAGAAAAAGAGACAAAGATAAATCATATTAGGGGGCCAACTTCACCTGATATGATGAACTAGGAAAAGATCTTTCTTGTTTCTCATACCGCTTGTATAAGGTGTCTGCACATGCATTTTGTAGAGGGTTGTTTTCTTCTGCTTTGTTTTTCCAAATGGAAATATTTACACTTGCAAAAACTAGTACAAGTGAAGTGAGTTTGGGAAGCTGTGGGTCTATTCAGAGGACTTATATATTGGACCTGATAAACAGATGGTCTGTATCATAAGCTCCATAAGTTCAAAGTTTATTGGAAGTACCACATACCTACACAGACTCTGCAGAATTATTTCTGCACATGCACAATGTTTATGGCATCCCAAATAGATCAACTCTATTGCACATGTGTAAACCACCTGTGAAGCACAGGGACAACAGATCTGAAGCTTCTCCTGAGGCAATGGGTCTGGTAGCCATAGCTCCATCATGAAAGACCTCATTTTTAGGGTATGTAATCTCCTGACCTCCTCCCACCAGCATAATACTTTTGGTAATGAACTATTTAAGTACATATTTTTTCTTACTATGGTAGTAATACTAAACTGACAGATACTTGTTTTACTTTATAATAGATATACAATCTCTCTCAAGAATTCTGCAACTAGGGCTGTCATTTTTTGTGATGTATGACACAGCTTTCCAAAACACAAAATGTTACTAAGACTTTTGTTTCCATCTTAATGTTTTATTTTGCTTATGACACCTGTCATTCGAACACTTAATGTGATTCTACCTAATTGAAGTCCTTCTGCTTCTCACATAATTTCCTTCCTTTTCTACAATCCCATGTGTGGCATTATGAAGAATATGTCTGTCGTGGTTTAAGGCCAGCCGGCAACAAAGCACCACAGGGCGGCTTGCTCACTCCTCCCCTCTGGTGCAATGGGGAGGAGAAAATATAAAGAAAAGCTCGTGGGTCGAGACAAGACAGGGAGGAATCACTCACCAGTTATGGTCACAGGCAAAAACCAGACTCAACTTGGGGAAAAAAAAAACCAAAATCATCTTAATTTATTACCAGTTAAATCAAAACAGGATAATGAGAAGTAAAACTAAATCTTAAAACAGCTTCCCCCACCTCTCCCTCCTTCCCAGCTCAGCTCCAGTCCTGATTTTCTCTAGCTCCACCCCACAGCGGCGCAGGGGGATGGGGAATGGGGGTTGGAGTCAGTTCATCACACGTTGTCTCTGCCGCTCCTTCCTCCTCAGAGGGAGGACTCCTCACATTCTTCCCTTGCTCCAGCGTGGGGTCCCTCCCATGGGAGACAGTCCTCCATGATCTTCTCCAAGGTGAGTCCTTCCCACGGGCTGCAGTTCTTCATGAACTTCCCTAGCATGGGTCCTTTCTGTGGGCTGCAGTCCTTCAGGCACAGACTGCTCCAGCACAGGCTTTCTCATGGAGTCACAGCCATCACCAGGGGCATCCCCCTGCTCTGGTGTGGGGTCTTCCCCAGGCTGCAGGTGGGCATGTGCTCCTCCTCCATGGGCTGGGGGGACAGCCTGCCATCTCACCATGGTCTGCAGGAGCATCCCCTCTTCTGGCACACCTCCTCCCCTCCTTCCTCCTCACTGACCTCAGTGTCTGCAGAGGGGTTTCTGTCACATCCCACTCCCCTCTCCACTGTAGGTTTCCCCTCTTAAATGCAATATCCCAGAGGCACTACCACCATCACTGATGGGCTTGGCCTTGGCCTGAGGTGGGTCCAACTTCCAGCCGGGGCAGCTTCTAGCAGCTTCTCACAGGAGCCACCCCTGTAGCCCCTCCACCCCTACAAAAACCCCACCACACAAACCCAATACAATGTCCTTTCAATTCATAAATAGTAAATTTATCTTGAATTACATCCATTATAGGCAGCATATTACCAAAATTGCTGTCAGTAGGAAAAAATATTGGGATTAATTAAATCAAATTATTGGATCATGAAATTGGTATTCTTGAAACAGCCACTGAGTTACCTGATGAGCCAGATGCTGAGCTGTGCTCTCTGTCCCTGTCTGATGATTGTTTTGGAGAAAACAGGCAAAAATTACAGTAAATTTTTCCTTATCTGTGAATTAGTAGACCATACATGCATGTCCTGGAGAACACTCTCTCTGTTGTTAGTACAACATGAAGTTACTATCAGAGCTTCTTAGTACCTTTTTACACTTTCTGAGGTGGTATGGAGGAAAACAGTTCACTTCCCTCCCAGCATGCATAGTATTTCTTCAATCTGCTCATAAAGCAAAAAAATTTGGGCTTACCTGTCTGTCCAATTCAATTTTTTTTTTTTGTCATTCTGGCTTTGGAGCTTTGCATTTGCTTTTCAGTACCCTTCTTCTGTCATGGAAAAAGATGAACAGAGGAATAACTACTTATTTTCAAGAAGTATCTTTCTAACATTTAAAAAATCATTAAGTGAAACAACAATTGCTAACCTTTTTGACCCTTTAAAATATATTTCAACATTTTCTTTCTTTGGAGAGACACTGGATAAATCCACATTCCTCAAAGACTGAAGACAATGTTTGTTTGCACAGAGTTTGGGTGGAAGGAGAGGAGGGCATGACAGCGCCTTCATGAACTGTTGAGAAACAGTAACCACACCACAGGGATATGGATTTTATTTGGGTGAAAAGCAGAGTCTTAATACATTGATGTTTGTATGGCTTAAAACTCCTGGGGTTGCTATCCATATGACAGGAAATTCCCTTGAGAAAGTATCATTTGTTTTGTTAGCCCCATTGAGTGTGGTGATTTTCAGATTTCTTTTCATGAGCTTAAGATCTTACAAATTTTCTACTGGTGTTATAGAATGTCCCCCTCGCTTTACTGATAGTGTCTTGAATCCAACATCTGTTGAAAACCAGAGAAGGGGTAGTATAATTAGATCTTGAAAGCTTGTGTATATTACTTGCATCCTGTTAATATAATAAAAGTTCTTACCTTCAACCTTTTGTCATAGATTTACTCCTAATACGTAAAGCTAAAGCTTCCAGGGTGTTAAATTATAAAACAACCATAGCTCATAAATTGAGCTTTCCTGCAAATCTGCTTACAAATAGGAAGTCAAATAATCCCAAATTAAACCACACTTTCTATTATATGATTGTATTGGCTATTACTTTAAAATAAAAGTTAAAGTAATTATAGGTAAGAAAGCAGAAAATTTCTCGTATTATTTCCATTACTTTCTATGAGGGAAAAAACCCCTAAACTGCAGCCTATGAAGTTTGGATTTTCAAAAGAATTATTTGAAATCTGTCTTTGGTGGAAAAAAAGGTAAGATTCATTGCAGTTTTGCATTCTTGATTCTTATATGTCTCAGTTTGGGTATGCAATTTTTCTTTTCTTTTTTTCTTTTTTTCTTTCTTTCTTTTTTTTTTTGACACAAGTTCTTAAAAAAAGCTTCAGTATTAAGCCTTTCATTACCCTGACACGTTTATTAGAAACATTTCAGCATAGATCTCCTACAAATGGGTTAGAAGGAGATAAATCACTCTCCATGGCACTTCCCATGGTTTGCCAACTTTGTTAGCCAGCTTCTGCAGATGCCCTTCCTGGCATCAAAACTCAGGAGCCTGCAGGAAACAACAAAATGCCAGATTTCTCCTGGTGCCTGGGAAGGCTTTGTTTTCTGTACCAGAACACTGTGTGCTTTAATAAATGCCACTGTGCTGAATCAGCATGGTGGGCAGTTTAACTTTGTGACCTTCCTGAAGCTGACAGTTTCCCCCATAGACTGTCTTTGACATAGCCTATAACATAGACTGTCAAAACTACTAAAGTAAAAGAGAGCTGTATTTATTTTACTGTTAAGTCATCCTTCCTCAGTGTAGATCTCAGGTGTTTTGGCATTCTCCTGGACAATTTCATATGCTTTATTGTTTCCATCAGCTGTGTGCAGGGTTTTTTTTATTTGAAGGAGTGCATTCTTTGTACAGCCCCATTCTGTCACCCTGACAATTCACATGTGCCTTTAGTGTCTAGGCCTAGTTTCTAGAAATTATTCAGAACAATTTTGTAGTCTTTTGCAGCCTAAACATTGCCAGTGTTACATTTACTATATTTCGAGGCATAGTGGCAGCTTTCATTTTAGGGAATTGCTTTCAGAGCAGTATTGCCCACATTAAACAATAAATGCAAAATGCAATCTATCTGCATTTGGGGGGAAAAAGCCCAACTCCTCCAAACCCCCCAAAACTAACACAAACCAACCTTCCCTTACTGCTGCAGATGCAACTTTTGAATACCACTTTTAGAACGCTTTAAAATCTCAAATGTAGGTTTCTAAGCTTTAAAGCTGTCCCAGAGTTTCTCAGCAGGGTAGGCACAGTCAAATCATCATGTGAGGGTGAAGACAAAATCCTTAGGACAGCAGCATGCCATTTTTTGAGACAAAAAGGTCTACAGAAGGCCATGGTTAGTTAAAACAATTGTCTTTTTCATCCCTTCCACCTACAGTCCCTAGTGCATTCTGACTCCTTTCTCACTAGCAATAGCAGAATTAACTATTGCTCAAGCGTTTCCACGGGCATTGGTACAATAGGCCTTTTGCTGCTCCCAGTAGCCTTCTGACGGAAGTATCTGCCCACTTTCTAGAGCCTAAAGCCAGCCCTAAGACATCCTGCTTTCCTCAGTCAGCCACTGTTTGTAGAGTGAATAGTGGTATATCGAACAGTGCAATGAAATCATCTGAGCAGGGAGGATAAAAAAAAGCTTGAAGCAGTATGTTCTAACCACTGTCAGTATCTGAAGCAGTGGGTGATCAGACTGAAACCACCAGATTTGCCATTAAGTGGAACATACCTTTATAGTTTTGTTATCTCATTACCAAATACAGCAAATGCTTTTCATGATAAATGAAAACATGTTTACTCTAAAATAAGCACCTTTTCATGTATTGGTTTTGGGGTTTCTTGCCCCAAATCAGAGAACGCAAAGTTAAATCCATTATAAGATATAAGGGCTATAAATGAACTAGGTTAGATAGCTATAGCAGAGACTATCCAGTCTTACTTATATGGATTTAAAACCAAAAAAATTTCTTCTGTATTTATTGTAAACACATAATCTCATAATCTTTAGGCTATCTGGTAAAACTAACAAGTGGTTCTGCTTCACCTTCTGCTTTTCCCCTGCCTTTTCCCCTCCTCCCAGTCATTTATTGCATCTTAAATTGACTTAATCACTTAATAGGTGCCAGATATATTTTTATCTTGGTAATGTGCATCTACTAGACCATCCCACCATGATTCGTCTTTCCCAGCCTAAGGATGGAGGGAACAATATGTAAATGTTCTAATTATTTTTAATAATTTATTTCAAAAAGAACAATATGACAACTAACCCAGTCAGAAAATATCAGAAGGAAGGCTGACAAAATCACTTTTTGTTACATGTTCTCATACACAGGATAGTTTAATGCATAATAATAGCCAAAGTGTTATCACCCCAATGCTGTGAAGACTGCATACCAAGTAAAGGATTTCTGAAATCCAGAAGGAATCTAATCAACATTTAAACTAACAAGTGGACAAGGGCTGCCATAACATCCATATGCAATGTAGATAGTCTTTTAAACCCCTTCCCCCAACATAATCTAGTTTGATTTCAATGAAGGAAAATGACAGACATCAATGCTCTGTCATGAATAAAGAGCACTTTTATTTGTAGCAGAGTAATATGCCAAACCAAGGACTGGTGGTCCAACAGTAGTGTATGTATGGCTTTATTTATGCACATACTGTGTTTATCTGTGTACTGGAATGAACATATGATATCAAGTACATAATATTTATACACTAGTCTAATAATACCAACCTTATGATCTCTCATAAACTATGACTAATGATGGAACACTTCTGTTGTTGGTTTTATGTCATCTGAATGGATGTACCTATGCCTATGTGCATAGGAATTATTGTATGTGCATACAACATATACTCACCAATGAATGCTACCGTTGTGAAAAGAGCTCAAAACTCTGTGGCACCAATAACATTTTAATAAATACCACCTGTAGCGGCATTAATATGCTAGCCTGTGGGGGCTCGATCACACAGGTGGAAATCCCCAATATAGGAAGCACAGCTGCTTCACATGTTATACTGAGCCTCCAGGATTGGAGGAAGCCCAGTAGCTGTCCTCTAGTGCACATTGTTGCTTTCCCATGGTGCTACCCATCCCTGTCATGGTTTAACCCCAGCCGATAACTAAGTACCATGCAGCTGCTCGCTCACTCCTCCCCAAACCAGTAGGATGAGGGAGAGAATCGGGAAAAGTGTAAAACTCGTGGGTTGAGATAAGAACAGTTTAATAGAACAGAAAGGAAGAAAGTAATAATGATAATAATAACAGTAATAAAGTGACAATAATAATGAAAGGATTTGAATATACAAAACAAGTAATGTACAATGCCACTGCTCACCACTCGCCGACCGATGCCCAGTTAGTTCCTGAGCAGCAATCCTCCCAGCCCCACTCCCTGCAGTTTATATACTGGGCATGATGTCACACGGTATGGAATACCCCTTTGGCCAGTCTGGGTCAGCTGCCCTGGCTGTGTCCCCTCCCAACTTCTTGTGCCCCTCCAGCCTTCTTGCT
>JAOBAS010000072.1:26208619-26220709 GCA_025311575.1 Elanoides forficatus
GGTCAGGGGGCAGTGTGCTGTAGCCTTTCTGGCATTCCTTAGATGATATACGTTCAAGAAAGAGCAAATAAATAAATAAATAAGCCCCCCCCCAACAACAACAACACAAACAACCACAGAAACAGAGAAGCAACCTGCCAGCAATGTCCTCAGTAGGGCTAAGATTCAGACACCAGCTCTTCTCAAGAGTGCAGCTCTGATTACCACCAACCCCAGTGAAGTCAATTCAGAAATGTGTATGCGAAAATGTATAAAGTGTGGTACATTATAAACAAAGTGACATTACCTAATCAACATTGACATTCAAGCAGTTTTCCAGGAAAGTGTCCCCAGTGTCTGCTCTTATTTAATTAGTACGCTCTTCCCAGTGTTTCTTTTATAAATCAGAGATTAATCACCTGCACAGATCCATTTTCTAACAGTTCTTACTTGAGTCACTTTCAAATAGTTCCAAACTTCCTCCTTGATTTTTTTTCTTTCCCTCTTGGAACACAAAAACTGACCAATTAGTTTCACATTCTGGAGAAAAAAAAAATAAAATCTGAGAACCTCTGTGCCATCCGCCTGAAGCAAATTTGCACTGTTGAGTTATATCAGAGGATTTTAAACTTGAAGTAATGGCATACCCTTGACCACAGCAGCATGAACGGCTCTGCTAGAATTGCAAATGATTTCATGTACATTGGCAGTAACACACCATTGATATCATAGTGTAAAAAATGAATATAAAGTAGTGACTAACTTGTTGCAACTGTCAGTCAAGTTTGTTTGTGGGTTAAAATGAGGACAGAATTTAGATATGTAATACTGCTCTGAAAATGCAACATGGAGTACAAAATACTAGGCAGAAATGGAAAGTGATCGATAAGAAATGTTGCATGAAATGATTAAATAAACATCAGCAAACTGAGGAAATCTATAAGGATAAAATGACAAATCACTTTCATCATAGTTTGTAGTTAGTATTTATGGATTCAGATACAATGATAGGTAATGTACTAGATTTATGTAATGCCGTTTATTAAGGCTTTAATTTTTCTGTCTCCTGCACTACAATATGTCATATTTCATGATAGTTATTTTACACTCTCAGGTTTTTATTTAAAATAAAAATGCAAATTGTAACTTAATTATAAATCCATGAATGATGATTTGTAATACTTTTGAAGGATTCCTTTAGCGCAGAAGGACCAATACAGGATCTACAGATCATCTGGAAGGTTTTGTGTTGTGGAGTATCATTGCTATGATATTAAAGGAGACAGGTCATGCCTGACCTACTGTTGATATAACCACAGACTCGTAAAAAATTCTTTAAGTGTCTCACAACCTTCCATCATTCAAGAACAGTTGAGGACAAATGTTCTCCATCAGACTGATAGTATTTTCACACTGCTTTCATTAAACTGTCATTTTTAAAACTGTTTCAATTTCAGCCCCCTTTCTGCTTTGTTATTTTTAATGTATCTCTCTGTACCTTGTATGACAGGAGAGGTTGCCTTTGTTCTTGTTGTGTATAAATTTGCCAGAAATTAGGGCACACTCACACATAGTTACCTACACCAAGTCTGAATGTGATCATACGGAAGCAATCAGATTTGGGCAAGAATAGTCTTAAGAATTTATACTTATTTATGGTCTATTCTGAAAAGTTTTATGATATATTAAGGGACTGTGAATTGAAACATTCACGCAACTTTGACTTGAAAGAATCAGTAACTTCACTATACTAATGCTGTAGAACATATTGTTCACTGAACACAGAAAAGTAATGTTTCAGGTTGTCCTTGACAGACTCAAAGATTCAAGAGCAACAGTGATAGAGCAAGCACAACAAACAAACTGTGTATAATTGAACCAAATGATCCTTCAGAAAGGCACAGACACTTGGGTCCCAACATTTGCAAAAGCTGCGGATGTAATTTTTTCTTCTAGAAATTCCATTCTTGTTTTTCTTGGCCTTAGACATTTTGTGTTCTTGTAAAATGTTGCCCTGAGGAGCTATGAACTTACAAGGACAATAAAACACGTTTCACAAGAAAAAAGCGTTTTCAGAAGTTGTGCTGCATCACAAGAGATGAGAAGTTGCACCACGTATGTTCAGCACACACACACACAAATCATATTAATAAATTTTATCTTATTTCTCTTTCTTGAAAACATAGAATAATTTGAAGTGAATCCTGAGATCCTGACAGGTTTAGAAGTGTCTCTTTATGTTCTCCTGATCTTGGGGATGTAGCATAAAGTTTAGTTCCTTGGTCCAAGTCAGACAGCTGCCCACCCATGCATACATATATGTGAACAAAGATGAGGATAATGCAGCTCAGGTGTACAGTGGGATGGTATTGCTCTCCTTCCTACAGCCACACTGAAGCAGGTCTGATGGAGAAGCTAAGCTGCTGGCCCCTCTCCAGATCAGCTTCTAGCAGAGAGCCACATGCTGTATCTACATCCTGATGCTACCAGGTCACATACTGCAGCAAATATCTAATCTGCATAGACATAGGCAGCCTTAGTCCAGCAGCAGCAGCAGCTAGGCGCCAAGGACTAAGCAGTTCCCTAATGTACAACAACCTACCTCTATGCATGCACCTGTTTTTAAAACCACCTATGGATAACAGGGGGAAAAAAAAGAAAAAAAAAATTAAAAGGAAACATTTTTCCACATCTGGTTTCTATTCCTATCAAAAAGATTAATCAATACCAAGGATTCAAACCTACTCCTAATTAACTTGATAAGTGTTCATAAGGATGTTCTGAGGATGTATGGATTTTAAGAAGTGCTCAGATACTTCAGTAATGAGGAATCAAAAGGAAAAAGATAAAATTCGCGCTGGTGATGAGAACAGACCTACTGAAAACGAATTCCTGGTTTTCCCAGGAAGTATAAGAAATGTACATAAAGAATAGACTTGTTTTTGTTTATTTGTTTGAAGAAACTATAACCTAATATATAACAGAAACTGTAACTGCTTGTTTTGTTTGGTTGGTTTTGGGGGGCTTTTTGTTTATTTGTTTCTCTGAAGCACTTGATACTTTTCAGGATTTAACTGCAATAGGCCTTGATATGAGAGTTGTCACATGTATTGAGAGCTGATTAAAGGACTATAGCTCATTTTTGTTATTAGTTGTGCACCATTCCACTAGGTCACTTCCCCTTCCTGTTTGCCACAGATTGAAAAAAGACTTGAGAATATATTTATGAAATTAAAATAAATTTGGAATGTTTCAGCTATTACATTAATTTGCTTAAGGCCAGCATGACCTTCACTCTTGAGAAGTACGATTTGCTGCGACCCTTCTGCTGTATGTAGCCTGAAAGAATTACAGTTCTTAAGCTCAAAAATTTGGACAGTCTTGCATAGACTTCATAAATACTCTCCATGTCTGCGCATTCATAGCTAGATGTAATATCGCTATACACCATAGTCCAGCAAATACTTACTCAGAGATTTTTTTTTTTTTTCAGTATCTTAGCAACCAGTAAATTCCTCTAATATCCTTGCAGAGGGTATTTATCAGATCTTCTCCTGTAGAATTACATGAAAACTCTTTCATGCAAAAAGAAACAAAACTTGATTTTAAACCTTTTTTTTGAGGCTAAATATTAATTGAATTTCTCCCGTCTTTAAGTAAATACAATGTTTAATTATTGATTGCCTTGTATTCCTCTCTTTCAGGAGTGTTTTAGTTTGACTTTTAATATATATCTCTATTTTGTATTTATTTTTTCTCATTTTTCTCCTTTTGTTTAAGTTAAAATCCTTTCACACAATTCAGTTTTACAGAAAGTTTTCACATTCTGTCTTTATTCCCACTGCAGCTTTTTTATGAACATTTTTACCTCTTCTTTGAACACATTCAGTTACACTATATGGGGCTTACCTAATAGCATATCCTTTATGCTGCAACAGAAAGACTTTAATATATGAGTTCTAAAGCTTAATAATTTCCTATACATAGTATATCTTTCATTTCACATAACATAAGTTTCACTGACGGCTGTAATTTGAAAACTAAATTCTTGTCTCTATTCTTAACTTTCACGATTATTTCAAAGTTTTGCAATGTTACATTCCACAATTTGGATCAAATGAAGAAATATTTGTTCCTCACCCTGCAGTTCATCTGGACACGATAGCCACCCTGTTAGTTACACTAGCTGTAAGCATCTGAAATAACCAAAACGTGCTTTTCAAACTTATGATTTTTACTTTTCTTCTTTAGGAACATTGAAAAACTGTCAACAATATTAACTTATTTTGTGTGTGCTGTTTTTATGACTGTTGTTTGAGGTAGCCTGTCACTGTTACACAGGTGACTGCAGCTTCCACATTGTAGAAAATACAGGTAAGCTGATTTGTACAAATTTGTCTGATTATGTATTCACCCTCATCCTTTTTGACATATGATGTCTGAGAAAAAATTAGGAAACCTTTACATACATATGCAAATAAAAATATTTTGAGTTATGCAGCTTGCAGCAGAAGTAAAATAAAGGTCTTACTTTTCTGAGATGAGCTGTAAAGAAGGACTAGCTGAGTAGAGTTGTGGCACTGGCAGAGGATTCTCATGAGCCAGAGATGAAGGGATAGATTCTGGACCAAATATTCTATAAAGAGTATAGAGAAATATGTACTTTTTGAAACACTCACACTGTTTCTTTCAGTCTTGTCCCTGTACTGCTAGAAATAAAACTAGGTAAGGCAATTTGAATTAAAATAATGATATATTTAAATACAATAATACATGTAACTCAGTAGTAAGTACAAACAGTATGGTGCTTTATGGTAAAAACATAAGATTTAAGGTGGGACAAACTGTGACTTGGTTTTCAACATCTGGCCAAGGCTAAAATGTTTAATGAGGTTCTATATTTTGTGTATTTCTTCACTTTACTTTCCAGCAAACTTAACTTACTTTGAATAAACTGCCAGATTTCACTTCTAATTTATATACCTTTCTTAATAGGATTCTGTAATTAATCAATTGATGTTTTTGAATAATTAAATCAAAGCTGATTTGAGATACATGCAAATTCCCATTTTACACTTACTTAACACCATAGTTCTTTTTGTATTATTTATCTGTTATATACTGATGTTGCGTTAATCATCCCAGAGAGCTCCATCCTGCTTGCACATTTCCCTGCGATGAACTGGGTACTTCTTTTCTAGCTTTAAATGATTTGGAGGAAATGTTTTCTGTGTACACTGATTAAGACAGAAGAATTTAGCTCATTAGCTCCTACTAATTGAAATGGATTAAAGTTTTCAGTCTACTATGTATTTGAGAATATATAAATTCGGTTAGTTGTCACCACTCAGGTATATAGCATTCTTTCATGTAGAGGCTGACAAATGCTCCTTGAGTTAACATCTGCATTAAATATTACTCTTTATTTAGCTGTTCCCTATCAGTTTACTTTTCTGCTTCATAGTTGGGCTGACTTTTCTTTAACAGCCATAGAATATAAAGGTTTTGTCTTTTATTTATCATTTCATTATCTTAAGAACAAAATAATAGAAAACAATAAAGCAGATCTGTGGATACCCGTAGGCAGAGGTAGTCTTAAACATACCTAACTGGGTAACAAAGGGGTTTCTGCTTACAGTAGCACTGCAAGGAAGACATACTTCCAGGACAATCCAGGTATCACAAGGCCCAAATGCTGTATGTCCCTTAGTGAGCCTCTAAAACTAGGACACTGCCATCCCGCAGTCTGATGTGTAATAGAACTGCAAAACTGAAATACATTCAGATTTGCTACTCATGAGAACAGCCAAGGATCTGAGTCAGATTTTAAAGTTCTATCCTCTCTGAAAGAAAAATACAATACCTTAGCATGGTTTAAAGCAAGTTTTCAGGCATGTTTACTAGAGGGATTCTAACCTTTTCAGTACTGTTAGTTACTGTTGCAATAGAGGGGAAAAAAAAACCCCAAAACCCCAACAAAAAAAACCTTCACTCTTGCCATCCAGAAAGCAAGGGTTATTATGACCTTCAGGTTAACAATCCATACGGCAGTGCTATTTTTAACTTAACTTGCAAGGATTTTGCCGAGAACATAATTAAACACATAGCCATTAAAAATTAAATCTTTACCAACGGTTACCTCAGACTGTCACATGAAATGGAGGAATCCTAGCTGTGGGTTAGCTACAGGAACCAGTTGATTTGCAGGTAGGTAGACATTTCAGATAGCATTGTGTTAAGACCTGGTGTTAAAGATTGACTCCTACCACTAATCCCAATGCTAATACTGTAATTGATTGGCAGAATATAACCATAGAAAGATGATTACCTTAATTTCATCTTAAAAAACTTAAGATTATGTCATCCATTACTTAGACTAAAACTGAGGGTCCAGGAGGTCCTTAACAATGTACTGATATTTCAATTCACTGGCATCTTTGTTCCTATGTGTGCAGCTGAAATGCTTAGGTAAAACAGAATCCCATGTGAAAAGAAAATGTAAATAGTTCGGATCTGGGTAAAGATTAAATAAAAATATTTCATTAAACATTTTTCTGATCAACAAATAATTTTACAAAGATCTGGGGATCTAATTTTTACTCAGTTTTCTCTCACATAAACTAAGTCAAAGAAGAAACACTTCTTAAGTGCCCAGTGGAGAGACAGATGCTCAGACATACTTGAATTACATGCAAGTTAACCTCCTCAAATCAAAAGGAAGAGAAAATATCAGAAATGTTTTCCAAAACAATAAGTCTTCAAAAAGAGGCAAACCTCTACCTTTCCAAATGATTCCACAACTTTCTAAAAACTTTGGAAAAAAGAGAAGAAATATACCCACAAGATTAAAGAGCACAGTATTTTAACATCCTTTGAAAATAGGAAAAATACAGTTCTGTAGCATTCCAGAAAGAGGATACAACTCACTGAGGGTGTTTTGGTGTTCATGGGTGTAAGCAGGTTATTTCTGGATGTGTACCTCCCTCCCATTTTAATCAACCAGTTAGAAACTTGAATCGTGTCAGTTATTTTGCATATCTGACATCACCTTTTGAAAGATAACCCTAGGTTTTTGTTCTGTTTTGGTTTTTTTCCAGGAGAGGAGTAACTCTATAAAATCTCTCTGTTTTCCCAGTCCTGAAATCACCAGAAAACACTAAACTAACAGAAAACAGTTCCTGAAATCACCCAGTTGCCTCTCCCAGAAACTAGCAGTGCAGGATTAATGGGACACTTTACTACCACTGGTGCACCCCTTAAAACTGGGAGAAATTAATGAGAAGGAGTTATTACCTTTTTTTCTTTCTAAGGTAACTCTTAAAATCCTTTTTGAATTATTGGAAACTGTGAGATTTCCAGAAAGCTGAGAAAGTCTACTCACAGGTCCCAGATATTTTGCTATCAGCATGACAGTGTTAAACCACACTAAATAAATAACTTCAAGACAGCACTACTGTGTCCACTCAGACCCCAACACTGAGAACAAAGTGCAGTAAATTATGCCTCAGTGCATGAGGCAGTATAGTACCCCACACATGCAGTCTCTCTCCTCAGGCACTAGTCCCTTTTCTAGTATCAAATTTAAAAGATACATGATCTTTCACAGGTTATGCACTCTGCATCTTCTGAAATAAATTAAAACACCAATGGATGTATTCAAAGTAATAAACAAGTAGGCAGTAGACAGAACCAGTTGGCCAAACTGTAATTTTCAATTTAACACTAACACATATACAGATATAAACAGAAGGATACAAAATTCAATTAATTTCAGACGTCTCTGTAGGAAGCCAATTTATTCATAAAAGCACATTTTAAATAGTTGTTTGATGGATAAGATGATCTTTGACTAGTTGAAGCAAATAATAGGATTAGAGTTTTATGCAAACCAAAATTCTGGATATGAATATCTCCAGGATTCATGGAAGTTCATACTGAGGTTGAAACTTCACAGCTACCTGTTTAACAGGAGTCCTGGACTCACAAGTTTGGGAAAGGCAGTTGTGTTTCACACTGAAGTCAGGTCTTTGGGGCTTCTACTTCCTCTTCCCTCTTACCACAGACCTCTCATCAAACCAGAAAGCCAATCAACAACTGCAGAGCAAGCAACTGTTATTTCTGTGTAGTAACAGTCTGCTAGATACAACAACCAGTAAATAGGAATTAACATAAAATAAATCTAATTTTTGCAGAACTCTCTGTTTCCTTAACCAATTAGAAGGTCTTGGGTTGGCTCCAATATTAAAAGGTACAGAAAATGGTGTATCAGATATCAGCCTATAAACTGTGGAATAAAAACCAGCTTGCAGTCTACTGAAGTTTTGAGGGTCAGGAGCATGGAAGGAGCTTTCCCCCTCCTTTTCCCTGTGCTGACCAATTACAGGTGGTGTTGTCCTTCCCAGACTGTGAAAGACTGTCTTCTCCTCCAGTTCTCTTGGTGAGGCTGGGAAAGCAAGTCACCCACCCCTAAGTCTGCTGTTTAACCAGCTGGGCACTTCTCAGGGGTGCGTCATGGGTAACATGAGCACATCAGAAAGCAGCTGGCATAGGACTGAGCTTGAGGTGTAAGTTCTGCTGAGAGCAAAGATAGATAAGCTTAGGTTCAGCTGAAGGTGCAGTATTCCTAAGTGGGTTTTTTTCCTGGTTTCTTGTCACTTGGGACACGGAGAAAGCATGTTTGCACTGGACAGTGATAGCCCTAATAAAAGGAGGAGGAACAATTTTGGAATCTTTATTGTTTTTCTCCCCTTCATAGAACAGATGTGGACAGGTCAGGATGTTACTCTGTCCTAAGGAACAGTTCAGGAAGTACATGCTTCCTGGCACTACAACACAAGCTGTGTCTTCAAAGGAGGAATTTATCTTGTTTCCCTTGGGCCTAGCATGACTTTGCACCATTACAAAGCTAGACAAGGAACCATGGACATTGTCTGTCCCTGAGAATAAATGTATAGAACTGGACAAGAATTTTCATATCCTTGATAAAGACTTCCAGACTCACTTCCAAATCAGAAGTATGTGTAACACATGAAAGCAGCCAAACAGCTTCCGCTGAACCTTTTCACAATCAGTTTCTGCTATCCCCTGCCAATTTTATTGATGCAGATACGGTTTTGACAGAAAACCATTACTTTTTTAATGTAACTTGCCAACTGCAATAATATATCTTAGTGTTCAAGCCATTTTCAGGCAGCTCAGCTGAAGAGTTTGGTGGTTACTGACCTGGACTTCTAGAGGAAATAGTCACATCATTCTTCATATGAGAGGCTGAGAAAGCTGATTCTTTTCTCAGCCTGTAGAAGAGAAGGCTCAGGGGGGTCTTACTAATACGTGTAAACACCTGATGAGGGGCAATGAAGAAGATGAAGCCAAGCTCTTTTCAGTGGTGCCCAGTGACAGGACCAGTGGGCATACACTGAAACACAGGAGATTCCCTCTGAACATCAGGAAATGCTTTTTTACTGTGAGGGTGGTCAAACACACGACCGGGTTGCCCAGGGATGCTGTGGAGTGTCCATCTATAGAGACATACAAAATGTGACTGGACACGGTTCTGGGCAACCGGGTCTTGCTGACTTTCCTTGAGCAGGGCAGTGGGACCAGCTGATCTCAAGGTGTCCCAGCCAACCTAAATGGTTCTGTAATTGGGTGAAATACAAACTTCAAGGCTGTGAGGCAGTGCATCTCATATACATCAAAAACACTGGGCTTGTTCTGTGCAACTATTTGTGTGCATAAATTCTGGCTATCTCGGATTTATTCCATTTCCACATGTAAACATGCATTCTGAATAACTGCATTAGCTGCATGTGTTTTTGGATAATGCAGACCTGCAGTATAAATCTAGGACATTCAGAATTGATTTGACTCGTAGGACTTCCTTTTCTTTTGATAACTGGCTGATGCCAAAAACATATTGATTTTGTGTTCTTTAGGAAACAAAACTTTCCATATTTCTTTGAAAACTTGGAAACAAATTCTCACTTAGTTGGACAGCAAGTGATCTGGCCAAGGAAGATCTCTTTAGCATAAAAAATCCTAAAAATGTAGTTTATTTATTTTGTGCACTTGTATTGTTCATCATGATTCAGCTGCCCAACGTTGAAAGGTGTCGGCTTTAGGGTTCTCACTGTACTGCAGTTTTTAAACCAGAGAGGCAAATTCAAGGGGAGGAAAAAGAAGAAAAAAAAGGAAAAAAAAAGAAAAAAAAAGCCACATTTTTCTGGAGAAAGATGCCAAGACCATTACTTTAAATATATAAAGAAAACTCATATATACACCATTACTGAGAATATTTAATTTCATTGTCTTTCCAACCATTCCCATAACATTTTGGTTATGGAATAGAATGCAAACAAGTGCTAAATCCTTGATTGCTATCAGAAGTAAAAAAAAAAAAAAAAAAAGATATTTGTAGGCACTGTTGTTGTGGTTTAGGCCCACAACTAAGCACTATGCAGCTGCTTGCTCACTCCTTCCTGTCCCAGTGGGATGTGTAGGAGAATTGGAAGAAAAAGGAAAAAACTTCATGGGCTAAGATAAGAACAGTTTAACAGGAGAACAGAAGGAGAGAATAAATTAATAATAATAATAATAACAACAACAACAATAACAAATAGAATATATTAAGCAAGTGAAGCACAATGCAATTGCTCAGCACCCAGAACCCGGCACCGAGCCCGCTCCTGAGCCACAATCCTTCCTCTCCCTCATCAGCTCCCCCAGTTTATGTACTGAGCATGATGTCATATGGTATCGAATATCCCTTTGGCCAGTTCGGGTCAGCTATCCTGGCTGTGTCCCCTTCCAGCTTCTTGTGAAAATTAACCCTATCCCAAACGAACCCAGGACAACTGCCTAGCAATTGCATTGGTAACGGCAGTCTCTGCCTGCCCTTCCTCTTTTTTTTTCCTCTGTCTGCTACAGAGAGGAGAGTTAATTCTGCACCCTGTAAAAACTTAGCTAGTCATACATAAGTCATGAACTGTCTACAGTCAAATGAATATTTTACTTTTTAGACATGACTGAGTCACTGCTGGTTGGCTGACAGAGAGGAAAATTCTACAGTTCTTTAAAATACAAAAATGGTCTTTTCCCCACTTGTAAGAATATATCTAGGCCATCTTTCTTTATGAAGAAATTATGGTAAAACATGAGAATAAAAACAGAAATGGTACTTGTGGGTTACCAGTTATTAGAGTATGTTTTGTAAGGACATGTAAAGTGAAATTATAAACTACATTCCAAATTATATCCATATCATTTATGAAACACATATTTCCATACAACACACTCATACCAACTTACTTTGCTTAACAACAGGTCCACTGAATTCCCAGTTAGATGAAACTTCTTATTCCATATACATTATCCTTTTAGTAATATATCTATATGACATGAAAGGAATCTCTAAGATCTGCATCACAAAAAGGCCATTACAACTTGTTAGTGAATTGAGGGTAAAATATGTAACATTCCTCATCAGATGGTTCATAGGATTTCTTCAGCAGAAAAGCACCCCACAGCAGAAATTTGCCTTAGCAGTGGTGAACACTAACTGAAAATAAATACAGTTGTAATAAGCCCTGGTCACTTTTTGATAACATACCCTTTTATATCCTTACAGCAACATAATTCTGGACTGAGCTTCAGCCATTTTATTCTCGTTCCCCTTCTTGACCAAATGCTAGGCATATATTGGAAATGATGGGCTAGCAGCAAATGGAAGCTTTGCGGGTCTTACAGCTTTTAGACCTTGAAGGTGAAAGAGCAGCTAGTAAATATTACTGTTTGAGACCTACTAAAAAGTGAGAGTTTCTGAAAAATAAGCCCATGGCTTTGCACGTATACATGGTACATCAGAAAGAGATAAAGTAAGCACTGTCTACCTCAGTAAGCTTACATTTAAGATAAGGAAACACAAGACATATGGAAGGATTTTCACTGGTGTTGTTGAACAATGGATTTTGACCTGAGTGGACAAAAAGGAGTAAGAAAGACTAACAGAGGGAACAGTTCATTCAGTGTTCATTCATTTTGGAAAAAGCACACGGGAAAACACTGGTTGAGAAGCAGAAACAACTCATCTTTCTTCTGTCAGTGGAAATATGT
>JAOBAS010000072.1:26238653-26270460 GCA_025311575.1 Elanoides forficatus
CCTCCTCCTCCTCAGTTGGACAGGGAAGAGAAAATATAACAAAGGGCTTGTGGGTCAAGATAAGGACAGGGAGAGATCACTCAACAAATTACTGTCACGGGCAAAACAGACTCAACTTGGGGAAAATTAACTTAGTTTATTACCAATCAACCAGATTAGGGTAATGAGAAATAAACCCAAATCTCAAAACACCTTCCCTTCACCCCTCCCTTCTTCCTGGGCACAACTTCACTCCCAGATTCTCTACCTAACCCCCTCTCCCAGTGGTGCAGGGGGATGGGGAATGGGTGTTATGATGACAAGTTTTCTCTGCTACTTCATCCTCTTCAGGGACAGGACTCATCACACTTTTCCCCTGCCTCAGCGTGGGGTCCCTCCCATGGGAGACAGTCCTCCACAAACTTCTCCACTGTGGGCCCTTCCCATGGGCTGCAGTTCTTCACGGACTGCTCCAGTATGGGTCCCTTCGACAGCATGCAGTCCTTCAGAAGCACACTGCTCCAGCACGTGCTGGTACTTTTGAGGTTTTGTCAACAGTTGGACTGCCACACAAAACAGAGTATCACTGTTTATTAGGAAATTTGGATTGCCAAGAGATGGTTTCAGGTTGGTTCCTATGCTCCTTATATTTTCCTTCACATGACTGTGCATCCCTCTTATCCTCAAGGAAAAGACTTGCTGAATTTTTCCAACGTTCAACAGTATATTAGCAAAAGTCAGGCTTGTTAAAGAATGTCAGTATGTAAGAAGAAAAAAATTGTGTGAAAAGTTTGTTTACATTCCTAGATAAGACTTTCCTAATAGAATTAGTCTGAATATTTTCAGATTAAATCACAGGGAAGGAACAAAACTTCTGTCTCTCTTAGTCTCCCTGACTCTCTGTTTCTCTCCCTCCCCATGCCCCACATATACGTTCCACATCAGAGGAAAGGAACAAAACATGTATATAAATATACATGTACACACATGGGAGTTTCATATCTATTTTTATACACATATATATACAAATTTCCCATAAGAATTCATCATATCATCCCATGGCAGAAAGCTTCAGTTAACAGTGTTAGGATCTTTCCTCTGCTCTCAGCTCTGAGACATTTTTCCTTCCAAGTATTTTATCTTCCTAACGTTTTATTTAGGTAACTGTTTTCCAAACCACTTCTTCCAGATACCTACACCCATAGTATGAATCTGATATGTCTGTATTTTTTGAAACTTGGTCTAGCCAAGGTCTAAAGCATGGCCAGTTAAGTATTTAACAACCTTTGGTAGGTACTGTTTTAAAGATTTAATGACTGTTAGAGCAGCTGTGCTCTAGAGATCCTTCTGATCAATAAAATGGTTTCTTATAAGCCCTGTATGTTGTTTACCGAGGAAAGTATACATGCAATTTTCTACTTGGTGCAGTTTTCTAAACTAGAAACTTACTATCTTTATATTCCTTGGCAATAAAATGTTAATTAAATTAAATGTAAATTAAATGCAGTGTTATTCAGCCTGTCAAAACAAACATTATACTATGCCAGTTGTCGTCCTTTCTTTCATTCATCTGGAGGGTAAAACGCATCAGAACATTTCACTTCTTGCAGCCTCTCTCCTGCCTTTGTGGGTAGGAGCATGCTGGGAGATGACACCTTTTCACTGCCCCATTGAAGCACCAACAAGCGTAGCTCTTCCAAGGCTGAATCCGAACTCCTGAGTGTGTGGCACTGCCTTGATTCACCTCAAAAACTATCATGTGAGCAGCTTTTTGATAAATAGTCAGAACTGGGTATATATGTGGCAAGTTTAATTTGTTTCAAGGTGTTTGGAAACATAAGACAAATCCCTAGTCTGCTACATTTACAAAAATCTTTTATATTACTATTATATTAAAAAAAATCCTTCTTTTTTTAAAATAATATTTTTATTGTCATTACTCCATTTTCCACGGACAAATGACATAGGCCATCTAGTATTGGAAAAAATACTGATAAAGGAAAAATCATGATTATATATGGAACTGCCTTTTCCATTTTACCTAGTGAAAACTTCTTACACAGAAGGAGCCTGACCCAACAAATTTTTCAAAGATTTGTACTAAGCTTTAGGTCAGTATATTATTTCTCTCAGGAAAATTAAAGTAATCACTTCATCAGTCACTCTGCAATCTGTGTTATGAACAACTTTATTATGTGCTTTCCTTCACTGATTATTTAAGGTCAAATATGGTTCTGTGCATTTACTAATACCACATGTGAATGCTTGGAGTTCATAAGTATTACTTGTCCTTATCATTCCGCGGTTCGGATCAGTGAATCTATTGATTTTAACATTGCCAGAACTGGGAAGTGGGTTTTTGTATGAAATAAAGAAATGAGTAATTGGCTCATTTAAATATATAGTCCCTTGTATTTCCTAACTGTGATGATGTCAGTACATTTTATTGTGGAATTTCTAAAAAAATTCCTTCTCTATTCCTTTAGCTTTTTTATGGTGATGCTTTTTCAAATCTAATCTAAATTTGGTCCTGTGACCATTTTAATAAAAGGTTTTAAAAAGGGGAAGCATTAAGTTTTATCATGTTATATATGAGGCATTTTCAAACTATCCATTCAAATAAATCCATCTACGGTAAACAAGTTTCAAAATGTCCATGTATGTGCCCTCATCACTGACTATAAATTGGAGATCTCTTTTTCACACTACGCTGAAAATTGGAGATCTCTTTTTTACACTACGCTGAAGTTATGTTATCAACTCCTCAAGAGACAAAAAAAGACATTACAATGGCAACAGTTGATTTTTCAGGGAAAATGGCAGCTGCTACAATATGAAGAAATAGATAATTCAACTAATGTTTTTAAAAGATGGTCTAAAAGGATTTTATCTTTTTTCTACAGTTTTTTCAAGACACCTGATCCCATTCTAATGTCAGATATCTTAAAGTTTTCTTTTCCTTTTTTCTCTATCTCTATTTAAATTATCACAGGACTGAACTCCATTGTTCAGACTCCTTGGGTACATGGTGGACCTTGGAAAAGTTATCTATGAAATCTGTGACATATTGAACATTTTTTTATGACCTCTCTAGTTTTAAACTGCATTGAGGTAGAATTTCCTATCTTATAGTCTGGTTTCTATTAAATAGCACTGACAACCTTTTCTTGTAAGGCCACCAGTCAATTTTCAGTTTCTAGCACCACAGGTTTCAGTTTTGTTGAATGAGAGGTTCACGCCTCCCAGGTCCATTCAGCCAGAGATGGATGAAAAAGAGTAACATTTTATCTTAGGATGGTGGGTTAGCTCTTTCTCAGAAAGTTGGGGGAATATTAATTTCCTTATACAAGAAATTTTGAGACCTTTTGATGTACAAAGCATATCTCTGCTGACCCACAATGAAGGAAGATTAATTACATTTGTTTTAGAGAAGATGCAGCAAAGGGCTACTAGGACTTTTGAGAGAGAGAAAAATCATTTTTATGAGAATAAACAAGATGAATTTTACTCTCACAGTCTAGCCATATAAAGGCATGATCTGACTTCTGCCTAGAAATAAATATCAACAAATATATAAATATTCTGCACAAATGAGTCTGTGAGCTGGTGTAAGAATGGATGTGTGGGATGGATATTAAGAAAAAAATCTTGTTATCAGAGGATTTAAATTTCAAAGAAACTTGCCTCCATACATAATTTAGCTAGTATCTAACAGAAATCTTGCTGATTTTAAGATGGAGTTAAGAAATATTATAAAAGGTATTTCTATTTCCTTGATTCATGGCAAGGAGTAGAACATACTGAATTTCCAAGTCTCATCTTCTTGTGACATTTACCTCCCTTGCTCTGCTAAAACAGGAACTTTGTTTGATCATGCTTTTTAGGGTATTTGTTAACCCGTGTTAAACTCCTGATATGGAAAATGCTGTTGTAATGCTAACATATGACGGTTCTGTTCATACATATGTTAAGTATATAAAAAATACACTTGTTATCTGTAATTTTTCCCTTACAATTTTTCACAAACTAAATACAAGATCAGCTCAGAGGATTTGTTTTAGTTTTAAAACTAAAGCATGAAACATGTCGAAAATGCTAGGAAAAGCAAAATCTGAGGTTTTGCAGCATAATATCTGTGACCATAGCAACAGCGTACAATGGCTGCCACAATCAGCACCTGAGATCAACTGGGGACTGATCACTTTATAAAGGTGCAGTGAGAAAAGGAGGTGCAATTCAAGATGGAGGATGGCCAATGTAATGCCCTCTCCTATGACAGGTGGTTGCTTTCCTTTGATAATATTTTGGGATGACAGAAGGAGTAATGATTTGAACTTGTGTTCTCTATCTTGAAATGTGTTGAAATCCACATCCTCACAGAGACATCACGGCAAAAACACCTTAGCAGTATTTCTTCACTAAATGTCTAAGGACTCTGTAAGCTATAAAAAATCCACAGGCTAATAAAACAAATAGCAACTGCATTCAGGGCATTTTCTTTTTCTAATGCTCTCCAATAGAGACAGGTCACTCAGATATATTGTTTCCTTTTTGCTATCAAACAATGGACTACACATTCAGAAACTGTATATTCCTCTGGTGGTATATTCTCTTCTGTTCAGCTACTGAGTGTATGTCATTTCTGTGCATGTGTGTGTACATATGTGTGTAATTTGTATGATATAATATTTGCATGTAATTATAACAGTCAATTATCTTTCAAATAATACATTACAGAGAGACATCTGGGCAATTATGAATGGGGTTTTTCGTTACATTTTGTTTATTAGGCACAAAGAAATAGTCTTGCTAATATCAATGTAAGCAAGTGCTTGCCATAGGATAATAACAACCTTGCAAACAAAGCTGATCATTGCATAGAAAGGGCATATTCAAAGAATGAAACAGAAAAACAATAAAGAAAAAAAATTAAAAGTAGAAGTGGAAATGAAGGAAAATGTACTCCTGTGGTGAAAAAAAAATCTCACATGATAATAAAAAAAATAGAATGAATTCTGATTCCTATTACACCCAGGAGGTATTCATATGAATAAGTAAGGAGGAAAAAAGCAAAATTTGTGCTTTTTTCTAAGTTAAAACACATATATAACATATATATATATATATAAAGAATTTTAAAGAACTTTAAAAGGTAATAAAATTGTAAGGAGGGGGAAAATCAGATGTAAGCCTGGATTTAGAAGGTGTTAAGCCTCATCACTGTAACTGAGTTAAATGGAAACTATGAATTTGGAATACATATAAAACAGCTTTTACCATTTTCTTTGCAATTATTTGAAAGGCTTTAGTGTACATAGTATCTATATGCTGTCAAATAGCAGATTTATAACAGGATCACTGTGAGAGTGTATGTGTCTTCATGTGTATGTGTGGATGGAGGAGGGAGACAACGAGGAATCAGAAATATTTCAGTGTCTGTGGCCATGTAGCTTCACTTTTTTATGTAGCTGTATTCATTTCAGTGCTTTATTATGACATATCATACATCAACATTACAAGCTGGCAAGCAGAGATAAATAGTGGCAAAGCTCTTTTTATGCTATTTTGTGCTGCTGAATACTTTGGAATCTCATTTTTGACAGCTTAAGGCTGAAGTATCATATATTGCCAACAACTTTATTTAAATACACAGATGAATGGTACAGAGCTCACTCTTAAAAATGAAAGTGCCTCATCGTCAACACACACACACACACACTCATACAGATAGAGTGTATCAAAATGAATTAAACTCACCAGTTTTCCCTTCAGTTCTGTCTTTTATTGGAAAGGATAGTGGCTGCTTCTCCCCTCAGAAAACATCAAGGAAGCAACTAGGAGAAAAAGCAGCAACTATGGCCTAATTTAGTAGGCTAACATTGTCTGGAAAATATTTATTTCTGGGGGTTTTCTTCACTTTTTTTTGCATGTTTTGAAGCTTCAATGTACTTTTTTTCCTTCTTTTTTATTTAAATACAATAAACCAAACAAGTAGAGTTAGTGCTTTTCTTTTGCTCTGAAAGTACAATACTATAATAATAGAAGTAAGAGCAATCATAATAGAAGTAATGATAATGATAATGGAAGTGCAGGCAGCATCCTGTCATCTTCAGACCAGCCAGAAATGCTTCAAAGTACAGGAAAAAATAGATGCAACCATTTAGAATGCAGTGAGAGAGAATAAATACAGAATATAGCCTGCCTGTCTGGATTTACTTCTGATCAATGTAAAAATTAAATTCAATACAGGAAGACTCAGTTCAGATTAGACCCTGTAGAAAAGGGAGCTTTTATGCCCCCCACTTTCTCCTCCCATTAGCACCTGAGATGATTGTAGCTTACGTTCTGGTGAAATCACCACGTGTGCACATCTGCCTAGTCAGAGAAAATCTGCTCCAGTAACAGAAAGATCCTTTCATGAGTCCTTTTGCCTATAAAAATGGTGGTCTAATCCACCATTAAAAGTCATAGATTTTTGCAGCAATGCGCATGTCACTCTCTGTGTAATTAAATCTTTCTCTAGGAGACATAAGCACCTGCATGTGCTCCTACATGAATGCCCTCTGCAAATCACAGCTGTGACGACACCATTTCTGTCTTACCAGGAGAAGTGAGTCCCAAAACCAGAAAAACTGGGCAAATTGGGACTCTACAAAATGAACCTAAGACCACAGAAATTGCCTACAAATCCACTGAGTACTCTGGTTATACATGACATAAATAAGATATGCCACATACACCCTGGTTTATGACATCACTCAGAAGGTCTAGTGACACCCAGAGAGATTTAGAGAGGCCTTGGTTAACCTTCCAGCATATATACATGAAACCAAATTTCCAGAGAATCTAGTGGTTTTTGTGAAAAGGCTTTATTTTGTTGATATCTTTTAAAAGGAAAAAATAGAAATAATTATTTTCACTGAAAATCAATTACCTTGATTATACCAAAATTTTCCATTAGACAAATTTTCCAAATAAGGAAAATAGAGATGGAAATGCATAAATGCAACTTTACATGGCAAATTCTAAATACTGGGCAGGGGAGGAAGTCATAGTCCTTTAACTGTAAAAGGCAAAAGCCTCCCTTCTTCCCAATTAAAACCACAGGAAAACATAAAAAATAGATCAAATGTACTAATGGAACTAAGAAAATAATTTTTTCCTCTATTTGTCTTTCCGAGATGTCTGAGACTGAAGCTGGAAGGGGTCAATGAGGGAAAAAATTTGCCTGTGGCACCTTTCAGGACTGTGAAAGTCACTTTCGCAGTTTCTTCATTGAACTTGTCATGGTAGAAAGTTACTCCCAAAATAAAATGAGCATTTTATGAGCTTCCTAATGCATGAGGCTGGGTGAAAGCTATCTAACTAATAGCACTTTGTTTGTACAACAATGTGAAGGTACATAAAAAAAGGAGTAATGGTTGTATTATTTTAAAATATCTTGTAATAGCCTACAACATGTTAGAAAATTATTTCTTTCAAGAAATTAGACTGAGTAATAAAGAATCAAATTCTTACTGACAGTCGATAATCAAGCAGTCTTTGCTCAATAGTCAAGGACAATGGAAATACCTTTATTTCTACTGACTGGTTATGCATTTCTATTTTCAGTCTTTGGGATTTCTTTTGAGATTGGTCCTGTGCTAGGTTATTTGAATAAAATCTGATAATAGTGACAAGGAAATTATATGAGAGTCATCTAGTTTATGCTAATGACTAAGTCTGTTTCACTGAGGAAAAAATGTGAGATTTCAACATCATTTACTCCCTCTAAATACAAAATAACTTTGTGCAGCATACCGCGTGTTTTACAGGGTTTGTATTTCTGTGGCATTCTGAAATAAAGTGCTTAATAACTGGACTCATTAAAGCTAATGGTAAATCAGTGAGATTACATATTTCTATAAATCATTTTATTAATAAAACAGAGGGCTCGTTAAAGAACTATCGAACTGTTAAGCTGCAGCATTTCAGTATCAGCACTTTATAAACATTTCAATTAGCACAGGTTGACAACATAGAGGGGGAGGCGTAAAATAGTCTAGCCACTGTATAGGACACAGACTGTTAGCTCAGCTCATTGAGAAATAAAGGATAATGTTTCAGTGGGATCATAACTGCATAGCAAATTGAACATTTTTAAAAAATAAATATATACAGCATCTCTAATTTGTGCCTTTCAAGGATCTTCTGAAGGACTGTGTGCTACTACTATTCACTATATCATTTTACTATTATTCTTAGATGGATGACTGCCAACCTGAAAGGAATTTGAACAGCTGAGGACAAAGAAGTGCATACTTAAACACCAAAAGAATAACGATAGCTTAAGAGAACAAAGTGAACAGTAAAGTGCCCTCAGTAAGAATGTTTAACATATGTAAGTAGTAAAAAATGATAGCTAGAAGTCTGCACTTCAAATGTGCTACAACAGATCTGAAAGCAGAATATGACCACAGAGCAAGTGTTGGGATAATGTCAGACAATATAGTGTCCTGATTCTTTTTAAATTCTTCATGTTAAACCTCACTTAGTTCTTTTCCCAATAATTGTCATGTATATGCTGTGGGGAAAAAAAATAGACACCTGCATGAAATGCTAAATAGAAGGAAAAAAATCAGCTGGGTAATATGATTTCACCTTCAAGGTGTTCTTTGTTCTCCACTTCTGAATGATACTAAAGTGAAAAGCTGTTGATGTTGACTAAAGTAAGGAAAAGAGAGAATCTAATGGTAGAAGAGATAAGAAAAGGTGTACTTTCAGAGTCTGGGATTCCTCCACCAGAGGAAAGAAATAGTTCCATTCAAGTCTCCAGTTTCTTGAGTTATAGCTGATGGAGGGGAAAAGCTTAGTGAGCTTAGTGTATCAAGAAAATAATGTAAGATATTCTCTTCTTCTCTGCAGAGTTCTGAAATGTGTATTATTATCTAGTAGGGGCAGGACCTTCTTTTTCATCCCATTTTGTTGGCATTGCCATGAACCTATTTCTCTGAATGTCAGTAGACTTTCAACCCATGAGGCCAAATTCATCTTTCACATAAGTGGTGCAATTCTCTGAAGTTAAAAGGACTGCAAAAAGTGACTCAAAAGTACAAGTAAATCTGGTATAAACATATGATCAGCATAACTCTTTCCCAAAGTTCTTTTGTCCATCAGCTGAGGTATGCATCGGAAGGGCAGGTTTTTCCCTGTTACGGTAATCTCCTACTGTCAGTTCTCATTGTGGGAGCATGAAGGGAACAAGATATCCCTCCTAACTGGCAAGATATTATTAATGCTTAAGTACCACAAGAGTTACTGAGACTTGATTTTTTTTTTTAATTAGCCTAACAATATATTTTATTCACATAGATAAATACCTTCAAATACCATGAACTTTAAAATCTCATATGCTTGTATAATTAGAAAATGGTATGCTAAACCACTTTCAGAATTAAGCAATCAGGAATAATCTTGTATGTGGAAACATTATAAAAGCAGATAACTGATTTAAAAAGAATCTTTAACAACTTTAAGCATAATGTGAAGAAATAGTCTTTGATACCTTGATGTTTAGTTTTGATTATTAGGTAAGATCATGTAAAAGACAGTATAAAGTTTAAGCATGTATCCTAAGACACCAAAATCTTGATAACATAGTAAATTTTGGCTTAATTTATATCAAAACCAGAAACAAGCCATTTTCTACTTTGATATCTACCTGCAAACAAAATCCAAAATATTTGGCTGATCTGTTGGAATGTCTCCCAGTCATATTAAAAACAGCTTAAGTTTGCTGTGATGTATTTTGCTTCCTCTGGTTTAAAAGCTCAGCAGAGTATCTGGAATATCTGAATTACATTCATTTACATATATATGTGATATACATGAGCAAATTTTGATTAATGTTTACATTATTTATCTTACAGAGTACTTAAATCTAATGAGCACTTTCACTAATCACTTCTGCATCAGGAATAGGGGAATAAACTTGAAAAGACTGCATAACAACAAGGTTCAAGAAATTAACAAGGTCAAAAAACATTCATTAAAAGTAGAATAAATCCCTAATGATACAGGTGGAGATGAATGAAAACTTTGGTTTAAATAAAAATAGTTATTAATAACTAAACCACTTCATGTTTATCATAGAAGCATAGAATCATGGAATCACAGGATGTTTTGGGTTCGAAGGGACTTTCAAAGATCATCTGGTCCAACTTTCCAGCCATGGGCAGAGACATATTTCACTAGATCACATCACTCAAAGCCCCATCCAACCTAAGTTTGAATATTGCCAATGATGGGGCACACACAATTTCTCTGGGGAATCTTTTTCAGTGTCTCACCACCCTCATTGTAAGAAATTTCTTCCTTACATCCAATCCAAATTGACACTGTTTTAGTTTAAAACCAATGCCCTTTGTCCTGTCGCTACAGGCTTTGGTAAAAAGACTCTCTGTCTGTCTTAAAAGCCTCCTTTATATATTGAAAGTCTCTAATAAGTTCTCCCTAGAGCCTTCTTTTCTGCAGGCTGAACAACCCCAGCTCTCTCAGCCTTTCTTCATAGCAGAGGTGCTCCAACCCTGTGATCATTTTCATGGCCCTCCTCTGGACCTGCTTAAACAGGTCCATGTCTTTCTTTTACTGGGGACCCCAGAGATTGATGTAGTACTCCAGGTGGGCTCTCACAAGAGCAGAGTAGAGGTCCAGAATCACCTCCCTTGACCTGCTGGCCATGCTTCTCTTTATACAGACCAGGATATGATTGGCTTTCTGGCCTGCAAGCACACACTGCCAGCTAATGTGCAATTTTACATCAAGCAGTATCTCCAAGCCCTTCTGTGCAAGGCTGCCCTCAATCAATTAATCCTCCAGCCTGTACTGATATTGGGAATTACAACGCCTAGGTGCAGGACCTTGCATTTGGCTTTGTTGAACTTCATGAGGTTCACATGGGCTTATTCCTCAAGCCTGTCAGGGACCCTCTGCATGGCATCCCTTCCTTCTACCAAACCAACTGCACCACTCACCTTAGTGTCATCTGCAAACTTGCTGAAGGTGCACTCAATCCATTGTGTATGTCATTGATGAAGACATTAAATAGTATTGGTCCCAGAGGGACACCATTGGTTACTGGTTTCCACTTGGACATTGAGTCATTGACTGTAACTCTTTAGGTGCAGCCACCCAGCCAATTCTTTAACCACCTAACAGTCCATCCATCAAACACTTATCTCTCCAATTTAGCAGCAAGAGTGTTGTGGGGGAATGTATCAAGGGCCTCAGAGAAGTCTAGGTAGATGACATCCCTAGCTCTTCTCCTGTCCACTGATGCAGTCACTCTGTTGTGGAAGGCGACTAGATTAGTCAGGCACAATTTTCCCTTGCTGAAACCATGTTGCCTGTCTCTAATCACCTCCCTATCTTCCATATGTTTTGATATGTATTTCAGAAGGATCTGCTCCATGACCTTACTGGGCACAGAGATGAGGCTGACTTATCAGTAGTCCCCAAGATCCTCCTTTTTACCCTTTTTAGAAATGAGAGTGATGTTTCCCTTTTTACAGTCACTGGGGTCTTCACCTGACTGCCATGACTTTTTGCGTATGATGAGGAATGGCATGGCAACTACACCACCCAATTCACTCTGGACCCTGGGATGCATCTACTTTAATTTACATGCAGCTATTTTCATTTGAGGAGCTCAGAATGTTTGACAATGGTAGCTGCTTAATTTTCACAGAATATACAATTGCAGGATTAGGAATTTACAATCATTATTTCATATTCTAGTGTGTGATATAATTCTACATGTTATTTGCCTCACTACAAATCAGCAGAAGAGAACTGAAGAAGAGATTTAAAGAGAGGTGAACAAGAGTATTGTACTCAAATGTAATAAAAAATATATTGTTCAAACACCTTGCCAAAAATGAAATGTGGCCAGGATGGGAGGTCTACTGTGGTCATCTGCTTTATTAAATATGCCATTTCCTCTTACACTGGTAAAGATACATCTATTTTATTTCTCCAGGGAAGATAGCTACAGAACCTTATGTTCCAAAGCATACTGAGTTTTAATTCAAAGGAAAGAGTGACACATTGAATTGTTACTTTCTTCATTCAACAATCTATGCTGAAAATCGTCATTTCTTGTTGGCCAAAAGGAAAATCATTGTGTCTCCCCAAAGGGACAGTTTTAGACATTCCATAAAGAGCTAACTGTTATAGATGATCTGATCCTTAAACATGAATGCATTGTAGTGCTGCAGTCAGAGTTTGGAAATGAGACTTCTGTCTGGGATAGAGGAAAGTAGAGAGCTGGGAAGGTGTGAACCCAGTATGTTGAAGAAAACATGCAAAAATAGCTATCTGGCCTGCATCACTGAATGCTAACCCACCTGAGCAATGCCCTCATCCCTGAAACCCTCAGAAAAAGTCTGAGGATCTACAACAGTGATGTCATAAATTTCCACAGTGAATAATGAATATTAAGATTGTAATGTATTATTATAATCCCAGGGGATCTGGTGCTTTTGCCTGGGGTTAATGGGAAGCCAAATACTCTTTGGTAATAAATATGCATGTATCTTTGTCTGGCAGAGAATTATTGTGTATCTGGTACCAACCAATATTTCCTTCTATTATACACAAAAATTTCAACAGTGTCAAAAAATTAGAATTTTTAAGTCATAAACTATTTAGAACCTGCTATCACATCACAGCAGATGCATAAAAAAATGCAAACCCAAACTCAAACCCAACAATAGAAACTTTGAAATACTTATTAAGGAAGACTTTAAATTTTCTTGAAATTGTTGGAATAGAAAAATATACTGACTGAATGCACCAATCAGTCTTGTGGCTTGTGTTATATGTCTGTCTCCAAGTTAACCAATACTTTAAATGAAACCTTTAGTCTACTCTGAAAAATCAGGAAAAGTTTGCATTTAAAGTTCTCCAGCTCTAATTCATAATGCAAATATGAAATTGTTATCCTTTTTCCTAAAGAAATTAGCTGGACCCTAAAGGAAAAGCAAAACATGTAATAACATTAGGAAGATAATTTCAATCTTACCATTTTTATTTTGGTTTTTGTGGGTTTTTTTTTCAAACTCTCTTTTCAGAATTCAAAAGCCTTTTGACTCACTGTGACTGTATCAGAAAAGGTCTTGCCAGAATCTATGGAGAAACCAAAGATCACTTGTGGTCATAGTCATGTTGGCTGTGTAGCAACAAAAAATTGACTGTTATTAGCCATAGCACATTTCATAAAGGGCACTGCTATCAATAGCTAAATTGATTTTTTGTCCATCAAAATGTACTTTTCCCTACTCAGCAGGTAGCTACAGGATCTACCCATATAGCAAACAAAAACAAAGCTTCGAACATCACAATAAAAGTTTTTTTGAGATCTATATGGCACACATGCATCTTGTGAAAAGTTGTTTTAACGTGCTTCTTGTGGGAATAAATTATTCAAGAGAAAGGCCTAAGCATGTTGAGTTATGTTTATACCTAAACAAAATACTATGGGCATACCCAAGTGATCTCTGAAGAACACAAATGCTCACCTAAACAGAGAAATCAATTTTGGGTGTGACATAAAATCATAGCTTACTAAACGAGGCTTTGGGCAAGGCTATTTGTTTGTTCTCCCATAAGCCTTGTGACTACCCAAACTATATTATTCTACAATCCAGAATATAATTATGGAAAAAATATGCTATGGTCATTTTAGGATTGCAGCTCAAAACTTGTTGTCACTAATGAAATAAGAGATGGCCTGGTTTTGGGAGGGGACAAACCAGTTCTCATCCTGATTTGTGAAAATCTCCCAAGCTGAGACTACAGGCCATTAACCAGACAGCTCTGAGTCTAATTTAGATTGCTGAACTAGTTCTTATTTGGGGGAGAGGATTCCACTGACTCTGATATTTTGAAGGCCACATACTTTTCCTACTTCATTGCTATGATTTTCCTCCTCACAGTTATTCTGTCACTGCTTTTTTTTTCAGTAGCCTTCATGCAGAGATAGTTAAGCATAACAGTGTTTTCTACTTTAGTGGGTTTTTTTGTGCTAAAAGCAGATCAAAATAAACTGAAGAAGTTGGTTCTGGAGAAAAGTATCAAGTCAAAATGTTTTTTTAAAAATACATGAATTAATTCTGTGGTTTAAACCTCTCTGCCTCACATCATACAGGCAAATGATCCCAACCAAAGTAAAATCTCTAGATTTTGTAAAGATGGGCTCAAACAGGTTTGGTATGGAAATGTGCCATCTACTAATCTGGGAAGTGATCCAAGAGGAACTGAGTAAATCTATCAAGTATCTGTGTGGATAATGGGCATGCAGGGCCACTCAGCAGAAAGGAACCTCATACACCACCAGGTGACTACTTTGAAAACTTTTTAAATATCATGCTAAAGTGTTAAAATATTCTGAATTAAAATTCTGGCTTTAACAACAATTAAAATTTAACAAGAATGAACACTTAATTAACATTAACATTTAATCAACAAATTAATATTAGCATGTAAAAGAAATGCTGAGAATTTCCTTCCATGCTTTTTAACTCTAATTAGGCTAAATGCAAACTTTGGTAAGAACAGGATGACAGCAATGGGATTCCAGACATAGTTTAGCCTAGATTTTCATTAAAATACTGTTCCTTTTTCCACCAAAGGCAAGATATCCCAAATCTCTTAGAACAAAGGAATATATAACAGATCTGATTCTTAGTCAAGCAGGTCTCCTGCCTCTGGCAATGTTCAATGCTTCATGCGCAGAGGAAGGTCAAAGGCTTCAAAAATGCACCTAAGCATTTTGGGACTGTAGGAGGCATTAATGAAGATAAGAAATCTTCTTTCTTTGTTTTTCTGAAGATCAGCTTAGAGCATAAAAAATAGGAAATCCATATAAAATCAATTTCATGGTTACATTGTGTTATCATACTATATACCTATGCCATAAAATTTACACTATGTTTTCTTTTATAAATATTTTATTTAATATCATCATTCTCACTTTACGTGTAGTATCAAACCATGTCTTCAGCATTTAAAAAAAACTCTTGGCACTTACCTGTGAAGAGGAGAGTCACATAAGGATAAATGGCATGTATAGGATTACCTATGCTTATAGGCAGATGTGAGGACGTGGCTGGACTAATGATGGAGTTAACCATTCGGTATACGCAATGAGCAGATATTTCCAGAAGGTTGAACAGAGTTAGAAGTTATGCAGCGTAGTTGCCTAAATACTGATTAGATGCATTAAAAACCTTTGAGGACCTGGAGCTAAGCACTTACTTTGTTAATAAAAGTGCTGCTCTTTTTCATCTAGCAGCTTATCTCCTGAGTGACTAAAGGGACCTCAGGCCAAGTTACAAAGGAGTTTAATGGACTTGCAAATAAAGTAAGTGCTAAGAGAACTTCTTATTGCCAGCTAGATAATAACTTCAAATATGTTTGAATAACACTCCTCAGCTTAAAAGCCATGCATGATAGATACTCAAAAGGCTGATAGATCTCAAAAGGCATGAGAGATCTCAAAAAGACTTTGCCTTACCCTTGATGGATTTTTAAAAAAATGTGAAATTTTGTTATGAATCAACAGTGGACATTTTAGTTTCATATATCACAAAATCCTGTACCTTTTCTAGTGCCACTTTGAATAATTGCAGAAGGAACATTTTCTAATGTTTTGCAAGAGCAATCAGATTTGTAAAGAAACTCAGAAAATCATCTTGAATTAGGATCAGATTAATTTATGCAAGTATTTGTTTTAGGTAAATATACTCTATAGTGCTTAGATAAACTATGGGTGATGCAATGTGCAGAATATGAATCCTCAAAATTTTTACTGTCACTGCTTAGAAAGTGGGTAGGTAAGAGGACCAAATTCACAGCAACCTCATTTCTTTTCTCCCATTTTCATACCGAGAAATAAATGCCATTTTTATTTAAAAGAGACTGATGGAAGTCATGTCCAGATCCAGTTTACAATTGGACTATCTTTGATACCAGCATTTATATCTGAACTAACACTGGGAATCACAATTAAATTGGATTTAAATAGTACTAACCACAAAGATACAATTTCTCACATAATTTTTACTCAAAAAAAAAGGTTAACATCACTTTAACAGTTGCAGTTCTATATTACGATAATGAGCTTAATCACATTTCATACTTCAGGATTTCATTTAATAATCTATAGAGGTCAGGAAGGATTTGTTTTTGATGGACGATTTGATCTCTGGGATTGGATTTTTTCCCTGGTTTCCTCTGAGGCACATATCAGCCTTGGCCATGTCTGTGCTCTGAGATGATAGATAGACTCTACCAACTATGGGTACGTGTCAGACATACCTTTCTCCCTTGCTTGAGAAAGGAATTTTCCACTCTTTTAGACTGACAAGACCCTTTAAGGGACTTACATCTTCTGATGTATGAAGCGTGATTGACTTACCGAGATAAGTGGAACATATTACTTCCTTGCCAAACATTGAATGCTGCCTTCACCTCTCCAGCAATTATTTTTCCAGAAATATTTAACCTGACTAACATCTGGTTTTCTTATTATATATCTGGCTAATATCTCAATAACCTATTAACTTCCTTTCCAAAATCTAGAAAATAGGTTTATCATGTCATAGGGTCTTATAGAATCTCACTTGGAACTAAAACTAAGATACTCTAGCATCAGTGAAATGTAGGGTTGAAAGGGGCCTCAAGAGGTCATTAAGTCCTGTCTGTGACAGAGTCAGCTCATTTATTCAGTAATCAGTCATAATACTTTGGGGTTTTCTGGTGGGAAAGATGAACGTTTATAGCGGAGACAAATGATGGTGTGTCTCCTGTGATATTAATATATAACAACAATCTTCTTCTAAATAATTTTAATAACGGGTGCTACTGGTTTGACTGCTATAAGTAGAACTAGATTGAAGCCAAGTAATTTTTCTGAATATTCTGTTTAGGCTACTTCTGGTAGGATCAACTAAGGGATGACTTTTTTGAAAAATTATCTTTTTGTGACTTTATGTAGTGTATGAACCACACGGTATTTGCTTATTGATGGCTGACTACCCAGATATTGCCCGTTGTGTTTGTTTGATTTATCCCTTTTTTTAGGTATTGTATACTTGTCTAGCCTAAATTTCAATCTGTTATATTCAGACCTATTTTTTGTGGTCATTTTGATTTTTGAATGTGTCTGCCAGAATAATTGGTGCTGTTGGACTGAACTCATCAAGCATTGAGCCTAATGCAAAAAAAAGGCATCTTCTCAGGAGCTATCATTTGTGACTGCATTTGGCAAGTACAGTTACCAGACAATGAATAAAGCAGAGCTGCTACTGGTAACTTATGCACTGTCAGCTAGATGAAAAAAAGAGGAGAGATTGGGGCAAAATTCAGAAGTACGAAGTGCTATTGAAGTTACAGAGATCATCATCATCTAAGTATGTCTAAAGATCTAAATTTTTTATTTCTAAGATACAGAAACCTCAATGCCCTATTGCTATGTACATAGTCCTAGAGAAGAACATCCCCTTTGTTTTGTAGCATTGTTAAAATACAAACACTTAAAAATATCTGTACACTTAGCAAGTAGCTTCCTAGATTATTACGAACCATAAAGCTTCCCCTCTTCATTTGTGGCACAGCTGCACCGGGGGGGTGTGAGAGATATGTCTCTTTCTGCCTTCACTCCCTCAACCCAGCTAATGCAAAGTAACCAGATGCAAAGTAACTAAAACACAGGCAGTCAAGAACATATGAGTTTTACATGAATATATGAGTTTTATGGAGCATAAGAGTTTAAACCCATGCAAGCTACAGAGGAAATGAGGGTCTCTGGTTTCATACACAAGTGTGTCAACCACTGAAGAGAAAGGAACTCTAAACTTCCCTTCTTTCTGTGGATATACTTCCAAAAAAGGGTAGCCACAAATTCATTTTGTGCAGTGCACTATCTTGTTCATTTACATTAGCTTTCAATAGGTAACTTAAGAGAATCTATCTAGGGGAATGTCCAGTCTGGGGATCCAGACCAGGCCTGTCAGGTGTCAGCCTACCCTGCACTGTACTGTTCCTGTAGAAGAGAAAAAACACAACTCTAGGTGCGGGGGGCATTTAAGTACAGGTATTCCCAGGGTTAAGAGGCAGCTGACCAAGAGCATTCAGTACTAGAAAACCCACTTTAAGTGTCTAAATTTTCCAATGTAATAACTGCCTTTTAACCCTCACATCCCTATGCAATGAGATACAAGAAAATTAGGTAATTATTCAGACTGCTGCTGCTGTTAGTAGCCTTGTAACTAGAGGCTATTCCCAGAATCAGGATCCTGCTCCAGGTACTATACAAACAAGGAAGAAATTTCTGGACTAAATGAACCAACGTATTTCTTACTTGCAGCCACTCCTACAGGAGTAGACTATCACTCCTGCAGAGACCCCTCTTCCCCCACTCCAAATTTCACACATATCAGAAGGCACACTCTGTCTCTCTCCTTGTAAATTTAGGGATATGTGCAAAAAGTTTTGAAATAATTGCATTCCCATTGAAATTAGCATCAGTTTGTGATTTGCAGGAAAATAAGGCTGTTGTTAGTTTTTTCAGAAACCAGAAGGTGTGAAATTTCTTTTGCAATTAAATCTACTGGAGGTTTTTGTCAAAGCACTTTCCTTTCAACCTTGATTGTGGTTGTTTGTACAGAGATGTGTCATCACCTTCCCCTCTCCTTGCAGAAAGGAGTATTATGAGAAAGTTTCATGAGCTACAGTGTTTTTCTGTTCTTTGCATAAAGTAATTCTTACAAACAATAGTATCAAGAAGCAATTCAGCCAAAGATATCTCAAGCCAAGCTTTTACCATGCAAGTAACAGGAACTTAGTATAAAACCTAGTTAAACTAAGTGGCACAACCCTAAAATCATAGGATTTATTAAGTGGTGAAATCATTTCTTTTCTGATAATGAATGATTTGGCATAAACCATGTGAAAATATTTCCATTTCTAAATAAGTTAGAAAGAAAAAGAATTCAGACCAGAAGGCTGGCACTATGGGCTTCAGTGTAGCTTGATATTCCCACGCTCAATGAGTTACCAGTAACAAGTTTGTAAGTCCTGGGTTGCTTTCTCTTGTTACATCTCAAAGCTATCAGAGTGGGAAAATACTAACATACGATATTTCTCATTGGCTAAATGGCAGTAAGTCTCATACAACAGGAAAAGAAAAATTGCCAGGCAACAATGCTGAGAAAGAATATTTAATTTAGAATACATTATTTCTGTAGATAAAACTAATTATATTTAATGTTGTAAGTTATAGTGGTTACTTATCAGGCCCAGGCAGAGACATTCCTTAGTTAAAGAAACTACTTAAAAGAGAGATAGGAAAATCAAGGCCTGGATTTCTTTTTAAGGAGGAGTTCCTGTTTCTATATTGTGTCATTCAGTGCTACATAAGAGACTGAAATCCTTATTTGTTCTGCTCATGAATTCTTTTTATAATCAAGCTGTTACTAATATATTAAAAGATTGCATTATTATATACTTGGACTTGTCAACATCATGTCCCCAGTCTTCCATTGGACCATTCTTCAGAGCCCACAGATGTGTTACCGTAGAAATTTTCAGAATGTGACATCATCAGTATTAATGTAATAGTACCATTGAAATCAATCCCATTGAGCTTGAAAGGTCATTTTGAAAATTAACAGCCTAAAGTGGAGCCACAAACTGTTAATGCTGTTAAGTAAGTTGTTAATTGTTGAGAAATCTAAACATTTTAATGCTATTACCTGTAAAGATGCAGCCAGCTGGCTAAATCTGATTCATGTAATTGAAAATACTGCTGACAAGTTATATGTACTGGTTTCACCTAGATCATATGTACTTGCTTTTTGTGTGTACAGACTACTTCGTGCAATATTGGAAAGCAAAATAGAAATGTGACTTTTCATCATGATAAAGATAATATGGACAGGTCAGAGCAGATGCAGGCTTAGATTTCTTTGCATCACAAAACTATTAAAAAAATCCAAGCATATGCTCCTGTTAAATATTCATAGAGAATTTTTAGACTATGCCTCTGCCACAGCTTAACTCTTTTCTAAACTCTAGATACGAACTGGCATCTTCATTTTTTTTAATATATTATCACTATCCCTGTTGTGTCTGTAGATTTCTACTAATGCAAGCAGCATTTGTGGACTAAAAAGCCACAAAAGGAGGATGTATAGGCTGTAAGGATTCTTTTCTTCAGAAAACATAATATCAATCATACTGAAAGTTTCAGGATTCATAAAACTCTCTTCTGAGTTCACACTCCCTCACCACATGAAAAAATGGACAAAGTCATCATAACTAATTACTGAGTATTAAATGAGGCAAATCCTGGCAAAGGTCATATGGCTATGGAGATCATCTGGACCCCAAACAAGCAATTGGTGAATCAAGCAACTGTGCCCAGGATAACCCATCCTGGCAACGGGTGCCTGCATGGGACAGGCTTGTCTTCTGCAGCCAGGAGCTCTGGCATCAGCTCCCACGGTCAGCAGAGATCTTGCATGAATGACCTTTCTCTTGCCCCATGAATTTTATCTTGCTTCTACCCCCATATGATGTGTTCTGAGTTATTCAAGAACACAAAGGAATCAGTCTGAAAATGGACAACGAGTACTTTCTGGAAAAACAAATTCTGTACTTTCACATGCTTTTAAAGTTCTCAAGTACCCTTATCTCACTATTTCAGCTTCTAGGAAAATCCTTCTTTTCTTGATATGTGAAGCACAGTGAAGTTGATAATGGGAGTGAAGTCAGAGAGAAAGTAAACTATTTAAGAAGAATTTATCACCAGGTGATCTGTCATCTTACCTTGTAGATTACCATTGAGCTTCTATATATTGCAAGACATCACTCGGAAAGAGGGAAACACCCATAGTTACATTTAGAAGAATTAATTAGCAGAACTGAACATGACATTCTGATTTTCAAAAATAATTTTGGTCTGTACCATAAATTGATGACTGTCAGCCAAGATCTACTATACAAGGTAGTCAAGAAAAAAGTAGAAATAAACTTAGAGAGAAGACTGGTTTAGGAAGCATCTGTAGTAGCAAAAACTACCATAGTGTCTACCATATATGTTTGGCTGATTGTGTACCTTGAAAACTATTGAGGCCAGAGCTTACATAGAAAGAAAAAAACTTGAACATGTTCCCATTTGTATCAGTCCTTCTAAAAGGGTGTGCTGGTTTTGGCTGAGATAGAGTTAATTTTCTTCATAGTAGCTAGTATGGGGCTGTATTTTGGATTTGTGCTGGAAACAGTGTTGATAATACAGGGATGTTTTCCTTACTGCTGAGCAGTGCTTACAGAGACTCCAGGCCCTTTCTGCATCTCACCTCACCCCACCAGCAAGCAGGCTGGGGGTGCACAAGAAGTTGAGAGAGGACACAGCCGGGACAGCTGACCCCAACTGACGAGAGGGATGTTCCAGACCATATGATGTCATGCTCAGCATATAAAGCTGAGGGAAGAAGACTGAAGGGAGGATGTTTGGAGTGATGGCGTTTGTCTTCCCAAGTAACCATTATGCGTGATGGAGTCCTGATCACTTGGAGATGGCTGAACACCTGCCTGTCAATGGGAAGTAGTGAATGAATTCCTTGGTTTGCTTTGCTTCTGTGCACAGCTTTTGCTTTACTTATTAAACTGTCTTTATCTCAACCCACAAGTTTTCTCACTTTTACTCTTCCATCTTCCTCCCCCATCCCACTGTGGGGAGTGAGTGAGCGGCTGTGTGGGGCTTAGTTGCGGGCTGGGGTTAAACCACGACAAAGGGCCAGAAGCTATTCAAGAAAAGAGAAAAATAAATTGAACTGATAATACAAGCCAAATGGTGGGGACAAGATACAGGTTAGCTGTAAAATAATATGGCTGCACTGCTGAGGGTTGTGCAAGCAGCTAATCATAAAAAGAAAAAAAAAAAAATAAAAAGATTGACCATGAATCCTACTCACTTTTGATCCAGCTTTCTACTTCCATACAGCACTAATGTCTAGAAGCAATCCTGACAAATGTGCTGTTGTGTAATTTTAGTTTCAATTATAGGCATTTCTTTAATGATTTTGCTACTGCTCTGAGGTTTTTTTTTATTCATATAATCTCCTCTCCATCAATAATTGCATCTTTCTGCCGAGGGTCAGCTCTTTTTTCACATTTACGAAAAAGCTGTCCTTTTTTCCCCCCTGTGTTTTATGAGTCAGTCTACATGCTATTGCTTCTGAAACCCCCCTTCAGATTGCTTCCTACTAATTGCTTCCTATTATTTTCTCCCATGTTTTTCTGGAAGATAGAAACATAAAATTGTTTTTTCAGTATCACATCAGTGAGTTGGGTGCCCGTTTCTTGTCCTGAGTTAATAAAAGATTATTATGTGTTTTTTTCTCAATGACTTCTCAATGTCCCATAAGTTAGAGGCAAGTAAATGAAATATAGCTAAAACATAGTGGCTGTTTCCTACATATGAAAATTTTCAGGTTACTGCAGTCACTTGCTTTATCTGGTACATATGAAGTAAAGCAGCAGCAGGTCATTTCAGTGGACCTGTGGAAGATAGGGTACAGATCTGTGAAGATAGGGTGCAGATTTGTTTTCCTTAGTGCACTGTAAATGACTGAGTCCTCCCAGTGGAGAATTCACTCTCCACTAGAGCATGCACAGCATGTACTTTTCTAAGGAGCATAAGTATAATTTATGACCTGTGAATTAGTCTTATTACACTCCCATTGAGAAAGATATTTGTGAAACGATTTAAACAACAAACCACTCCAGCCACTTTCAAATTTTAAACTACATGTTCCACATTATCATCATTCTCCTAATGCTATGTAATAGTTAAGAACTGTTTTTTATTGTTGTTGTATGTTTTCTAAGTACACGTGACACAGGTCTTTTTATATCTAATACAATCTGGCAAAATGGGATTGTGAGATTATCTGGAAGAATGGTTGGAAGAAAATCACTCATAGATAATATTTGTTCATTTAATGTGGCAGCTTACCAAACTTCATACAATAGCATTGTTAAAATTAACTGTGGGATGGAGAAGGTATCAGAGTTTTGTTATTTCTTTGATAGTTCGCTTTTAAGATTTTTAAATAAAATTGTCTGAATTTCTGATTTTTAAACTCTAGACTTTCAGTCTAAATTCCAACTTTCCTCCGTTTCACATTCCACCACTCTCTTTTCCTGTTTCTCCACTCAGGAAAGAAAGAATCTCTTAACGCTTTCAGTCCCTGTGACATTGTGTTCAACTGTAGCTGTGCTGATTTCCTCACACTGGACAAGAGTTTCCAAAAATAAATAGTATCAGCTACAAAAAACCTAACCTAGCCAAGCCTGTGTTCTATTTTATGAATAAGCATAACTCTAAAGGCATAATTGTAGCTCTATGGTCTATTTACACCAACAAGAATGTTGTAATAGCACTTGTTTCTTTCTAGATCATAGAGAAACACATGAAAAATGGGAATGCAGTGAAATATGACGTAGTCACAGGAGCAGATAATTTTATTTTCTGTCATTGGGATCCACTACTTGGAAAAAAGAATAGTTGTACCTAAAGGAGTGTATTTCCCCTTGACAGGGGTGTAACCAATCCCAAATATCTCCACTGCTGTTGTGTGACCCCAATTGGAGCACTTTAGAGTGTCTGCTGATGCTTTGATATGACTAATATTCACTTCTTAAATGTTGCTTCAGGAAATATTTCTCCTTACCTCCTTCCTTTAGTGTTTCCAGGACTGTTTTTCTTCTTATAAAGCATTTACTCAAAAATGAAGTGAAATCACTGTGGTTAGTGGATGAAATAAAATCACAAATGACTTATTAGAAGCCAAACCCAAAAAACTTGGCAATTAAATCTTTTATTAATGCATCAGCCCCACAAATTAATTCTTACTGCAAGAACCACATCTGTGTTGTTGTTTTTCCTTGGAAATGGAAGTTTCCACAGAATTATTGCTTATTTCATCTTTCAAAATGTAATATGACCCCAGCCATAGTTTCTTTCCCCTATACTTAATGTAACTGTTCCAGACATTATTTTACTAAATGTCTCAAATTAAACATTCTCTGTCAATTACAGATGATAGAGATCTGCTAAGATAATGAGTGCAAGTACAATGTCTCCTTTAATTGCTACATTATAATCTCCAGACCTGAAAAACTCCAGAGACCTCTAATACATGAAATGCCTTCCAGCTGTACAGGTGTGGAATTCATTACAAGTTGTTTCTCTCCCTCTCTCTTACGCACTCTTTTTCCTCTCTTTTTTTAAAGGGGGAGAAGTCCTAAATTCCTTGGAAGTGTGCCAGCGCCTTGGGGTTTTGCAGTAAGTCGAACTATCATTTAAAGTTTAAGCACAATGCTGCTTTGAAAGCTCTGCAGAACAGAAGCAAAAGCAGGAAAGCATGACCAGAAGGGCTGTTCAAGGAGCAACAACAAAATGGTGACATTTCTGCAAATGTACCACTGCTGTATTTTTCTTAAAGGGGAAACAGCTTCAGAATGATTTTTGGCATCTCTCTGCAAGAAAAACTGACCAAAGGACAAGCGGTATTTGGGTGGGGTTTTTTTTTTCCTTTTTTTTCCTTAGCAAAGCAGAAACATGCTGGACAAGAGACCATTTCTTTGAATAGAGTTTTATTCCTAAAAGACAAACCTTTTGTAATAGTTTAGAGTTGGTCACCAATTCAATTATTCCAGCAGTTAACTCATCTGTTTGATCTTCTATCAAAGATTTTATTGCTATAAGACATTCAGAGTCTCTGTAGAAAACCTGAAACAATGTAGAGTTATCATATGCAAAGTCTCAGTTTATGCTGAGGTCATATTTAGAGCAGATGAGAAGGGGATCATGAAAGGGAAGTGATTCAAACATGTTTTTTTAGTTTCACTGAAAAGGCCATTATAACTGATCTAAAATACACTGACTGCAACAATCGGGTAGGACATCACAAATCTATCCTTAATCAACCCTTTCCATGCATGTTTCTCTGACTCTGTGCCACCATGGAAACTCATTTAGAGTGTGAGAATCTTCAGTCATCCTTTAAAGATAATTTTCTACTACTTTCTGGCTACTGTGTGGGAAAAAGTGTGCAGGGACAAAGACAGAAGCTGAGGTTTCAACCCAGAATCAATACTGTGATAATTATTCCATGGAATCATCTGTAGAATAAAAGAGGAAAACTGAAGCCATCACCTAAAGAAAGGTGTTCTTTGCTCCTCTATGTCTGGAACTCCTATGTATGATATCAGACATAGGCCTAACTTCCAAGTGCTTCTACGGCTTCTTCTAAAAAATGTACTCCTGTATTGCAGTGGACCACTTCTGTATAGTGACTGGGGGACTCTGGAATTATCCTACTCTTGGGATTAATTGAGCTTCACTCTTTGGTTTGGGTTGGGTTTTTTTACTAGTTTGTTTACTTAAAACCCATTTTACTGAGAAAAATCTCTTGAGATTGCACTTATAATTTACATGAATACATTGTGAAGCAGATAATTCAAAGGATCAGGTGAAGCAACATTTGACTGTAGGTAACCCAATAATCCTTGTAATTGGGCTTAATAATGCAAACAGGAAAAATAACGGCAAGTATGGAAACATTCGTCACTCATGCTCACAATATGTTCCCCTCTAGTGAGAGAAAATGTTGCTGAACCGTCTATTAAGGTGATGTTTTTGCTTAGTCTCATACTTAGTGTCATGAGGTGGGGTTTCCTTATTGCAGACTCTTTAAAGCTCCACTTTCTATAGTATGTAACCAGTGACAAATTCATGAGCCCTTTCCCAGGTAAAACTATGAGATCACTGAAAATTTTGTTTAAATAAAGGCTTTAGGATTTAGCCAGAACCCAATGCAGAACTTGATAGAGTAATTCAGTCAACCTATCTGTTGAACACAATACAAGATCTTTTTGTGAAAAGTTGCCTCTGGCACTTTAAAAATTGTAAAGAAGCATCTATTACATTTCAAATGGTCCAGGGTAGAAAACAAACAAACAAAAACTTTTGACTTTTAAAAGAGCTAAGTAAGCTGCCAATGAAATACACATTAATTTTAAAACTAAGGAAGTCCTTATTTATCCAATCTTGCTCCAGTACCTAATATATCACTGACTTCAGGTCACACATTTTATTTCCCCAGTTTTTGGATGGTGCCAGAGGTCATTTAGCTTTCGGGCAACACATTTTCCAAAGATTTGCCAAAAGTATGATGGCTGAAGCAGCATTTGATATGTTTCTGCACATGGCAACTTAGAGGTTTTCTGGACTGATGAGAACTAACTGAGCACAGGAGTGACCCAAAAACTGTATCTGGCTGGTAATCATAAGATAGACCTGTAGTCTGGTCTATCACACACATTAGATTCAAGTGGCCTACAGATGCCAGCTGTCCCTGTAGCATGCAGCAGCAGGATTCTCCTGTGAAGGCTCTGTCAGCTCCACGGTAGGGGCACAAAAGCACTCCAACTACATGCTAGTTGGTACAGACCAGGTGTGGGTGCACAAGACCAAACATATGGGGAGGTCTGAGTTTCCTTCACTGGCTTTCTCCCATATTCACTCGTGACCACACAGGGGTGCCACATTGAATCCATGTAACCTGTGTTACATGGAAGTTTAGGTGCGTTGTGGCTCACATTCACGGTTCAAGCCTTTGCCTGAAACAAAAACTACTAGGCCATGCCATGTAGCCCTCAAGCTTTCACTTTTTTGCACATATAGTACATGCATGCACCCACGTTTTTCACGGGTTTTAAGCCTGTCCATGTGGCAGGTGATTTTCTAAGGCTGAGCTCTACAACCAGCTAAAGCATACATGATGATATTGTACTTAATGAACCATCATTAACATGCCCGACACTGAGATCTCTATAGCATAATCTGGCAGTTTCCAGAACCTCTCAAGCATTGAATCTAAGGACCTCTTGACTACATTTGTTCTTCACCTCATGTATTAGAGTATGTTTAATATGCAGTATTTGTATGTTGCATAACATACAGCTACTTGCAGGTCCCCTTACTTCTAGTAAGTACCAAGGTAAATCTTTGAAGGCAAGAATCCTGTGATTTCCCTGTGATTTCCTTGACCACCCAAAGAGGATTTAAATTAAGTATTGAGAACTACAAATAGGTTTTATTCACTGAGATTTGCTGTCCCCTGTGGAAAAAAAAATTAAGGAAACTAAGTTTTACAGTCTTAAATCCAGAGCTCTAAGTTGGATGACTGTAGAGGATCCGCAGGTATCTGGAAACGCTGGGGAGTTTAGAGGACCTAGTTTAAGTTTTGTAAGGAAAATTGTAAGCAAGCTAGAGATTTTCACATGTGAATGAACATTGTGTTCAGACACTCAAGTGTAAATTTGAATGAAACTATCCCTGTAGACCCAGTCAGAGCAAGGTAGCTGAGCCAGACTTTACTTCAGACACAGTTTTCACCTAAATTCTGTTCCCTGCAATACCAGCTAGCAGACACTCCAGAGAGCCCATATTCAAGGCAGAAAAAGTCACTGAGTACAACATACTTGCAATATACTGATATGATTCTTGTGCAGAGTATTCAAGAGAGTGATTCAGGTGCCAGCTGCATCCATTGCAGTCTCCCTTCTCTGTGTCCTTCAACTGCCGGCACTTTTGAGTTTGATAGGAGAAGCTTAAAAACATATGCATTCTCCCTCATTTGAATTACTTGGTGAATGCAATATCACAGTCCAAAATATCCACGGACTTTCTGTGGTTAGTAAATTACAAATTTTCGGCAATACACTAGTGATTTTAGAAGCCAGAGCTTATTAGTATTTAAAAGTATATATGAAAGGTAAAAAAGAAGAAAAGAACACTGCCAAAAAACAAGTGGCTAATATTAATTTCAGTCTTTGCCTAATGCTTTTTTCTTTTGTATTGTGAAAAGCAGTATGGTTAAAGGGATGTGTTTTGAGGGCATACAGGTTTTGAAAGGGGGTCCTTTTTCAGCCTAAGAAGTAATTGGAAACTTTATTTTAACAAAAAAAGCAATATAGGTAACTGATCTAATGCAAGTGATTAATAGCAAGTGGATAGATTGAAGATACTTGCCTCATCCAAAAGACAAGTATGTGTCTACCTCACGAATTTCTCAGTACATCTGACCCTAACAGGACACCTCACTATTCAGAGAAAAGGTATGAGACTAGATGAACAAGACAACTGGTCTATTTTCTGCAAATAACACTTCCCCCTGGAACAGTAACATATCTGTTAGGGAAGGAATTCCCTCTCCATGTCTATATTTTATAGGGATAGAGGTGATTTTGATCTCCAACAAAATCCTCAGTCTATCCTGAGCAGTAACTATAAACAAGAATCCAGTGCTAATGAGTTTAGAAGATAGAGTACATTGACAGGCTCATGCACTTCTCAGTTTGTGAATACAGTCATGACAACTGTTGTTGCATTTCACTACTTACTTGCCGCCTTCCATAAAGGTGTTAGATTAACAGCCTTGAAGACTTACTTCTGTTTTCCTCAAGCACATCTACCTTACAATTATTTATTACCTCTAAAATTTACTTTAACATAGTGCTTGCTCATCATCACACACCATTCAATTCCAGGTTAGGTATTCCGTCAGTGAAGAGGAAACAAGGGAGCCCCAAAAAAGCCAATTTTATGTGGCTTATTATTGTCACTTCAATAGGAGTTATTCCAGAAATTGGAAGGGCATGGGCAACAGTGGCAAGGGGGAGAAAGAGGAAAGGATGAGGACAAAAGCAGAGACTTCTGGGTAGAGACCTAGGGAAATACAGAAAGAGTATAAGACATCAACACTTGATCAAAGCATAGGGAGCTAATTTGCTGTATGAAGATTTTTAACGGCCAGTTCAGAAAAACAGCTGTGATTTCAACAGTGCTTCCTCCAAACCAACTGAGGTACCTGCATATAGTACCAGAGGAGGAAAGGAAAGCCTATAAGGATTTGTTGGTTTGGGTTTTTTTTAATCTAGTCAGACCATTTAGGCTTTCTGTCCCCACTCTTGTTCCTTCATTTTTACCTGCTCATAAACTCATGCAAATCCAGTTAATGGACCTCTGTTATAACTGCTAGTGGAAAAATATGGAGTGACTTGTGGCCTTTGAATGCCAAGAGACTTTTTCACATGCATGCAGGTGACATTGTTCACTGTTCAGTTCAAACTGTGTTGTGAGTGTTTGTGTGAGCAGAAATGAGCAGAAGATCTGATTTTTGGTTCTGGATACCTGTTCAGAGAACCAGTAAATGGACTTATAACCAAGCCTACTGAGCTCAGTGAGGGACAGAGCTGTCATCTCATTTTCAATTCTTGCCTTTATTTGTTTAGCAGCAATAAAAACTTCAATACATAATAATGTCTTGTCATGCCAAGATGTCTCCCTGCATTAGCATCTTCAGCTCTGGGAACAGTGTTATTAGTTAACTGAGATAATAAAATTGACAGAAAGAGAAAGCACAAAATTATATGGTATATCTTTGAACAATATTACTAATTTCTCTGTAAGGAGAAATACTTATAAAAACAGATGATGCATATACTCAATAATAGAATTACTAACAAAAATGCAATGCATAGGATAACAGAATGATAACAATGTGATGCAGTGCTTAGGATACCGCGCATAGTAAACTGGTGATAAACTAGAAATCTCCAGATACTTTACTACATTGTAGTGGCATAGACTATGCACATTATCGTATTACTTGACGCCAGCACCCTCAGCAATGCTTAGCTGAACGTTTTCTTTAAGAATATTCTGTAGACTTACTCTGGCTCCTGAGACACCCTTAGAGAGTTCCTTGGAGAAAGGACTGAACCCTATCATACTTAAACACACTATGTATAACCAAGCCAGTTACCTTAGCTGTTGCTGAAGGAGAACTTTACACCTTTTCCCCACTTCATTCCTGTACAGCTATGACCTGTGCTTTGCTGCCCATCTGACTTCACAGTAAAACACTATCTCAAACAGCAAGAAACTTCCTCCCCAACACTCTTTTTATGTTAGCTATTAGGTCACTTTAGCCATAATTTTGTGAGAATTTAGATACTTAAATCTTTTAATATGCAAGTTCACCATGTAAGTCCTACTGACTGCTCAGAATTCCCAGGAAGACTTATATTTCCACTGTGCCGTAAACATGAAGCCACATTCACATTTAGTGTGCTAGGATTGCTGTGTGTCTAATGAGCTGCCCAGGCAACATTTCTGAGAATCCTGGCAAGATTGCCTCATTAGATTTTCTTTTGCCTAAGATTAGACCTCTCCAGCAAGACCAAATGTTGAGGCATGATCACCTAAGAAGCCTAAAGCAAACACTACCTATAGAAAAAACAGCTGTGTACATATTAATGGAACTTTGCTCTCAGATAAATGGTGTGAAAAACGGGCTGGGTCTTTCTTCATCTATCCTGTTGGAGAACTTCTATTTTACACAAGTATTTATTGGAGCAGGTAGTTAAACTGACAGCTCCCATCTGTCAGGTGACCTCACTACTAACAAGAGTATGGAATCAATCAATCTCCCTTCCTCTATCTCTCTTTAGCTTAATGGATATTTATTTGTGCAACTAGAAAGAACTATGATGGGATCAAGAAAATGGCATTGCTGGCTTATGGTTGACTTGGTGTCCACCAGGATGACACCCAGGTCCTTTTCCACCAAACTGCTTTCCAGCTGGGTGACTCCCAACACGTACTAGTGCATGGGGTTTTTCTCCCCAGGTGCAGGACTTTGCATTTTCCCTTGTTGAACTGCATGAGGTCCCTGTCAGTCCATTTCTCCAGCCTATTGTAGTCTCTCTGGATGGCAGTACAACCCTCTGGTAGATCAACCACTCCTCTCAGTTTTCTCTCATCAGAAAACTTGATGAAGGTACACTCTGCCCCATCACCTGCCTCCCCTTTTTTAAATACACCAAAGCTAGTCGAGTCTTACAGTTTTAAACCAAGTGTCTGACTCCACCAGAAGCGTCAGGGTCCCCAGGCACTTCCCTGGACAGAGCTGTCACTTACCAGATCTAAGGATTCAACAATGCACCCCTGTCTCTCTCCTCTGCTTCCTAATGGCAAAATATGGCCTCTGAGCAGGCCTCATTGACCTCTAGGAACTAATTTTTCATCCTGGAGCAGTATGTGGTCTCTTAGATATAATGGTGTCTCCATTACCACCCAGACAACGAAAATTATAACCGCAGGGTTTGCTCCATTTCAGATGTCTCCTCCTTATTTCCACAATTTTGTTTCTCATTAACAATTCCTAATAGTTCTTTCAACTTAAACTCTGCATTGCTTAATGCTTCTTACTTGCCTGAGAGTGACACACTAGGGAAGAAACATCTATAGGTGCTATGTAGGTCAAAAAGGGGAACTAGGTTCATGGGGAATTTTAAGAGCTGGACATAATTAGAACAGTTTGAGTTTTAATTTTAGAGCAGGCATTGAACAGACCTATACTTACAGTAATACAGAGGTTTTTAAAAAGTGTTTTACTTCTGTGGTCAGTAGCATGAAGCAGAGTAGAAATGAGCCCAAGAATATGCTCCCCTTCCCTCTAGTTCATGATCTTGAGAACAAGCTTGAGTAGTCTATTACAGGTCAGAGATAGGGAAAATGTATGGTAGTACAAAACAGGATGATGTTTGTGAGAGACTGAATTGTTATCTTGAGATGTTTGTCTCAAAGATTGTCAGGTGTGAGAGACTTCTCAAACCATTCATCTCAAGAACTGTGGGCTGCTTATCTCAA
>JAOBAS010000072.1:26288271-26298581 GCA_025311575.1 Elanoides forficatus
AATCCACCTCTTCCCTGGGGTGATTATTCCAATGGCTGATTGTTCTCATTGTGAAAAATTTTCCTCGTGTCCAATCGAAATCTCCCCAGGAGTAACTTGTACTCATTACCTGTTGTGTTTTCCTGTGACTCCTTGTAAAAAAGGAGTCTCCATCTTCTTTGTAGCCACTCTTTAAATACTAGAAAGTGATGATAAGGTCTCCCCTAAGCCTTCTTTTCTCAAGGCTGAACAAATCCAGTTCTCTCACCCTTTCCTCATATGGCAGGCTTCCCAGTCCTTTGATCATCTTCATGGCCCTTCTCCAAACCCTCTCCAGCCTGTCCACATCTTTTTGTATAGCAGGGACCAAAAGTGAACACAATATATCCAGGTGTGGCCTGACAAGCACTGAGTAGAGTGGGATAATGACTTCTTTATCTCTGCTGGTGATGCCCTTGTTGATGCAACTCAGCATCCTGTTGGCTTTCTTTGCCACAGCAGCTCACTGTTCATTCATATTAAGCTGCTTGTCCACCAGGACCTCCAGGTCCCTTTCCACAGAGCTGCTCCCCAGCTGGGTAGTTCCCATCCTGTGCTCCACTCCTCAATTATGCTTTCCCAGGTGCAAGACCTTACACTTGTCCTTGTTGAACTTCATAAGGTTCTTGTTAGTCCAGTCTTCCAGCCTATCCAGGTCTTCCTGCAGGGTGGCTCTCCCTTCCAAAGTGTCTGCTTCCCCACTCAGTTTGGTATCATCAGCAAAATTCATCAGAGTACACTTGGTCCCATCATCCAGATCACTTATGAAGACATTAAACAGCATTGAGCCCAATATTGATCCCTGGGGGACCCCATTTGTGAGAGGTTGCCAGTTTGAAAGGGAGATATCTACCACCACCTTCTGGCTGTGGCCTGTCAACTAGTTCCCCACCCACCACACAGACCACTTGTCTAGACTGTAACACATTAGTTTCTCTAGGAGGAGGTTGTGGGAAACCATATAGAAAGCCTTGGAGAAATCTGAGTAAACAATATCCACTGCTTGCCCCACATCAGCCAAGCAGGTTACTTTGTCACAGAAGGTGATCAAGTTTGTCAAGCACAATTTGCCCTTGGTGAATCCATGCTGGGTTTTCCCAATCACTTGCTTCATTTGACTTGTGATAGCCTCCAGAAGGATTTGTTCCATAACCTTCCTAAAGACTGAAGTAAAACTAATGAGCCTATAATTTCCTCAATCCTCCTTTAAGCCCTTCTTGTAAATGGTGGTGACATTAGCCTTCTTCAAGTCTTCTGAGATGTCCCTCGATCTCCACAACTTTTCAAAGATTACAGAGAGCTACCTCAAAATGACGTCAGCCGGCTCTCTTAACACCCTTGGGTGGATATGGTCAGGGCCCATCAATTTGTAGGGGTCAAGCTTCTGTAATAGTTCACATACTAACTTTTCTTCACTGACAGTGGGTCTGTGTTTGTACCAACCTGGGTTTTTGTTCCCAAGGCCTGGGGCCCAACAGGGCTGACAAAGAGAGAGGTGAAGAAGTTGTTGACAACTTCTGCCTCTTCAGCATTGTTGGTAACTAATTCACCTCTCCTGTTTAACAACCGGCCAATATTTCCTTCTGTCTTTGCTTGTTGTTTATGTTCCTGAAGAACCTTTGTAGTTTTTGACATCTCTGGCCAATTTCAATTTGAGCTGAGTTTTTGTTTTTCTGACTGCATCTCTGCAGAGCCTGGCAGTGCCCTTGTAGTCCTCAATGGGTATTCATCCGCTCTTCCATCTCTGGTATGCTTCTCTTTTGGTTTTAGGCAGACTCAGAAGCTCACAGTTAAGCCAAGGGGGTCTTTTGCTCCACCTACTTCCCTTACCTTTAAAGGGGATGCACTGTTTTTCTGCTTCCAGATGAGCATTCTTGAAAAACTCCCAGCACTCACTAGCTCCTTTACTGTCCATGGAAGCTTCCCACAGAATCCCCCCCCAACCGAGCTCTAAGCGAGCTGAAGTTTGCTCTTCTGAAATCTAAAATCTTTGTCTTAGTACTAACCTTCAGCATGCCTAACAGGATCCCAGACTCCACAACATTGTGATCACTGCAGCCAAGGCTATCACTAACACAGATATTACAAAGCAGGAGATTTTGGTTTGTGAGTAGCAAGTCCAGCAGTGCCTTATTCCTGGTTGGCACATATAACAGTAGTTTGAGGAAGCAGTCCTCTATGTATTCCAGGAACCTGATGGATGACATGTGAGCTGCTGTATTATTCTTCCAACAGATGTCTGGGTAGTTGAAGTCACCCATAAGAATGGGGTTCTGTTGACCCGAAGATTGCTTAAGTGACCCAGATATTGCTTCAATGACCTTATCGTCTTGCTTTGGAAGTCAATAACAGATGCCTACTGCCCCTTTGGAGATGACCTCTCTGATCTTGGCCCAGAGGCATTCAATAGGGCTTCCACAATCACCATAGTTAACTTCTATACATTCAAGGTTCTCCTTAACATAGAGTATGACTCCTCCTCCTCTTCTTCAGTGCCTATCTTTACGAAACAGCCTACAGCCATCCATCATGATCCTCCAGTCATGTAAGTTGTCCCACCACGTTTCAGTTATTCTTATGATATCATAACTTCCTGACTGGGCACAGAGCTCCAGTTCCTCCTGTTTGTTCCCCAGGCTGTGTGCATTGGTACGCATACGCTTGAGGTGGTCAGTCTAGTAATATGTAATGGAATAGGAACAAGGATATGTCAAGAACAATCAAACATATGAAAAGCTTCTCATGACTAGACAAGTGTATGTGGCAGTTCGCAAGGCATTGCAGAGCAAAAATATCAGCTTAAAAGGCAGGGAGAAATGGTTTTTATTGCATCTTGTCATCATTGATTAATCTACCATTATTCCACATATTGAGCCTCAAGGGGGCTTTTCTCTTCTGGTACACTGGCTTGGCTGGACAAATCTCCACTCCCCAGTGTGTCAACACACTGTTATTATATACCATGCTAGTTCAGTACTTTCTGTTCAGAATAAGGTATCTTACTGGACAACTACAACTATTAAAATACTTTACTTCATAAGTAAGGTGTTTACCTACAAAGGAAATAAAAAACTTTGGGGAAACCTAAACTAAGGTAACAATCCTTTTTAGCTTATTGCAATTATTAAAAACCTTATTGCTTATTATTAATGGAAGGAAAAATGATATTTTCCTCCAATTTGGTGCCCTTTCTTTCTAAAGATGCCTCTGATTTCTCAAGACACATATTCTTTTTCCTGAGTGACTGCTGTCAGAGACCCACTACTAAAAGGCACGTGGCTTGTTGCAGTGATTAATGACAAAACTAGTCCATAATAGAATGTATTTATTTAATTTATTGAATACAATTCTAGTGTGGAATGTTTTTCTTCTGAGGACCAAAATGTCCATTCTTAAAAATACACTGGTATAAGTCACTACATGTAGCTCTCTGCCCTGGTAATGCTGCCCTGTGGTGGCCAATATGAATGGAAGTCCCTCACTGGTAGCAGTGACCACTCCTACACGCTTCCTCCATGTTCAAACAAGAAGCAATTCCAGGACATTCTTTACTTTAAACACAAATCTTAAATCTCTAGAAAACAACAAAGTGGGAGACATCTTTAAAAGTGACTACATACTATCACAGTATCAAGGTCAAAGACCTACAGGTCAGGGGCAAAGCTGCTACACAATCACCATGAAGCCACATGTAAGTTTGTATGCAACATGTCAGTATGTGTCTTATACTCAGGTTCATGGCAGAATAATGACCAGATAGTGAGTATGAATTCCTGCCAGCCTCTAACACTTAGGTCAAAGAAATAACATACAAGCCTAGTGCATGTGAATGCACTGCCCATTACCAGTGGCCAGCATGGAAGCCATATGGGTAGTAGCTGCTAGAGACATTTTCCAGTTGTACAAGTGCTTATATCTATTTTCACGGCCACACGCCCAGCTTCTGACAGAGAATCTGGAAGTCTGTTGCCTATACATCCTTGACATGTTTAATCAGGGTGAAACAGCATGTTGTTGGTTTCAGAATCTTTTGTACATGCTTCAAGTTAAAAAGTCATGGAGAATGAAGTGGTATTTATTTTTTTAATTTCGGTTACATCTGAGACAAACTAAGAAGTGCAGGCGGAATTTATTAGTGCTGTATCACTTTAACTGCAATGGAGATCTTGTGAAACCTTGTTTTAAGTGCTTTTTCCATAACAGTAACTAAAGTAGTGCATAAAAATATAATAACTATGCAGTAGTGGTGCAGTTCAGGGAATAAACTACAAAATATACATTCCCTTAGTTAATGTATACTCTTCTGACTATTTCTCTGGCAGCACTTAGTAATTCAAAGTGATTAAATTAAATTGTTTTTATATCTTTGTAATAAAGATGGAGTATACAGCCCTGTTCTCTTAGTATAGGTTGGGATTTTATTACTTAGCTTGATTCTCGCTTTTATAATTGGCCTTTTTGGTTCTCGATGAGCTGTGAATAAAATCTGAGATGTTTCAGATTATGTTAAGGAGGATGCACTTACGAGTGAAATGCATTCAATTTTATGAGAAAATGATGAAGATTATGATTTCACTGTATTTGAAGTGCAAAATAAAAAGCCTTACATGGGTAATCAGGATTCCTCTGTGTTCTATGTTAATGAGTATTGGCAGCTTCCAGCCTTATTATTACAATTCATGAAACTATAACTTCTCTCTCTCTCTCTCTCTCTCTCTCTCTCTCTCTTAAGATAGAGCTCTGGGACATTAACTAAGCATCTTATGCAGATGGCTGGATATAAAGCATCAACACGTGAGCTCCAGAGTTTTATTTCATCAACTGGACACATAGGAATGAGCAGAAAGAATGAAAGCAGGAGCAGTATTTTTTTGTCTTGTGCTTTTCACACACATGGTAATTTCTGTACTCTAATCACAGTATATTTTAATATGCAATTTACAATACATAATTTTGGGGGTTTTTTTTATATGTTTGCAATGCAGTTTTTAGATTTTCTCTTTTAGAATGCTTCATATTAAAAGAATGGTTTGTATTTTCAGCTACTTAATGTCTTTTTCTTGTGCCATACATTACATATTCTTGTTGTATGTGGTAGCTTCATTAAGCTGGGTTCCATAAAAATAGAATAAAGTTACAACCTCTGTCCAGAACACTTCACGTTATAATAGGTAAGATGGTTAAAGTTGCCCTGGTTTCAGCTGGAATAAAGTTATTTTTCTTCTTAGTAGCTGGTAAAGTGCTGTGGTTTGGATTTAGGATGAGAATAATGTTGATAACACACTGATGTTTCAGCTGTTGCCAAGCAGTGTTTATATTAAGTCAAGGATTTTTCAGCTTCTCATACTGCCCTGCCAGTGGAGGCTGCGAGTGCACAAGAAACTGGAAGGGGACACAGTTGGGACAGCTGACCACAACTGACCAAAGTGATATTCCATAGCATATTACAACATGCCCCGTATATAAACTGAGGGGAATTGGCTGGGTGGCACTGCAACTTGGAGCTTGACTGGCGATTGGTTGGTGGGTGGTGAGCAATTGTATTCTGCATCACTTGTTTTGTATATTCTATTATCATTATTATTTTTATTATTATCATCATCATCATCCTTTCCTTTTCTGTCCTATTAAACTTTCTTTATCTCAGCCCACAAGTTTTATTTTATTTTATTTCCCAATTCCTTCCCCCATCCCACTGAGGGGGGCCAGGAGTTGAGCAAGCAGCTGTTTAGTACTTAACTGCTGGCTGGGGTTAAAACACAACAAAGGTAAATGAAGAAACAGACTGCATGGAAGGTCCAAGCAACAATAGGATTTTTAACATAGTCTAGCTGCACACATAACTCATAACAGCTTTTACTTGCACAAGTAGGCTTTCCTCTGGCAATGCCAACAGGATTATTTACATGAGCATGAGTTGTTTATATAAATAAGGCTTATATGATTGGACTCATACCCTGTGTAAATTATGCAAAAATATTTTAAGAAAGTCATGTGTATAGGATCCATGAAATTACCTTTCAAGTCTGGAGACCTTTACTGAGAACTGGATGATATCACTATATGTAGTAATGTTGCATGTTGTTCAGACTTGCTTTATCTTTACTGGTCATTTATCTGTATCTGAAAATCACCACATAACATATGAATTGGCACAATTGTCTCTCTGCACACACTGGAGGCCTTAATAACAGCTGGTGTTGCCTTGGCAAATTTGTGTGGAAAAGCTTCTGTGAGCACTAAAATTCACTGAGTTTGAAAATGTATATGTTTATATCCCCCAAATTGCCTTTTAAGAAAGACTATTCAGACAGTGCGAGTCAAAAGTGGACTCATATAGCATGGGTAATGAAGTGTACCCTTCTCTCTTTCACTGACGTAAATTGGAAAAGGCTTGGTTTAGTATAGTCTCTTTCTCCCTCCTGGAAATTTTATTCCAAAAAGAAGCAATCTAGGTCAACCTCCTACTGGTGTACCAATTAACAGGATATGTCCATTATATTTATTATTCCTCTGCAAGGTGTCAGACTTCAACTTAAGAACTAGCAAAAACAGTATGACCTCAATTTACAGAAAATTGTGGAGTGTGAATGTTCTTTTTCCAGTAACTTGCTCCTCACTTTCCTGTACAATGTATTTAAGTACTGCTGAATTTAAAATGTCCAGATTTTGCCATTTCCAGTACAATTTGATGGCCCCATTTTGCCTTTTCAGTGACTCTTACAGGAGATTAATGTTCTAAGAAGTACTGGAGGTCTTTGTAGTTAGGAGGCTGTCATATCGAACACTCCAATAGAAATCTGATTTGCCAGTGTTTCCTTCTTTTCTTTTGCCCTTACTCTAAACGACTGAAATCACAGCACTGAATGATGCCCTTCTTTCTCATATCTGTTTTATAAAGAAATAACCCCTTGATCACTATGATACACAAAGTAGTAAACAGAAATGCCTTCACAAAGTACAATTCAAGGGTATGATTTGAAAGAAAAAAGAATCATTGGTGATCTTCATGTCAATGGGGGTAATATGAATATCTCAGTTGAAAAATAAAATACATGGAGTTGAAAACACACCAGAAGAGCTAAGATTTTCCATAGTAACCAGGTAACCTGCAGTGTCATTTTTTATAAAGCATAATGAGAAGGAGGGGAGCAGTCTTAAACATATGTATTATTAGAGAAACATGCCATAGCCTGCGAAATTTGGCATTATTCTGTCCTCAGCATATATGTTTCTAGAGTGCCTTGTTAATGTGAAAGAAAGAAGAACATAGCATAGTCAGTGCCCTGGATCAGGTCTTTAACCTCTGTTCATTTCTCTTATGAGGAGGATGTCATACTATCTTGTCTGAAAAGTCTGATGGAATGATAAATTCATAAATCTCTGGAAATTACATATATTTAATACTCATAGGCCCAAAACAAATGCTTTCTTATAAACATCAGAAAAAATACTACACAGTAAGAAAAATGGTTAAAGAAAGATCATTTCAATACAATTCTAGAATGTACTTAGAGTAATTCAGTTTCACAATTTTGTGAAGAAAAAACCTCAGATTTTACCAGAAGAAAATAACAATATTTTTCGTTTAATGACCATTCTAGTAACAGTTTGATTGTTCTGGGAGGGACCAGAACTTGTTAAATGAAACAGAAGAATAGTTTGGGCATCCACACAAAAAATAAAATAAAATAAAATAAATCTTTTACCACCTTATCACAGACATAAGACCTATTTATAGGCACTGCCCTCTACTGGAACTTGGTATATTGCACAGTTCTGTAGGTCTTCCATCCAAGTGAGGTTTTTTTACATTCTGTTGGTGTGTGGCTAAGAGTCTACTGCTATATAATGAAGACCTTGCCTATACCATTCATTTGAATTCTGAGGGTCACCAGGGACTAGCATAAACAAAAAAAAAAATCACAAAAATACATAAATACTAATACTGAAACATGGAAATAAATCAATACTAATACTAACAAACCAAAAGGGGTGAGTCATGCACACTGTCATGCAACTTTCACAAAGAAAAAATCACTCCTGTATATCATTTTGAAAAATTCAGCCCTGCTCAGCATTACTGTAATAACCACTAGAGCATCAGCTAGTGGCACAGTGTCAGGTCTTCCATTTCTTCAGCTTTACTATGAGCAGGAGCTGCCTTTACCTCTACAATATGAACTTTGCATGTGTTCAAGCATGTACTGGAAATACGAGTACACCCATGACCTCTGATAGCAGCAGGCAGCCACTACTTTGCCTCCCTTGCCTTCACATCATTTTAAGCTACATCATTTACATAATTTTTAAGCAAAGAGTTAATTTACTAAGTAAACATCAGCTGAATATTTAGCTAAGTTTCACTGGTGAGCTAGAAGAGCCAGGGACAAACTGTGGGAGGCACAGGCCATATTTCTCCTGAGGTCCCAGAAAGTAGTGGCAGTATTTTACACTTTTCAAAGAGCTACTAAGCTTCCACCTTTCTTCCAGTAACCAAATAGAAATCGAAATTCATTTCTTTTTGCCTCCTCAGACCCCTTTTTAAGCTATTAACAGAGCTAGTTAAACAGAAGGTATGTTTTCTGGCAGTACATATGCAGAAATGTGGTTGCAAACACTATGTGTGCAAACCCACACTCTGGCCTCCATAGCATTTTCTTTTTATGGTCAGGAGCTGATTTCTAATCTGTCCCCATTTTTCCCCAAACATTTGAAGAGTCTCCATGTAGTTTGTTTGAAAAAAACATTAATTGTAAGAGCTGTTTTCAGCAATGCATGCTATTTATAATTTCCCAGGCTAATGGGTCATCACTGCGAAACACCATGCCTAGTTACTTCTGTCTGATACTGTTACGTGACATGGCTGATGATATTGCATCAGCCCAACAAAATTGAAAACCAAATGGGTTACTGAGCACTGCAGTCAACTGTTTGGAACAAACAAATCTCCGGTCAACCTCTACCTGTACAGAGGAACTAAACACCAGTTAGGGTGTTTTAAGTGGTGGGCAGGTTTTTTTCTAGGAGCTGTGAGTAGCAGGAACTGTCATGTATGACAGGTTTACATTAAGTCTAGGTAGAAAAGCTGTAAGGAGGAAATTTATTTAGGCAAATTAAAACTCACTGAAGGTACTTACATGTTGTCGGATGCATAGTAGTCATCTGTCACTTAGCAAGCTGTGAAGTGTACCATTAGAGGAATCTGTTATTAAGCTTTTATTATTTTGCTTTAGTGCTGCATATAGGGCCAGCTGAAAATTATATGCTGAAACTACTTTTCAAAGGATTTTTGCTAAATTAAATTTTCCTCCAAAAGTATCTGCTTTCTTTCAACACCAAAAGAGAAAAAAAAATAATTATATAACCAGTGAAAAGCTGAACACAAAAGATTCAGGTTTCAGCCAGAAAGTAAAACCATTTTGAACAAAACCTTCCCATACCTACCCAACTATACTCAGCCTTTGATGGCAAGTCAATATTTTCCCCAGAAATTAATAACTATAGTTTTGGAGGTTGTTTTAATTTTATTAATACATTCCCCAAGGTGGAATGCTTTCTGTGAGATTGAAAAGCAATGCCAAATTCATCTTCCAACAAGTTCTAGCTAAGCGTCATGTACCATATAGAGAACATACCCCAGAAACTGAGGGCAAATATGGGCCAAGTCATATCCTCCACTCTCAGACTAGGCAGCTAAACGCACTGAGATCTGCAAGAACTGGGAAACAGTTCCACAAGAACTAGCAATCTAACTTCAAAATATGTAGCAGTATTAAATGCCTGAAATTACCTGTCAAGTCAGAAAGAGCACTTCCAAAACCAGGGCACAGAGATCCAACAGAAGTATGATTCTTGAATGATTCGGGCAAAATACGAAGTAAGATTAGGGCAAAAATTTGCAGTTGAAAACTGCGATGGTTTCTCATGAGCTTTTATCACCCATAAAGGCTATGGAAAAGGAAGAATTTGGCCCTTTCTAGGTTATGTATCAGGAATATATTCATGATTCAATGGAGAATACTTTCTAAATGACTGTATGTGGTGGGTTGACCCTGGCTAGACGCCAGGTGCCCACCAAAGCCGTTCTATCACTACCCCCTCCTCAGCTGGACAGGGGAGAGAAAATATAACAAGCGGCTTGTGGGTCGAGATAAGGACAGGAGAGATCATTCACTAATTACCGTCACGGGCAAAACAGACTCGACTTGGGAAAATAAACTTGATTTATTACAAATCAACCAGAGTAGGGTAATGAGAATTAAAAACAAATCTCAGAACACCTTCCCTCC
>JAOBAS010000072.1:26317097-26335422 GCA_025311575.1 Elanoides forficatus
CACCTTTTCCAATGGTTGTCATCTGGGGAGTGAGTGAGTGGCTGCATGGTGCTTAGTTGCTGGCTGGGGTTAAACCACAACAGATAACAGAACAGGAATGGCTGATTATCTTCAGAAATTCCTGACTGATTGGTTACCAGTCCCCAGTCAACAATCTCTGAGAAAAGTATTGAGTATTAAAACCAACTGTTTCCTTAAGAAATGAAAACTAAAATTAACAGAGATTAGATTAATGGATTACCCAGCTTAAAAAATTACATTTAACCTACAGATATCCAAGTTTATTAAAAAGGTACCTTTTGCAGAGTATGGTACAAAAATAGAACAACAAAGCCTTTTAGAAATATAAAAATTAAACAGATGTTGAGTACAAACACAAAATAAGATTTTTATCTCTTTGGACTCAGTAAGCATTGGATTCAATAGCTTTGAATTTTATTGAGATCTGGGCACTAAATTCCCCCCAGCTTCCCTGTGCCTTAGCAAATTGGAGCCCAGACCCTGATCAAGATCCATAATATATAAATATGTAAAGGTATTGTGTTTCAAGCTAATTTAAGTAAAAAAAAATAAGTAATTGGCTGTGGGGAACAGGATTATTTACGAAAGCTAACTGTAGCCCAGCTTCCTCCTTACTCACTGGACAATAAAAGACGTTTCTTGAATACCTTGCTTTAAGGGATGAGTTTCTTGTTCTTTGCCCTGGCTCTTTTCTTTGGCTCTGCAGGAAGTGTAAGGGGACAGTTCCACTAGGATAAAATATCCCTTTTTGAATATTCCCTTCATTTACCCTTCTGTGCACTTGGAAAATCTGAATACTGATTCTTGTACATATAGAATGAATATGTATAACTCTCTCTTTTCCACTGTGCACTGTAATATATATAAGTAAATAATCTTTCACCAGTGAACAACTAATATGCCTAATATGCTAAGGAAAACAAAACATATCTTGGTAGCAGTTTTCCTCTCTTTGTGCAGTATGTTTGCTTTGGCTAAATCATCATTAACACCAACAAATTAGCTCTTTGATTAGTGTTGCTTTGCAATTTAAAACCAAGTGACTAATTTATCTACCCAATAAAGAAATGTTGGCTTAAATGAAAGAGGTAAAAGGGTATTTTAAGTTGCTTGAAATTTTAGATGCTCAGCTTCTTTTACTAAGAAATCTCCAAGTATAAGAATGACAAAACTGTGTTCAGTTTATTGCTAGGTAAGAATCTGCTTCATGTTGAAAAAGCCTTCAATGAAATAACTCATCTTGTGCTGCAGTTGCAAGATCTTCTGTCTCAAATCACAGAAAACTAAGAAAAGCCAACATGTTCAGAAGTGTTCTCCTTCCAGACCTGAATCCAGGCTTTTGAATGACCACAGCTACTATTCCAATTGTTAATGGTGTATGGTAGCACATTTTAATGCCAGCATAAACTCTGGAATTGTAAGAGAGCACCAGAAATACTGACAGTGGTAAAGCTGTGTGAAAATTACTTCCCTCCTGCTGAGCAGGGCTCCACAGTCCTACTAGGAGAAAAGTTTAATGAAACCTGTTTGAGAGAGAGGGTCAATTAGCTAGTGTACCACTTTCCGCTTGGGGACCTCTACCAACTCTGTAGTATAAGCTCTACACAACACAGAACCATGCCATAGGAACGAATGTGATGGACTTACCAGACTGCTTGAAAAACCTTATATATCAGTAAGATGATGCTGCATTGTATGGTGTCAACATGCCTTGGCCAGATTTTCAAAGTTTCTAGGAAGCTGACAGCTCTCACCCAGGACAGCAGTGCCGAGAACCTCTGGAAATCTTCCCTTCTAATTTAAGTGCCTAAAGATTCCTTCCGCAGCCCTTAACTAGAAATGTTGTTACTTCATCCGTGACAATTATGTGCAAAAATTAGGCAAGGTCTGTAGAGAAAGGACAATTTTTTTTACTAAAACTACTGGTGCAGCAGGGGAAAGAAAGTTTTCAAGAGCAAATCCTTCAAGTCTTTCTATTTACTCAGTAATACAGATCCCAAAGCATTAAGGTGGCCACCTACACAACTGTGTCCAGTTGGAAATACACAGGCTACATATTCAGAAGAAAGGAAATCTTTGTCATAAATCCTTTAGAAAATAAGAGTACACAGAGAGGGTGTGTGGGTTGGGGGGAAGAAAGAGGAAAAATTAACACTGGTTCTTTTACCTAAGACCAATTTTCTGAGAAAATAGACAAAAAGTTACTATGTCTATGACAGTATGAGATGGAACATATTGTTATTATATCCAATTCAGGAGTCTGCTTTCTCTCACAATGGGACACAGGATTGTAGGTAGTTACAGTTTTGAGATCTGTGTAAGGATTTACTTGATTTTGTTCTTAGCTTCCTTAGGACATGTGGAAAATAGTAGAGAACAATTTCTTGATCAGATACTGAACTGCATCACTGGCATCAGCCAAAAGCTCTATTTACTTTACTTACACTCCAGTTATAGCTCATTGACCTTCTTTATATCAGCCTAAGATACTATTTACTGACTTAAAAAATAAAGCAGAAAGTTATGCAGAAAAAAAATGGGTGTCATCATGATAACCAAAAGACCAAGCAGTACGATAAAAAGAGGTTTGGTGCCAGATAATACATACCTGCCTTGATCTTATTATTCCAAAACGTGTCATAGTGGAAATGGGTCCTTCCTCAGTTATGATAGATATTAACTCTGATAAACTAGTTTTTATAATACAGGAAAAGTGCAGTGGGTTGAAGTCCTCCTCCTGCTTTCAGTGTCATTATGTTATATTGTACCTAAAACAGCACCAACAGGGATCTTAATGAAAGATGAAAGCTGAGTGGCAGCAAGACTATTAAGAAAGAAACAAGGGTAGACTTATATTATTTGCTGCTTAAGAGAGTGAGGAAATGTATTTGGGGGTCTTATTTTTAAGCAACTTCCACCACTTCAAGCATTATTTATTTGACTCTCCTATGGAACTTACACAGAGGTTATCTGTACTCATCAACAGACAATATTTGCTGCTGCATAAGGGATCTTTTACCACATCCACAGTGATACAGTTTCGCTTGTGACATATGCTATTTTTTTCTGTTGACCACAATGGCATGTAATGAGTTTGGACAACACATTGTGGCAGCATTTGGAAACTAGAAATAGTAGTAATATAGATCAATAAACTTGTGTTGACTTCCAATATCACATAGTGTCTGATGGTATAATGTGGTTCATTTCTGAGATTACAGACTATTTATTCTAATCAAACAGGTGGATGTTACAGCATTTTTATATCCCTTCAGTAAGTATATATTTAAAAAAAAATCTTTAGTGGAAGCTTGTTGAAAATAAGCCTACCTTGTCGTAAACTATATTGTGGCATATAATTATAGAGAGCTCAGCAATATAACTTCCACATAGATCAATACTTCTGGATTCCCAGCACAATTCTCTCTTTGTCTTTGCTGATATAAATGAAGTTTTCATGTTGAATTAGCTCAGCTAGGGTAGAATGCCTCATGTCAAGATTTAGACAAAGTGGCTGACTTTATTCAGTGTGCAAAAATCTGAAGAATAAGAGAAAAAAAATGGAAGGAGGGAAGGAGAAAAACATTTAGACAATTATTTTGTCACAGTATAAAATGAAACAAAAACTATCAGAGTTTTTAGAAAATATTTTAAAAGCCCTATAGAACACACAATAATGCTTTGTAAGATCAAAATTTTATAATTTTTTAAGGAAAAATTTTGAGGTTTATGTTACATTTTTTCCAAATAATGTTTCTGGTAAAGGTATAGAAGAAGCCCACTTCACTCAACAGGCCTCTCTTTCTGCTGTCACTCCACTGTTTTTGGCTCCACTTTCCTGAAATTTAAGGCTACCTTTCAATAAATAACCACATAGCAAGGTTTTTATGTAAAAAACATTCCAGGAAGAAAATCTCATTTTGGAAAATGCAGTGCAGTCATGTTTAGTTTTATATTGTGTTCAATCTGTGCTGAACATAATTTTGAAGTTAGAGTAACCATCTGGGAGAAAATTCTGATCTCCTTGTCTTACTTAGCTCCACAACTCCTAGCTTGGAGATGCCATTAAAAATAGAGTTTGTAATGACTGCTGTGACAAAGCTGTATCTGAGATAGCTACAAGTTCTTTATGTTCCCAGATTTATTGGAATAATGATAACCACAGGGTAACTGTATGATAACATTTGGCATATATTCCTTTGAAATGACTTCCACATCATGTATGTGGTTAACAAAAACCATATGACCCACTAAACCTAATACTGTTCTATGTCAATAAATCAGTTCCAGTTTTACATAGTGTTATCATAGCATTTGGGACCACTACCTTAAACTGCTGCCTTTTTTAAAACTTAAAAAAAAAAAAAAATTTCTTTTCAAGCAATTTGGTTTTACTGTGACTGGTCATGCTTTAAAAAGAAATGTAATTGTCACATACATCATGTTTGCATTAATAGATATACAGAAGCTCTCTCTTCATTATGATTCCTCACATGATCATCCTCCTTCCTTCATTTGGATTATTTTAATACTTATTTTCAACCAGTTTCATCTAAGTTTACAAGGCAGAGATATTTGAGGATAAAATAGAGCTTTCTTTTGAAAATTAATCAGAAATAACAAAGGTGTGGCAAGCAACAACGTAAGTCTAGGTTTGAAACGTAAGGGACTGCGCTGAAGCAGAAGAAATTAATTGTAACCTAGAACAATTATTTTCCTACCTTTAATTCCAGATATCTCAAGAAAGCCCAAGAAGAAGAAGGAAAAAAAAATAAAAATCATATTGCAAATCTTTATGCTGCATGTGAGAGTGTTGCAGTCAAATACTCATGAGACAAAAGTCCAATAGATGTTTGTCACAGTTTTCTGCACTCACCAACTCTTCCTCACAGGCAGAGTTAGGGTATTCTGAAGTTGTTATCGTCTCATCACTATTAATTGCACTTAACTTTATTTGCTACAATTCACATCTCTTTCAGAAATTACAGTTATTGCAATCTCTAGTCTTAAGTGAAATGTATAGCCTTTGAATTTCAAAAGTAATAAAGAACTGTTATCAGCAATATATGCTATAAAGCATGTTGGTAAAATGAAGAAGAATGATCAGAGAACTAATCAGCAATTATTCTGTAAATTCTTTCTTACTCTCCCTTACTATGTTTGGGTTTTTTTAATATACACATTTCCTGTTACATCACCAGACTGCCAAATCAATACTAAGGGAAATTTTCTAAATCTAGATTTTCAACTAGCTTCTTATCTGTGAATAGTCATTTGATTATCTTTCATTTCATTTAGAGTCTGTGAAAGGGCCAGATTGACAGCACAGGAAATTGCAGTCTTACATTTATCTACCAACAGGTACAGCACCAGCAGTAGTATTATGAGCTTCCTCAAGCTCATCTCTAGAAGTCTATCGCAAAGGAATAGTGTATCTTAAAAACTGACAGATTTTGTTCACCTTGTATATTGTACAGCAGGTTGGCTAACTCCAGTATGTGATGTTAGTTAAAGCTAAAAAAGGTGGTAGAATCTGGACCAAGGAAGACAATCTTAATTTCTAAGAAATCTAATTAGTTTTTTCCAAAGATTTCTACATAGGATGAAAGTAGGAACTTTAAAATCAGAATACTGAAACAATAGTTAATTTTGTTTCAAAATATTTTTATTAAGCTGAAAATAATTGTTTTCCACACAGTGGTCTGCCAGTTATGCTGTGTTAATGACTCATTAATTAAGAACATAGTACACAGAGCAGAACTGAATTCAAGTATGAGTCTGCAGCACTGAGACCATAAACTGTTGCCTCCTAGAAAAAAAACAAACAAAACAAAACAAACAAACAAAACAAAACAAACAAACAAAAACCCCCAGAAGAATCCAAAAGAAATGCTATTTATTGCTATCCAAATATGCTGTGGAGCAGCAGTTGGTAGTGGCAACATCCCAAGGCAATAAAGTATCCAGGAAGCATGTCAGTGCAGGAGGAGATAAAGCATATGCATGGAAATCAGACACTGAAGAACATGTGTTACATTGGGAAATCATATGCATAGGAAATGGTAGTTTTGAGGAGTGTTCCCAGACCACAGAGTCTCCAGACTCTGTGAATTACCCTGAGCAATGGATGGTCTGCAGTTATACAGACTTGGATTTGAAGACTAAAGGCTTGCTTTCTGATCTTTTCTGTTTTTCCAGGTTACTCAAAGAGGTGTATCTAATCCAGCCTATACCATTTAGCATGCAAAAGCAGCTGTGTTAGTCACTGTTTCAGAATTAGTCCATGTTTTTTTCCCATAAAGAAAACAATCTCTGTTCAAAAAACTACAACACTTGATACAGATCCATGAGAAAAATAACAGGGCCTCGTGATAGATGACAGTATCATCTTCTACATTTTTGTAAATTATTTAACTTCCTTGAAAGATAGATTGAACTAGTAAGACCCATTCTACAGAAAAAATGGTAGAGAATTTTCACTGTCCCAGAATAGCCAATGGAATGGATGTCACAGGATAGCTCCCCACTGTAGCTTCTCACTGTAAAGTGTGCATGCACAGGGCCAGATATCATCTACATGGAAGTTTACATCGGCCTTCTTGTAAAAAAGGAATACTAATATTCACACCATAAAAGGAAGCAATTGATAAAAAATCCCAAACACTCACAAACTGGTATTAACAAGCACATTTTAATAATTGCCGTAAATAATACTGGGTTTGAGACACCTTCTCCTATCTGTCCACTAGAGAACTATGCTACAAAAGAAATAAGTAAACATAATCTTGTTAGTTTCAATTCCAAGTGCAAGCTAAAAACCAGCAATAGAAAACTGCAAAAGCAATGATGATTTCTTCTGCTGCTAGCATTGTTTAGCAATCAGACACTTGGATCTTTTTGATCTCACCATCTTGCTTCAGAAGTTTGCATGTCCTGTAACCATTGAATTGCATAAAGCGGCATGGATGTGATGCATTTAAACAGCATTGTTTTCCCCCCTCCTTTGGCTGCATTTGGAGCTCCATCAGTCCAGGGGAACTTCATAATTCTGGAGCATTTAACTCTGCCAGTGCATTTACATGTAGCTGCTGAGGATCACCACGGGCAAGCAAGCACCTGGAGCTTGCCAGTTAGTAGCTAAACAGCTATAACAGCTATAATTTCAGTCTAGAACAATCCGATAAAGTCTGCCTGTATCATAAAACCTTCAAGCCCCATGTTGGGCACCAGAAAGAACTGTTGTGGTTTAACCCCAGCCAGCAGATAAGCCCCACAGAACAGCTTGCTCACTCCCCCACAATGGGTTGGTGGTTAGTCAGAGGGGTAAAACTACAAAAACACGTGAGTTTAAAGACAGCTAAACAGGTAAAGAAAAAGCTGCATGCACAATCAAAGCAAAACATGGAATTCATTCACTCCTTCTCATTGGCAGGCAGGGGTCCAGCCATTTCCTGGAAAGCAGGGCTTCATCATATGTAACGATTACTTGGGAAGACAAACTCCATGACTGAGAAAGTACCCTCTTCATACTTCCTCCCCCTTGCTTTTGTTGCTAAACACAATGTCATATGTTATAGCATATCGCTTTGGTCAGCTGGCGTCAGCTGTCCCAGCTGTGGCTCCTCACAACTTCTTGTGGACCCCTGACAAGGACATAGTCTCTCCAGTCTCCATTCTGCCTTCTTGCATAAACTTAGTAGGGTTTTACAGAAGAGATTAAGATTTTATTGTGCTTTACTCTATCAAGAGAAAATCAGAAATAAAATCACTGAAGTCAGCTGAATCAAAATGACACAAAAATGAGATAGTGGGATGGAGATGGCTAGCAAGCCCTTTTCTTGAGAGAAAGTGACAATATCACCCTGGTAGCATACAGAGGAAGAAAGGCAAATATGTTTATTATTTCTGCATAAGGAGAGCTAGTAATATATCTCACATAAATCTGGCATTGTGTAGTTTGTTGCCTCTATTGGAAACTTGCCATTGCCAATTATGGTTCCACAGGTTAACTACAAGGGGAGATGGTAGTTCATGGGTCTGTTCTCAGCTTTGATCAAAATTTCCTGAAAGAGTTAGTGTGAAGATACAGCTGATCAGACACAAAAGACCAGATGTACTTCCTTTAATTCATCAAACGGGTTTTCCAGATTTTTTATATGTAATAGAATCCCTATACTGTGCATCTCCCACAGGCAACATACTGAAATCAATTCAAGGTCAAAAATGTCAAGGAAGACATTAAGTCATGGATTGTGTTACTTAAGACCAAGCAGAAGGTAGGGTTTGACGAACTTAGAGAAAGTGTAATATTGCATTGTGTTTCATATTTTACCTTAACTAATTCTTACTCACCTAATGAAAAGTTTGGCACATTAATGCTTTCCTACATTATGTTCAAAGTGTAAGACTACCATTCCCTCAATATAATAAAATCAGTCAGATGAAGAATGAAATATATGAGAAGTGGAATTGTTCTGCAGCAAATTTCTTTCATGTGATTTGGAATATGCAATTTTTTGAAAAACCTATTTTAACGACTAATGTGGTAGGTGTTATATTCTAGAGGGCAAACATTTTGGCTTCCATTGACTTGATATCTGCCAGACTAGTTTAAGGCCAAATCCTAAGAAGTCCCAATTATCAATCCTCAATGTGAGTTTCAAATACCTGGCACCTTCCTAGGACCTGGCCCATCTTGAATAAACAGAAGGAAAAAAAAGTCTAGATATTTTAAAATATATATCACAATCATACCAACCACTCATGATTAAATTATAATCTGAGTATGAACATCCTTAACCACACTGTAGGAAAATTGAATTTCATTCCTAATAGTTTTCATCTTTTTACATACTGTAAGATATGTAATAAATTTGATTGGAGTGTTTTCAGCAGTGTGTATTTAGGCTGAAACACCTTGTTTTAGGAAAGATGAAACACTCTACAGAGACTTACCTGTTTTAAAAACATTTATGGCTGGGTAGTTTTTGAAAACTAAGGATCTGTGGAGAGATAGCAGCCAGACATTGCAACAGTATGAAGGGAGCTGAAAAGAATGGCAGGAAAATTTCACATATTCCATTTTCATTTCCACTCAGAAGTTACAATAAAATAGTATTTTCATCTTTTACACATATCTAATATTCAATATGCTTTAACTATGACTGTGTCCATAGAGGAAAAGCAGGTTTATTAGCTAGCTTGGAGACTATCACTAAATTTTTTAAGACCTTCATTCCTACCTCTTACTTTAGTTTGAAAAATGCATGGTTTTGATTGCAAATTGAGCAAATCAAACTTCAAATTTACAAACATAAAATCCACATGCCATTCCAAATTTAGGTATGAACATCTGTGCAACAAGAAACTCACTTGGCCTGTATATGATATGTAGACCAAAAGCTGTCTCTCATCAACTTCTATTACCATAGGTCTGAGGGTTGTTAGTCCTAAAGTGCTGATTTGAGATTATCTCTGGTTGAATATACAGCAAAATAACACTTGCTATTATAGCAGAACTGTATAAATGCAGAGCAATTCCACCGACTTATATGAATGCATCAGAAAGTAGAATTTCCTCTTTAAATGTTGTCAGCCAAATTATTTTTATTCAGTTGAGCAGTCTTAATTTTAAAATCCTTTGTTTCTAACAACATAATTCTGTTTTATCTTTACACTGAAGCATGCCTAAATATTTTTAAAGCTTTAAAGAGTGAACCCCACAGGAACAATATAATAAAAAATTACAGCCATACCTGGTGTAGAAGACAGCTCTTTAATCCGAAAGAGCAAGCAAGCTGGGATAGGTAGTTGGAGAAATGTAAATTTGAAAATCAGCTATGGTTTGGGCGGATGTAGGTGCACTTATTTCAGTGATACAATCAAGCTGCAATTAACTTAAAGAAACAAGAAAAGTCTTTGCCAGGAAAAGTTCACAGTTTTGTCACAAAAAGCATAACAACCATACTAATAAAATAAAATAAAAAAATAGTGCTACATTAATTACTTTATTACTAAGGATTTATATTAAAATGTGATGGATACTTTCATCATTAATTATATCATTATTATCATGTGTAGTCTTACCAATACAATGTGAGTCTCTCAGTCAAGCTGCTACTGTGTTATGTGAGACTTTTTTTATCATTTGTATTATTATTGCACACACTTTTCTGTCATCAAAAACTCCTTGATATAATCCAGCATGTGATCATGAAATCTTGGCAAGTTTTACATATACCAGCCTATTTGAATTTTCTTCCATGACTCTTCCCCCATAATAAAAATGACCTTGCAGTACATAACATTATTACATGACCAAGCAGGATATCAGGGACTTCTGAGTGCAGAATCTACTGAGGTTACATCTGCATTGCTAAATAAAACCACTACAAGTCTCCATGATGTGAAGTCTGGCCATGCCTCAGGAGATGGCATCCACAAGACCATTCCCAGAGGGCAGTATAGACACAACCGCACCAGCCATAGCTGCTCCTGCTCCCTACCTGCAGAGCTCTCAGGCCATCTGTCAGCAGGCTCTGTATCTTCAGACAGCTCTGCCTTCCTTCGTGCCACACCTTAAGGCACACAACATAACCTTCAGTTCATTGCTATGCAAATGTGACTTCTACAGGCAGCCAAAACCCCCTCACATTAATTCTACCACTTCGAAAGAAATGACCAATGGAAATAATGGTTATATCATAGGCCTATGAGAACACCAGATACAGCCTTGGAGAAGGCACACACTTAGTAAAATAGCCTGACTATGCCACCATTTCTCACGAGAAAAGGCTGTTTTGTTTAGGAGCGTAGACACACTGTAAGCATACCTCCAGGCCTCAGGACAGCGATTACAGCTGATCATTATAACACATCTCAGTTCAACTAGCTACGCTTGGCACACGGGGCTGTGAATGGGATGATATGTTGCATCTCAGCACTGTGAGTTAGCAATATCCAAAAAAGCTGGTGAAGAAGGTGCTGAAAACAAATGCTAATGCTTGGTGAGTAAGATTTGACAAAACTGATTGCATACATTGGCATCTAGTAAATTCTCAAAGTCCCACATATTTCTCTAAGGAAATCACAGGATATTACAGTGGAGCAGAATGTAGAAAAAGCAATATTTCCAATCTGATATTTTATCATATCTTCTATCATATCTTTTAGAAAAGTTTCAAAACTTCTAAGCTCCAAAAGCTAATTAAAATAACATCAATCAACATAATTTCTGTATCTGTGCAATACTGATTGAAAAGAATCTGTTCCTGATCTGGACTGTCAGTCCAAAAGCCCTGGTGTTCTTTAACATTTCTCCAGATCTACATTTTTATAAGTAGCAACAAAAGCTACTTAGAGTAACAACTGGACTGTTCTTTTGTCTTCCATTCAGTATTGATTTCCACTGTTTATATTGCACTGGATAAAATAATCAGAAGTATCTAATCTAGATACTTGTTTAGAAGTAAGAGTTGTTTATTTATGTGTCTGCTAAATTCTGCTGGGTGATATTTAGGGAAGAGCAGATGATCAGCAGATACAGAGCTGGAATAACTAGGCAACTGGCAGCATAGCAGAACAGAATATTCAAGAGCTTCTGAGCTGCTGAGACAAATTTATCCATACCAAGAATTTGAGCAGTGGCATTTCTTATTACTTAAAGCCTATGAAAGGTTCAGTGACTTACAAAAGGGAAATTACAGTAGTGTAGCTAGGACCAGAAGAAGGGTATGTAAGGCAACCTAAGTAGACAGCCATCCAGTCAAACCACTTAATTCTTTGAGAATAAAAACAGGAAGAGAGAGATTTTGCTACGAACACTGTAAGAAGTAATATATGTCAGAAGAACTTACTGTAGCTGTCTTTCACATGGAGACAAATCGCACAACTTATTGCTGCCCCTTCAGCCAACTTTGGCCTAGTATATGAGTCCTCGTATTTGTACTGTTGTGCTAATGAGTACTATCTCTTCCTTTTATATGAGTGGATTTATAATGGCAGGGCCTAGTATGCCATTTCAGCAGCCTGTAAATGACTTGTGTCACAGAATGAAATTGCTGTCCTTCCACAATTGCCACCTCCCAAATGGAATCAATAGGCTGTTCCTTCTAGTGGCAGGATTCAGTGAATCAACTAATTTGTGGGGTTTAAATACTCCAGCAGGTAACACTACCCCACATATAGAGAGAATCATTAAGTACTGTCTAGCCAACATGAGCATTATTCACTGGTCAGTCTCTATCACTGTTCACATAAGCAGAGAGTGCCACTAACTAACAGTGGAAAGCCATTAGAGTTCAATCAATTTCCTGTAAGCCTCTTTCTACTGAGTTCAATGTTCATGTGTTTAAATTTCTTTGCACAGCATGGTGCTGCACTGCTGAATACAGACTATGTCTCACAGTTTAAAAACTAATGCCTTAGTCAGTGGTGACCTAAACATTTCACTTCTAATTCTCTGGAAATAGATTTTTTTCTTCCAAACCAAAATTATTATATTTGGTCGTAGCCCATTTCTCTTGTTTGATAAAGAGTATCACAAAGACTGTTCACTCTGTATGGATTCCCCCTCAGACCCTACTCTATCTCTCTCCTCTTGCCTTCATTGACAAGTCTGCCCATTCTTTTTCTACACTACTTCGTTATTAATCGATATTCTGACTTACAGCATCTGTCACTGAGAGTGATGCTACATAGTGGCACAATATGGGATATTTCAGAACAAAAGTACCTGTCCGCATATATTTGCACTTTAGCTTTTGTATTAATTGCTTATTTCATAGCAAGCATAGCTCTCTCACTAAACTTTTCCATCTGGCACATGCCAGTTGACAATGGAAAATTCACTTAACCTTGGGAGCAGGAGTATGGCCTGAAACCTTCAAGTGTCAGTCACAGCCACAATATGAAATTTCTTGCACTCCTTCATATATCTGTATTTCTGATCAAAGAACTAGTAGAAACAAACACTGACTTTTGAACTGCAGTATAATGTACAAATATGCTAGGTAATAAATTCTTGCTCTCTTGCCTTTTTTATAGTCACTTCTCATGCTTTGAATACCTTTCAGATCAAGTTAGACTGAATCTATTGTCATTCTCTTCACAACTGGGTTGACTTCTTTCACACATATGGGACAACAACTTCCTTTATATAAGATCTTACGATAGGAAATGTGTTTCAAATCTATTGTCAGAATACAGCTAACAATAAGACACAGTAGTTACAGAAAAAGTATTTATTAGCACACTTCACAGAATGCCCATTGTAAACATCTTTATATTAAACTACTCTCAGGGTTTTTTTCCCCTGCACACTCTGACTTTAAGATATAGAACCTTTAGATTCTGATTTTATGCCACAAATCTCAGTTACATCTCTGTCGTGACCCCGTGCTGGACAGACCAGGGAGTGGTCATGGTGAATTTGGAATTCCCTCGGGCTAAATTAGGGTGAAATGACACCAAACGATCAGTTAAATATTTTATTCATGGCAGAAACAAACTGAACTTGGGAGGTGTAACAGTAGGTGATGGGGTTTCTCACAACAAGAATTGGCAGGAAACTGCCTCAGTAAACCATGTAACCAGTGGTAAACATATACATCAATTCAAGGAATAAGAAGAGCCCTCCCGTTGAGTCACAAGGTTCAGAGTGGACCCCCTTGCTTTGTGGACTCTCTCAATGAGGAGCCCAGAGGCAGTTGGATCCACACCTAGCCCCAGACTTGGTCAATGGTTTATGTCTAAAGGGATGAGGTGTAGGGATCACGGAAAAAAAAAAAGAAAGAGAGAAAAAAGAGAAAGATTTCACCAGTCCTGGATCCAGCATTGGTCCCACCAGCCTACAGGTCCAGTTCTGGAGGGTGTGCACATAGGGCTTCAGTTTGTGTCCTTTCATCATCTTTACCCTGCTTACCGGCAGGCACTCAAGCTCATTTGGCTAATTAAGTGTCAAGTGTGGTTTGTGCTTCCAGAACCTTTGGGAAATGGGTCAGTGGGCTTGGGGGTCTTTTGGGGAGTAACTTCTCCCTCCCTGCAGGTAAAACCATTCTTTGACCTACATGGTGAGCTGCCCCAGTCAGCATATCATGACAGGGAGCTGCACACTCTCCAGCACGGCACAGCATGCTCTGTTGCTGATCGACTTCTCACCTGCCTTCGGTTTGTTGTTATGCAGGTTCATTGTTATGCAGAACTTGACCCACTGCAATGTTTGATACATTAACTCTTTCAGTCTCTCACAAGCTCTATTTTAGATGCTTCACATCTGTGCAAGTGCTTCTACAGTTATGTCTATGGACTGTGTGCTAGAAAGGCTGAAAGGTTTTGGTTTGTTTCATTTTGTTTTGTTTCCAATCTCCACAATACAGAATGGTTTGTTTCATAGTAAAGGTTTTACCTTGTTCTGATTTTGGTGAAGAGGAAACACAATTTCAATTTAGATCAGCGTAAAGCAATACACAAGGGAACACTACTCCACCCATTCTCACTCCACAGGTAAAACAATGGCTTGGAGCTGACCATTACTGCTCAAGAAAAAACCCTTGTGAGTATGAAAACGTTAGTAAAGTGCCAGTAGGGATAAAAAAAAAAAAATTCATATTGTGAGAGAAACATAACAGAGAATGTCACTTTGTCAGTATAAGTCCTTGGCTTACTCACACCTGGAAAGAGTGCAAAGAAGAACAATAGGGATAATCACAAGTGTCAAGAACAGAGCAGAGAGAGCTCAGCTGTTTATCAGCCCTTCCACTACAAAATCTTAGGATGTTAAATGAAACATAAGGATGTGATTTGTCATGTAGCAGTTAGTAGGGATATGAAATTCATTAACTTCAGAAACTTTTAATGCTAAGAGCTCCAGTTGCCTATGTTTTTAAAAGGGCAGAACAATTGGAGATAATATTTTAGTAGCAATCTCCAAAGTTCTGGCCTATCATTTACTCCTTTCTAAAGATAGCACAGTAGCAATGATAGAAAGACTCATTTGACCCATTAGATGTTGTTAAGCACCGACACCATGGGGCTGATAAACACCCTGCCTACAAGAAAATTGCTGAAATAATGAGGAAAACTGGTGAAATACATGTACCTGGTAATAATTTGCATAAGGAAGCAAAAGTAGCCTACAACACCGACTGCTTCAAAGCAAAACAAAGCCAGTGGATGACTGCAGAAATTTTAAATCACAATTATTAAACTTTTAGCAGTGATAGGCTTATATAATATGTAACAAAAATAAGCCTTTGTAACACTACATATTCTTTCACAACAATTAGATTTTGTGGCCATTACAATAAATGGCAGCTGGACATTAGGCAAAGTTTCTACTGCTGCCAAGCATTTTCCTTTTTACTATAATCCTGCTTTGTTTTTACATTTAAAACAAAAATGAATCTACAGAAAAGATCCACAGCGATGATTTTTGAAAGGTAATACTCTAGGTCTGTTTACTGAAATAGTTCGTGATATGTATATGTCTGAACCAAAATCCAGTCAGCTGAGTTCTGGGCACCTCAGCTATAGATGAGGTATTTTCAGAATATGTCTGAATTTATTTTAAAACAGAGGTCATAAGGTAGATGAAAATGTTCAGACCACTTCTGTTCCCTGCAGAGAATGTGTAGGAATTGAGCTGGTGTTCAAGGCACATGCTAGTGTAACAGAACAAGAACAAACTAGGAAGAAAACAAAAAAAAAGAAAGAATTGAAGGGGAAAAGACGAGTCAGAAGTCCAAGTCAGAGTGCTGCATTTACATTCTCATTTACCTGCTGCTTGAAAGAGACCATGGATGTTTGTCCTGTTCGGCAAATAGAATGGGTTTTCACAAAAGGAAGGGAGTAGGGCAAATTACTATAGACAGCACATGGATTTTCTTACTAGTGTGCATTTAAAGCTGGCAATTTTGTTATACTTTTTTTTTAGATGAATAGACTAGAGATCTCTCAGGTTTACTGTTAAGATTCAGGCTTAACTAAACACATCAGAAAATAAAACGCTGCTGGAACTCTTGCATTTCATCTGTTCTGAACACTATACAAAATTTTGATTTCTATGTTTTTACCTAAAACCAACTATGTATGAACTGACACATGTGGCTGTAGCCACTGTCGTTCTACTAGCCAGGTGAAGATTAGAGGCTCTTTCAGTGAGGAAAGATCTGAATTTTAAGTCAGTAATGAAAATTAAAAGAAAAAAAATCTCTTTGTAAATTTTAACTAGATTGATAGTGTGGAGTGCCCATGACATTTCAATCTGGTGAAAGTGGATTTTATAACTGATTTAGATTTATTATGTCTAGACTAAATTTAAACTTTATTTTTGATAGAAAAAAAGAAAGACAAGCATTCAATCAAAGTGAGAATGATAGTTTTACCTTTTCTTAAACTCCCTAGCAGAAAAGCCTAGGACAGAAATTATATTCTCTTAATATATATCAAGAGCAGGTTTACAGGTTGTTGAGCATCAGATAGGCACATGATGAATTAGAAATACATCTCTGTGATTAAATTATATCAAAACACTGTAATACAGAAACTCGTTTCATCTGGAGCCATGATTACTTATTCAACCATTGCCTTGTGTGCATATATCCCATTGGTTTCAGTTGAAGAAATGTGCAAGAGAAGAGGAAAGAAATTCGGTGTTTGAAAAACTGTATGTAAAATGCACTGAAATAAATGTTGACAGAATATTATTGTTAGACTGTATACCTGACAAAAGTTTTACACTGGTCAGATTTACATTCTCAAATATCTTCTCCTCAAAGGGCATGCTGTACAAGGATGCTGTCCTTGTCAGAGTGGTAGCACATGTTTTCATAAGAGGGAGTGACCGAGACAACTACTGCAAAATTGCTTGCAAAATAATAACATACAATTTAAATGACTGAAAAATTTTCTGCTGTATTTGTTCCTGATGCTGCACACTGACATTAACATACAGGTAGATGTTTCCTCTGTTGAACACTATAGTGGTTTATGGCCATTTTACTTCAATTTCTACCTGAAAAACAGAACTACAGGTATAATAAATTTTGGTCCATTCTTTCAGCTACCAATGTAGCCATAGTTAATAGTAGTTATGTGCATGCAGGTGGGAGAGGAAGGATATATATTCACAGAGAATCACCTAAAAGCTGTGTATGCAAGAAAGTTTGGGGTTTTTTTGTTTTGGGTTTTTTTTTTGTTTGTTTGGTTGGGTTTTTTTAAGAAAAAGGAAAATAAGAGGAAAAAAAGAAAAAAAATGCCCTTATAATTCCATAGTTAGGACTTGAGGCATGACAAAATAAGTGTTCAGCAACCAGGAATTCAGAGGTCGAAGTACTTTAGTTTGATGTTTAAATATGTATTTTGGAGTCTAACTTCTGACTCCCAATATCTCAGAATCTAGTCTACAACTGCCATTTAAAACCTACATGAAGAATTTGTTTAAGAAGATTTCTTTTAGAACATGTGGATTACATATGGACAGGCACTCCTCTATGTTGTGTCTTCTTCCTGCCTCATAATGCACACAATAATGTGAGAAGGGTATACATGTAAAGTATCAGTTGGAAAAGCAATATCATTCCTATACTAAAACTGGGAACTAAGGCCAAGAAAGACTAGATCGATAAATATATACTTAGCAATGCTTGGTACTGAAATACCAAATCTTTAAGTATTCTGCCATAAAGTTGAACACATAGTCTTGCATTATGTGTATAGGTTCCCCATATGACAGCACATGACTTTTTAGTAGGGTCTGTTGCAATAGGACAAAGGGTAATGGTTTTAAACTATTAACTACACGCTAGACATAAGGAAGACATTTTTTATAATGAGGGTGCTGAAACACTGGAACAAGTTGCCCGGAGAGGTTGAGGATGCCTGTCACGGTTTAACCCCAACCAGCAACTAAGCACCATGTAGACACTCACTCACTCCCCACCCCCCAGTGGAATGGGGGAAGGAATCAGGGAAAAAAAAGTAAAACTCATGGGTTGAGATAAGAACAATTTAATAGAACAGAAAAGAAGAAAATAATAATGATAATAACAACAGTAATAAAATTACAATAATAATAATAATAAAAGAATTGGAATATACAAAACAAGTGATGCACAAGGTAGTTGCTCACCACTCACCAACCGATGACCAGTTAGTTCCTGAGCAGCAATCCGCCATCCCCCTCTCTGCCCCCAACCCCAGCCAACTCACTCCAGTTTATATACTAGATGTGATGTCACATGGTATGGAATACCCTGTTGGCCAGTTTGGGTCAGCTGCCCTGGCTGTGTCCCCTCCCAACTTCTTG
>JAOBAS010000072.1:26335522-26348293 GCA_025311575.1 Elanoides forficatus
GTGTCCCCTCCCAACTTCTTGTGCCCCTCCAGCCTTCTTGTTGGCTGGGCATGAGAAGCTGAAAAATCCTTGACTTTACAGTAAACACTACTTAGCAACAACTGAAAACAGTGTGTTATCAACATTCTTCTCATACCTCACTCAAAAACATAGCACTGTACCAGCTACTAGGAAGACAATTAACTCTCCTAGCCAAAACCAAGACAATGCTCAATCCCTGGAGGCATTCAAGATCAGGTTGGATGGAGCTTTCAGCAACTTGGTCTGGTTGAAGATGTCCCTGCTCATTTCAGGGGGGTTGGACTAGGCGACCTTTAAAGGTCCCTGCCAACCCAAACTATTCTATGATTCTATGAGTTAGAGGCCAACGAATGGGATTCACAGAAGTCAGAAAGCTTAAAGACCAGTGGGTCCAAAGAGCCACCAAGCTCTTCTTTCCCATCTCTATTGATAAGTTACCTGGGATGTGTTCTTGCAAAGGCAGAGAAAACAAATCTAAAACTTCCTAATACCCTTTAATTTGTATTTTAGAGGAATGGCTCATTTTTTTGGAGCACCTGGATCTTTTTATCACATTCAGTGGACATGAATTGATGGCAGCCAAGATGAGACTAAGCAGGTTTTAGTCACCTCCTTACATCTCTTGCATTAGCACTGCCTGGAGCACATGCTTTCTGTATCGTTACATGGTGGCAGGGAGGGATAAATTCTATGTTAGAAATCGCACTACATCCCTCAAAATTAATAAATTTACTAGCTGATTCTGAAATTTGAGCTATACAAGCCAGTAGTAATCATCTCCCATTCCACTACCTATGCTTAATTCTAAGTGGCAATTTGATCTTTGGAGTTTTGCTGACTGTAACATACAGATTTCCTAAGATGGGTTAATATCAGCACAAATCCTGTTAAAATTTGCAGCTTGCACAATGTGTTTTGGTGTCCAATCCAAGACAGTGAAAGTATGAGCCCAGACACATCAGTCATAAATCCTTATGGTGGTTCATGGAAACCAGTTTTTGAAGATGAAAGTTATCAATTGGTTTAATAGTTTATCTTGTCACACATAATATATAAACCTCTTGAATTAAGTCCTATACAACTGATTCAGAGAAGTCTAGCAGAATGAATTAAATTCTTTTTAGTGAAAAGTCTGTTGTTATAAAAAATGTGGCTAAGTTGGAAGAAACATAGTTGCAAAAGAATTTACAATTTCAATGCAAAATAAAATAGAAAATTAGAAGAATATCAGTATTGACAGCCTATAAAAAATCTTACAAGAGGATCTTCTCTTAGATATTTGTTTTTCTTCTTCCTTGTCTGTTAAACTAAAAAAAGGAGGGAAAAAAAAAAAAGATTAAAAGCATTTTAAAAAATATTTAACACTCTACCTTTAAAATAGATTTTTTTTTCTTTTTTTTCCTCTTTCTTTTCCAAAATGGCTGACCCTAGTGCTATTGAGCAGTGGTAAATATATTTTATATGCAATGTTTAGCATTCTTTCTTAGCAAAAACAGTAACATGAGAGAAAATTATTCCTCCACACACTTTGTCCCTCTTTTTACTTTTCTCTTCTTAAGTGGTAGTTCAATCCCCATCAATTTTCTCATGGATTATTTAAGAAGTGGAAAAAAACCCTGAAATGTATCACTTATGTTAAGACATTTTCATAACATAATTCTACCTTGAAATTACTGAAATGCAAAGAATTCAAAAGAAGTAACAAACAAGGACACAATCAGAGTTTTGTTGCAAAAGAGGAAAAAAAAGTCTGTTCTGAGGTATATTAATCTGATGATCATTCAGTAAATGATTTTCCCCAAAAAATTGATAGGCTGAGTTTCAGCAGGCATTTGCCCCATTAGCATTTAGATCTCATTAAGAAGCAAATCACAGGAGAACACATGGAAGGAGAGCACTGGCCAACTGTTCTTTCTTCCTTTGTGATAAATAGCTCTCACTAAAAATAATGACATCTCTCTCACACTCTGGAATTTCAAATATATATGGTGCCCTCTGGGACATAAGCATGAGAATACTGTTCAGGAGCAAAAGACTGACTGCAGCAGGGTGTAGGCAAGAGATTACTTAGCTATGTCATCTACCTGCTGCCGTAGAACACAATAATAGAGAACACAGTGCCTCCCTAGGAAAATGAAAGAGCCAAAGTCTGGAGACCAGACTTTGTTAACCTCTTCTGAATATTAAATATCATAGAAGAGCCAGAGAAGGCTCTTCAGCAAGGAAGAGGAGGTCTGGGACAAAGGACAGGCAGAGATTCAAGGTCAGTTACATACCATTTTCTCATACCAGCTTGCTCCCCATCAAAAATTGTGGAACAATTGGTACATGTCTTCATGTGATTAAAGTAGTTTTGTTTCTGCTGCAAGCTCTGAAGAGTTTGCATAACTCACACACTACAGACATTTTACTGCATAATGAATTTCTTCAGCTGACTTCTTCCTAGACTTTTTCTATCCATAAAGAGAATGTTTTCTTGCATATATGTAATATCTTGTTTCTTTCTTTGCTTTACTTTATATGACATTTTACAGACTTGCCAGAGGCAGTTCAAGTAGATGTTTGAACTGCTGTTCTTGTATTATCTGAGTAATATAGAGTGTGCCTTATGATCTTGCCTGTGGGATACTTCTTGCTCTAATATGCTGGTAAGACATAGCTGTAAAATGTACACAACTCTTCCAAAACCTACTGAATAAAAACAAATTTGTTATAGCATTTTTAGAGCATAATATACCAAAATTATTAAATAACATGAACAATTAGCATATAACTAAGGGTTTTCATCCATTTGTATCTATAAGACATTTAACTTACAATCCTCACGCTTGCAGAGTCAATGGGAGTTACTTTACCTATTTCAGTAAAGGCAAAATGTTTTCAATTTTACTAATAGGTTTCCAACAGGCCACAAGGGAATACCAAAACATCCTGTTTTACCTCACTTTATCTACTCAGGTCAAGAAGGTTGCTAGGAATAATTATTCTTCTACACGTGAAACTTTCCTATATTAGGCTTTTCAGCATTTGGCTGTCTCCCACACGCAACATGGTAAAAATAGGGGTGGGAACATGGACTACAGTTCCATTCGAAAACAGATGTGTCCAGCCCTATACAATTTCTAACAAACACAAAATTTCTAACATTTTCATGAAAATCAGAACCTTGAAGGACAGCAGTGGCTTAAAGCTGAATCTCAGGGAAGACTAAGAAAAATGAAAGCAGTAAGTGCCAAGATCACCTTGGCACATTTGTAGGTCAAAACAGCATTTCCTGAAAATAGCGTGGAGCATTTTTCTATCAGACATAGAACAGATTGGTGATAAAATCTTAAAACTTCCACAACACTTGTTGCTTCCAGAATTTAAACTCTCTATCTTGGTGAAGCACTGATGGTTATGAAGAAGAAGAAGGAAGTCATTGCAGAAGTAGCAGCTTTTCATACCTACTTCATACTATTTCCTATCAAAATGGTAGTTTTGCTGGAGTTGGGCTTCAGAAGTCCTGGGGACAGCTTTTGTTTTGTGTCTTTTTTTTATTAATCAACAAATTCTTTCATTTGGCTTCCCAGTCCCCCTCCTAAGAGAGAAGTCACTGTCTTAGGAAGGACCATCCTAACTCTCAGTGCCCCTTCTAGGAGATAGGAACTCTGCTGAACCTATCTCTATGGTCAAAAAACCTAAGGATGAGAATAATTCATCTACTTGCACATGTTGTGTCAGGTACAGTATGCTTCTGCCATTTTCTCAAAACTGGTTTTAGAATGTATCTAAATTTCCATTTTGTTTTGATATTCATTCTTTCCATCATTTTAGCTAATCTCGAGCCTTATAGTTTATTTAACTGTCAGTCCTGATATATCATTATTGCTACATTTCTACCTCTTACATTTGTAGTGATAGCTCCTATTTTGTTAAATGATTCCTCTTTTGAACAAAAGCCACAATCCTTTAACCATAGTAGTGCCCCACTCACTCAGCTGCTATTTAGCAGTTATAAATGAGAGGTATGAAGAGATACCAAGATGTCAGCTTTCTAATGCAATTTAACTCTCTTACTATTAAAGTAACCAGACTCTAAACAAACTAATCAGACAGTAATCTATGTCCTAATCATTATGATCCAATAAAATGGCTGTTCCAGAAGCCACTATGTGAATACCCAAAAGAGCATCTCAGTTCCCACTGTACAGGTTCTTTTGCTTCAGAGTAAACACCAGAGCTTCTTAATGTGGAGGAATTTATAGACTATTTTTCTTGTCTTTTGGATTAATTGAAGAATGGAGATGTCAGAGTATGTGCTTACAAGTACAAAGCAATCATTTTTTAACCACTGGTGGGAAAGCAGTTTGCCAGTGGGGAGAGAAGTGTTGCAATCATGCATTAATCAATCAGAGTTTGACCAATAGTTCACAGATAAATGTGATCATTTATCATTCATCATTTATCATTTAGATCACAGATAAATACAGCATATGGCTGTGAGTTTCCCTGTTTAAAATGAAAAAAAAAAAAAAAATAAAATGGACAGTTCTGCGAAGTGAGACAGGAGATTTTTCAAAATGTGCTTTCCACTCTGCTCTAGTGACTAAAGTCAGTCACAAGCAAGTTCAAAACCAATTTGGAGAATGGAATGAAACTATATCTAGTTTGTTCTTAGTTACACAGGCTAATTGGGAATATTCCTATGTGAAATATTGCCAGGCATGTATGTTTACCTTAAGGCTTCAGCCAGTGGTAAATGGCATTCTAAAAGTTTGATGCTAAATTTAAGCTGAGTTGAAAGTTGATACCACCAGCAACAACAGTTCTAATATCAAGTCAAAATGAAGCAGCAAAAGAATAACAACTTCAGGGACAGCAACCAGAAGCAGAAATTTCACTCAGTCATAATGTTTAGCTGAAAAGCTTTTGTAGTGAAACTTGGTTGTTTACAAGACTGGAAGCCCAAATGATATAATTTAGCTCATGTCTCACAGCAAATGTAAAAGCAGCTGGACTTCAACTCAGTGTTCACTGCAAGGTTCCAATTTTTTGAAAAAATTGTGTTTAAGTAAAAAAGCCAAAGCTAATGGAGTTTCATGGTTGCAACCCAAGGAAAAAAATTGACACTAAAGTCCTACAGCAATTCTACAATTTATTTCATTTTATTTTAATGGATTACTTTAGAGGTGATTGAAACTCATACAATCCACTAAATATATCATTTCGGACATGATCCATAAATGTTTAAAGTTTATCTGTGCCTGTTGTGACTCTCTTTTCTGTTTACTGAACATTTACAATTTTAGTTTTTTGCAGTTTCTAGAGATAGGTTACAATTTTCTTTTCAGTTCAGTGCAGACTGTTACACAGGAAGTAAAGAGTGCATGCTCTCCCATGAACATTTTTTCTTTTTTGGTTTAATTGCTCTCAGCATGTGAAATAAAAAATGGGTTTGACTGCAAGTCAGTGGTTGCTTTTTGGTTAACACTGTAAGAACACTAGCCAAATCCTTTTCAGAGAGAAGAAAGTCATACCAAGCTTAAGTTTACAAATGGAAGGAAACCCAAAACCATTAGTAGACCATAAAGAAGTTCTTGAGCAGACCTGCACCCAAGTAATACACAGTGGGGATTAAGAAAACAAATCACAAGCTCATTTGAAATTATTTCAGGTTTTAGTAAAAAAAAAAAGTAAAATCTTCAAAAAAACACAAACACAAAGACCGAAAATTAAAGAGTGTGGGTTTGACTCTTTGTTTAATAACCAAAACTCCCAAATCTTCCTGATACTGCTCTTTTTCTGATTAAATCAACCCTTTTCACTGAAGAAATAAAAAAAAGGTTTGTGCCTTTGTAAAAAAAGATCCAGTTGGTGACATTTTGAATAGGCTGTTGCTTTAGTATTTCCTAGAGAAGACTGCTCAAAATACCACTTTAACCTTTTCCCTATTTTTTGTGTGTGTTCTTCATATTCTCTCTGTTTCTCCTCACTCACATACAGCAGTTCGTCTTCTCAGCTAACTGCTTCCTGGTCAACACACAGAAATGAAACGTCTCTCAAGTGAAGTTCAAAATGTCAAGAAAGTCAACAAAAGCAGATTTTCTTCTCTAAGCTGAAAGACACATTTTCCTAGAGGTTTTTTATATTCCTTGTATATCTTTGTCAAAATAAAATATTGTCATTATGTATAAGCATCTGGCTGTGAAATATTTTGATACAATCAGAACTAAAACTGGTATTGCCATAAATGGATTAATGAAATAAAAAACTATTGGTTAGTTGTTTTCCAATCACAAAGCAGTAACAAGTAGATAGTTTTAAAAACATACAATAACATTCTATTAACAAGTACAGTTTACTTTAGCTTTCACCTGAGTGATATTTTTGATTGTATAAAGCCTTTTACCTGAAGATCCCAACATGCTAATTGTAAGCTGTATTTTGACTCTGAGGCACAGACAGGCTAAGTGGGAAAGCACATCAACAGAACAGGTGAAAATGGAAGCCAAATTTCCTGAGTCACTGTTAATTGATATCACTCAATACCAATGCTGTCACTTTTGCAAAACCCTTTGAAGCCATATCACAGATTCTGGATTAACTTTAATTTCACCTCTTTAGACTGACCAATGCAGAGCAGTATCCTTTCAGGCCTGGACAGTCAAATTAATGCATGGCATTAGCTTTAATTACTCTAAAAACAGAGTGATAGACCCCTAGCTTGGGCTAGAAATCCCATGTGTATTCTTGTGCATCCTTTTCTGAAAATCATATCATTATGAGAAGAACTGCTTAGCCTGGTTAGATTCAGGTTAGTGTGAGTATGATTCCATGCTCCAACATCACACCATCATTTGACTGGAGAGACCTTCAGCCAACTGTACCAACCCTCAGTGGCAGCAAACTGGTTCTACATCCTCACACAGGAACTGGATTTTCAGGCAGTGTTAAAACAGCAGATGTCCTGTGAAGTCAATAGCCTTAGAAGAACTGAGAAACCCAACTCTCTGAACAAAGACATCTACGCTTGTCCAAAAGCCATGAAGGATGATACAGAGAGAAAGCACCATTCAACCAGAGACAAAAAACCGTCTCTGTAGGGCCATGCTCATGCCTCAGATCATGTGTTTTCTTCCTGAGGCTGCCACCAGATGAGGTCACCTCATGGTTAGGGGGAGAATACAGCAGTAGGGCAAGCACTAGAAGAACAAATCAGAAGAAAATGTATTTTATTTACTCACTCTAGTGACTGAAAGACCTCTAGATGACTTCATGTCATTAACACAGGCATTCAAAATTCCAGTGTCCACAAATGAACCCATTCACAACCAAAAATAGCTTTATCTGCAAATAAAGATTTCAACTTAATTAAGACTCTAATTCACTTCCTGACTTAAAATTTGAAGGTGAATCTGTATTGATGTATTCTAACCCTCTCAACATGTATGTTCCATCAGTTTGAGCTCCTTCTTTCATCCCTTAGTTTTTTGATGACAGTTTTTGTTCTTGGATTTTGCTCTTACTAATGTAAAATTTATTACTTTTTCCTCCTATGAAAAATTTTCAGATTTAATCTAAAGAACTTTACCAAAAAAGTTAATTTATACTGCTTTGAACTTCACCTCAGAGTTTTTGTTTCTCATATCTCCTACTTCTAACTAAACTAGCTTCAGCATGCTTGGAATGGGGAAGATTCCTGTAGCCTGAGACAATCAAAATGCAGGATTTTGGTGCAAATAGCTCTTCCATTGATCCACAAAGCCACTTTCATTTATTTGCTGATTTTATAATATTAATCCTTCATATAATAGCAACAGTGACAGTGGAATTAAACTTTGTGATTGGAAAATGGTCTCCTGCTTTGAAAATAAATTTCTCAGCCTCACCTATGCATTTATTTTATATAATTTCACTTCCAGTGCCTCGACATTTAAGTTGCTGTGGGAGGCCATTATCCTTTCACAGTGTTCAATTCCATTTGCCTCACTCCTCACTTATGCCAGATAAAATTGACATCAGCCAATCAGGCAGCTGGAGGCTGAACTGTCTTTTGTTGTTATTTACTGCAGATCATTTTTTACAATATCAAAAAATAGCTATTTTAGTTACAAAAGTACTGCTAGTGTTTCTTGACTGGAACATGCAATAAGCTTTCCTCCTCCAAAATAATCTAGTTTGGGGAAGAAATAAAAAAAAGGAGGAAAAAAGGACAATTACTCCTGCATCAATATCTATCAAAAAGGTGACTGTGTTTACATTAATCTTTGTAAAAAGCGAGATGAAAACATTGCAAATAAAATCATCACACAGAAAAAAATCTGCCCTAGCATTTACCCTAACATTTCCTGTAACAATGATTTCTTTGGCTGGGATTATTTCTTTTAACCCATTCACTACTTTTCACCCAATCCATAGTTTTGTGTAACTCTGAACAAAAGAGAAAATAGTTTCAAGTTGCAGAAGCTCAGGAGATCATTCTCTCCCACTTGTCTAATTATTAGATGCTTTAGGTGTCAGGAACTATTTATAACATTAACTTACTATCTGGAACTGTGGTGGTATGTCCCCATTCTGAAAAGAGGAATATATTATCCAACATAACTTTAGATGGTATAGCTAGCTACATAACTGTCCAAATTGAAAAATCTCTCCTTTGTGATAGCTAGTGGGCAATGAGTTGGAAATAGGAATTGTCTGATATTATGTGATTATTTCTGCATATTACTTTGACTTTCACATGCATTCAATGTCTACATTGCTGCATTCTGAGGACATGAATACAAGAGCCATCAGTTAATTTGCTATTTGCCCTTGCATTATTGTTGCGTAAAAGGATTAGAAGGCACGTCCTATGAAGAGCGACTCAGGACTTTGGGTTTGTCTAGTTTGGAGAAAAGGAGGCTGAGGGGTGACCTCATTGCTCTCTACAGCTTCCTGAGGAGAGGAAGTGGAGAGAGAGGTGCTGAGCTCTTCTCCCTGGGATCCAGTGACAGGATGCCTGGGAATGGCTCAAAGCTGCAGCAGGGGAGGTTCAGACTTGACATTAGGATGCATTTTTACTAAGAAGGTGGTCAACACTGGAACAGGCTTCCTAGAGAGATGGTTGATGCCCAGAGCTTGTCAATGTTTAAGAGGCATTTGGACAATGCACTTAATAACATGCTTTAAATTTTGGTCAGCCTTGAATTGGTCAGGCAGTTGAACTAGATGGTCATTGTAGGTCCCTTCCAACTGAAATCTATTCTATCCTATCCTATCCTATCCTATCCTATCCAATCCTATCCTATCCTATTCTATTCTACAGTTATATTATGCCCATTCTTATTTATGCCCTGTCATGACACAAAGGGCCAAATGCAAAAAAAAGGGCTTAGGTACCTGAAACAACAGTATCTAAACTTTCAAAGTAAGCAGCGTGAAATCCCCTCTGCTCAGCTGCTGCTTGAGTCTAGTGGCAGTTCGGTGTTAGACAATGGAGCTCCCCGACTCTTAAGGAGTCCTTCCCTGTACAAATACAGAAGCATATCAGTTTAGACAGTGCAGAGCAATAGAGTGAGGACGTACTCTGTATGTAAGTCCAGTTAACAGCCAGAGACTGGACATTACTGTCAACAGACTCCCCAGTGCAGTCCATTTTAACCCAAAACTATGCAACCAGACTCCAAAAGATTCAGTAGCTGTCACACCTGTGTTTAAAAACAGTAAAAAAAAAAAAAAAAAAAAAAATTCTCTTATCTTCTGCTTGTTATATCTTTTCCTCAGGTGGACACCTAGGTATCAAGCTAATGAGTCTATGTTGCCATTTTTTTAAATGAACAAATAATGAATTATTTTAATCACAATAGCACAACCTATATGTTCTCCAACCTGACAAGGAAGACAGGAAGACAATCTAAGCATAGAAGTTCTACACTGTGGCCCTTGCTTGGACTTGCTCTAAAAGTTCTGTCATTCTTTACAGTGTAACTTTTACAGTCCCACCCAGAGATGTTATGAGCCTATAAAGAGTTGTAAAACTACTGGAGATTTGGGTAATATTTGTAAAGAATGAAGAGTTACAATTTATAATTAACAGGCATTTTTAATGCTTGCAGCAATTCTGATTCAGTAAGTAAAATACAAGATTTGTTAGTCTCTCTGACAATTATAACAATTATTTTATAGGAACATAAAGGTGTCTAAACATAACACAGAAACACTTTCAATTCTCAAATATTAATTGTGGTTCTGTAAGTCTCAGTATATTTTGATAGCTCATCAAAAAGAACTGAGGATGCTCAATAATGACATCTGCAGTCCAGGTGCCCTCATACGTATTACAGATACAGTTTTTGTGTTTGGACATTATTCTCTGACTGCCTCCTGATCCTGCACTGCAAGCACCACAAAACTTTCATGAAATGAGAAGGCAGCTATTTATCCTTCTTCACATGAAACCTAGACTTGTATTTTAAAGCAAAATCTGCCAACACAATCTATGCATGATGCTTCCATAATGAGGGCAATGCTGGACTAAGAACACAAAGACGACATCTAGATTTATTCCAGTTGCAGCCTTTTCCAGCCATCTGAAACTAATCAGAATAATTTTAAATCGATAATGATTTGTGTGTGAGTTTAACATTACCCCAAACATGGCAAGCCCTGCTACAGTAGTATATAAATCCTGTTTAATTTTATCAGACACAGAACAGTCTATTAAAAAAGATAAAAAGCAAATTCTATTAAAATACTTGTCTTGGAAAGATAACATAAACTTCTTTTTTCCTATCTTTTAATCCAGCTTTTGCACAGCTTCAATGTTTCCTTTCATTTGAAATCAGAATGTTCATATAATTTATTTTATAGAACTGTATTGTGACTATATGCCAAATTTTCAAAGTAAACTGATGCATGTTAGAAGCTTACAATTAAGTTCTTTAAAAGTAATACCTATGTGGTTCATGATGAAGAAGACACTTAATTAAGTCTTTGTTCAGAAGAATAGTAGTTCACCTGTGCTGGTGTCCTGGGTTCAGCTGGGATAGAGTTAATTTTTACAGGAACCTGGGAGGTGGGAGGGCGCAGCCGGGACAGTTGACCTGAACTAGCCAGGGAGCTATTCCATACCATGTGACATCATGCTCAGTATATAAGTGGGGAGCGGGCTGGGGGGAGTGCTCTCGACTTTCAGTGGGGGAAGTGGTGGACTGTCAGGTTCCGGGTGGTGAGCAGTTGCACTGTGCATCACTCCTTTTGTATTTTCTTTTACTAGTACTGTTGTTGTTGTAACTTCTCTTTTTGTGTTGTCCCAGTAAACTGCCCTTACCTCAACCCTCGAGGTTCCATTTTTTTTTTCTTTTCTCTCCTCTGATTCTCTTCCCCATCCCACCGGAGGCGGGGGGGGGGACTGTGGCGGGAGGAGTGAGCGAGCGGCTCCGTGGTCCTTTGTTACCAGCTGGGCAAAAACCACAACAGTCCTTTTTGGTGCCCAACGTGAGGCACGAAGGGTTGAGATAATGACAGATCTGGCCAAAGTGTGTTGAAACAAATTTGTCATATGCATTTCTTGTATTAGATAAATAGATGTTAGTCACAATGTTTGTTCATTTGTTCACATGGTGGCGTTTTCTAAGTTCTTACATGCTCTATGGATTGCCTGTAGTTACGTTTATCACCCCTGGGAGAGTGGCTGGGATTATCATTTTGCTATACTGGGCAATGTCGACTTGTGAAATGATTACATCACTGGTCATGAGGTTAAGCAGGTATCTGTATGAGGCAGTGATATCATTTCCATACTTCGGGCACCTTCTATCGGATTTTATTGGTAATTACACCCAATCCATGGGGAAGTCGGGGGGGATACTTCCCCCCGTCCGCCTCCCTTCTCTCCTTCTGACTAATTACAACAGCTTTTGAGAATTTTGAATATCCTTGGGATGCGCAAGCCAGTGTGCTGTTAGTGCTATGCCTCCTGAATATTTTTCAGGTCTTGTTTAGGGCTACAAAAGGGCTTTTTAAGAGTACCACCCAGAGATCTGCCCCAAAGCTGGATATTCATGGGTGGCATGGCATGTGGGAGGATATGGGCAGGTATCTAGAGAACTTCTCACCTCCAGTGGCTTGGAAGTTCACTCCTGAACAACTACAGAACCCTCATGAAGTGGTAGAATATTTGAAAGGAAAATGCTGTGGCTATTCCAGAGACGCACAACTCACTGCACTGTGCTGGGCCCTGGCCAGTATCTACCAAACACTGCTTGATATTAGGCAGCACCCTCAGGGGGAACAGAGGGAAAACAGGGCGACAGGCAGCGTGGCTACCCCAACCCCGACGACAGGCAACGTGGCTACCCCAACCCCAACAACAGGCAGTGTGGCTACCCCAACCCGGTGACAGGTACCGCAGCTAAACCAGAGAACCAACCTGTGCCAGTATCAGTCGCCCCTGTACAGAAGAATAAACGCACAAAGAAATCAGCTTGCTTAGTGGGAGATGAAAGTGGACCAGGGTCATCACGAGAACAGGAGGAAGAGGCAGAACCTGAAATAATCACCTGATCTGTATCCCTGAGTGAGTTGCATGACATGCGAAAACATTTTCCCAGATGAGCCAGATGAGCACATTGGTCCCTGGCTGCTCCAATGCTGGGATAATCGGGCCAGTAGTTTGGAATTAGAGGGTAAGGAAGCCAAGCAGTTGGGTTCTCTGTCTAGGGAAGGGGGCATTGACAAGGTGATTGGGAGAAAAACACAAGTCCTCAGCCTCTGGAGGCGACTTCT
>JAOBAS010000072.1:26348393-26370475 GCA_025311575.1 Elanoides forficatus
TCCTTTTGTATTTTCTTTTACTAGTACCGTTGTTGTTGTTGTAACTTCTCTGTGTTGTCCCAGTAAACTGCCCTTATGTCAACCCTTGAGGTTCCGGGTTTTTTTTTTCTTTTCTCTCCTCTGATTCTCTTCCCCATCCCACCGGAGGCGGGGGGGAGTGTGGCAGGAGGAGTGAGCAAGCGGCTCCGTGGTCCTTTGTTACCAGCTGGGCAGAAACCATGACAGCTGATTACGTCCTTTTATAACACACAGTTGAGATTTTTTTATGTTACATATTGAGTATAAAGTTGGCCTGAACAGTAGTTTCCAAGCTTGTGCTTCTTTCTTTAGACCTAAAAAGGAATGTTGTATCTATTATTGGATATCTTCATACTTATTTTCTCTTTTGGCTTATTTTTCCAAGGAATAATTTTGAAAGTTTTGCTAGGTAGGTGAAATGGGCAGAGCAGCGGTTTTGTCAGCCCCTACTGAAATTATGGGAAGGTTACCTCTAAACTGAAGAAGGGATTTAGCCATCAATAAATTAGACCCAGCTGTGTCAAATTTTCAATCACTTGCACCACAGAATGGAATCCAAATACAGGAGTTTAATGTTTCAGAACAGTACCAAAAATATGTAAACTAAAAGACCCTAGAAACCCCACCAATCTGAGATTTAATGACCTATAATCATGCTGGATCCAAAGTTCAGAATATAATCCTAGATGTCAGAAAACATTATTGTTTCAAAAGACTAAGTCAAGATGACACAGATCTACTGACATCACTCATCTTTCATATAATGCCATGAAGAAAACGGGCAGTTAAAAACCTATCTTTGAGTCATTCCTCCAGCAGGAAGGAATTAAACCTATGTTTCTGAAAGGCCATTAGCAACTTTAAGGAAGAACATACCTTACTGATGCTGTTGAGACTGGGCACCAGCAGAAAGGAATGAAAGATTCATGTGGTTAATGAGATCCTGACCGCAATATTGCAGCCAGTCCTTCAGCAGAGAATGAGAAGCCCCAGATCTACCTGAGTAAGGTTTAGCATTTTTTAGGCTGAAGTTTGGAATAAGACACTTAAGCATATTTTTGGATCCACACCTTCTCCTTTGCAAAGAAAAATGTATTTCCATGTAGTTAAATTACATTAATATTAACGAGAACACTGTGTTCCTAAATCACTGGCAGAAGTGTGAAATGAAATCAAGTTCCCTTATGGCTACTTAGCTTTTTACTCCTTGACAAACCTGATGTTGTAAGACTGCAAGTTTTTTTATTCAAAATACACAAGATCTGAATTTAAATGTGATGTGACAAAGAGCTGATTATAGTAAACATCATTTTATTGCTTAATATATCATAAAGCAGCACAACAAAACATGTCTAGTTTTTTGTTAAGTAGTAGGGATGACAAGTGGAAGAACTATTCCCATCACACTGAGACCCATTTTGGGATCTCTGACATTGTTTTGGGGAGCCAAAGGAAGTCAGTTTATCTGTGGAGTTCTGGTATGATGCTGGTGTTTGACTGTATTAACTCAAAGAAATTCAATTTACCAACATAAAATTCCCTCTGCAATGTTCACTAATTCTTGGGGTCACATCTGTTTCAAAGATCAGAGTGATGTGGAAAAAACTAAGTCCCCAGATCAGCACACACTGTAAGTTAAAGTTGCTCAGAAACTGTTGTAATTTTAGTGTTGGAGTATATTTAAACCATAATTCTTTAAAACAAACAAACAAATCAACAACAACAAAAAAACCCTAAAATATCTAGTGGGTATAGGTGCATCACATTCTGATTACCCATGCAGGACCCTCTAACTTAAGGAGGAGTGGAGAGTGAGGCCTGATACACAGCCTCTTAGAAGATGAATATGAATGCCTTCCCTGGATGAAAAAATTTATGTTCAGTTCCTTCTATTGCAAATAGGCTACTGTACACACTGCTGCTTTGACAGCAGGACACTATTTTTGCTCATTACTTATTTTCTTATTTTTTTAAAAAAGAGACATAGGCATTTTTCCTCAGGAGATAAGAAGAGACATTTCTATAGAGCCTAGAGAGGGGCATCCAATTCCCAGAGAGTGGAAGGGGGTTTGGCATATTTGTAGCATTCCCGAATGTCATTTCAGGCAGTGCCCTGCTGAGCATACAAGACATTATGCATCGCATTCTGGGAAGCCTTTTTTTCTTGTGTAGGAAGCCTAATGTAGAACTATAGATTGCAGTCTGAATTCTGGTGCTTAAAAATTTAGATTTGCATTACTTAGCCTTCTAAAGGTTGTATCTTCAAAGATTTACATTTACTTTCATTGCAGCTCAAAACTCTTTCAGAACATACAAGCAAGAGCATAAAGGTATTTACTCTTAAGAGTTTGTCAGGCAAACAGACACAAGTATCTCTGGTAACTGAAGTAGGATGGAATTTTATATGATTTTGAAGTTTCAGAAGGAAAACAAAACTTACTTTATTTTAAATCTTAGAAAAATGTACTAGCAAATGAGCATTTTTACTTATTTAGTTCTTCATCTCTATTTGGAAAGCTTTTCAAAACAAGCTACCAGGCACTGAAGCTGTATGGTGCACACAGTTTGATAACAGTCTAAAAAGTAAGGCCTCAAAATTAAAGAAACAACACTGTTTAATCATTAATAATGCTAACCAAACCACTTTGATTAGAAAAAAGGCTTGTAAAGTTTCTCAGTTGCCATCTATTAAGTCAATAGTATCTGCAGGGTATAACATTTTCAAAGGATAATGGTCTCCAGGTGAAAACAAGATACCTGGTGGTTGTTTTTTTCTGGCAGAATTATTTGCCACTGAGTTAACTTTTCTTGCACAGAATTGTTACTACTGTGGATAGTTAATACACTCTGGCATCTGTTTGCTTATTGCGCTTTTTCCTGAACTGTCTAATCACAGAGCTAATACTATCAAAGACATACAAACACACAATATACAAACACATTTAAAATAATAGAGAACTCACTCCCTGCTGCTTGACATCTTAGCTTTCATAGGTAGTTGAACCTAAGCAAAGTGAGTGTAAAGTATACAGAAAACATTGCCAGCATCTTCTGCTCATACTGGAACATTCTTCATCTCTTTTTTAATTACATGGCACAAGGTGCTATGGAAATTTGGACCCAAATTTTCAGTATTTCTGAGAGACCTTATGAGATTATTCTGGACATTGAGGAGATAACTTTCAAGGCTTATGATTTTGCCTTTTTATCATTAGCCAATATTTCCTTCATGCTTGCTGTTTCATCTTTTTCACACCATATCATTCTGTCACAAGCAAGGACATCTATGATCAGTGACTTGCATAAGGCTGGAATCAAAAAATACAGTCAAAGCAAACCAAGGACTGGAAACAGAGCTGTCAAATGGCAAGTGTCTTGCTTTTTAAAGAGGCAGTGCAGGTGTATGGTTTGATGTTTGGGCATGGGTACAGTTTACATAGCAATGTACAGCGTGGAACAAGTGGCAGCTGAGGTCCAGATTTGCACAAAGACTCTTGGGATAACTGCAGCTAACGTACCTGTTAATGAAAGTAACTGCAAGACTCCCTTACAGCTCAGTTGTCAGGACAAATCTCCTCTCCTTTTCATATCCCTGTCCAATAATATTAATGCATAACCCTTCTGTAGAGAAGCTTATTTGAACCTCAGCTGCAAAAGGAGACAGTCCACAGCTAGCCATTGGGCTAGCAGCCTATGTAAAACAAGGGAAAGAAAGACTGTAATCAAGGTGACAGCCAGAGATCATGGTGGCTATAGCCACTTATTCCCCCCACCATCCCTCCCAGTTCACTCAGAACAAAGCTGAGGGAATGAGGCAATGCTCACAGCTGTCTGTTTACCTGGCTGCCCACAGGAGCTTGAGGAGAGCAGCCAGGAGAGCAAGTGTTCATGCTGAAGGTTCTTGAGCTGTAGTGGACATTTCTTGTTGCACACACCAAATGTTTTGGCATTTGAGGTGATTTCAAACCACTTCTTACAGTTATCAAAGTTCCATGAGTGCTCTGTGGGCTGAGCACTCCAAGAAGATAGACCTAGGACTTGACTGAAGGCCTAGCTGCTCAACCAAGAGTTTCCACACTCCAGGGTCTTTACATTTAGCTCTGTGTCAAGGGCACAAGTAAGCCTATAAGCATGATTAAATTATTCAGGAATTATGTTTGAAACATGGAAGAAATGAGTAATGTGTTTTTATGGTTCATGAGCTTTTTGCTCTTATTCTAGCCATTGAACATTGCACAGTTCTCGTCCAGGTAATTTCTATATTCCTCCAAATAGTCAGCTCTCATTTTCAAGGAGGCTGTTCCCTGTCATGCCCTCAGAGTCTTCCTCTTATCCACCTACCAAGCAGCAGAGAGTAAAAAAAATGTAGGATTTTTTTCAGTGCTTACAGAGAAAATTCAAATTAAATGAGGGGTGAGAGACTGGTTGACTGCTTGTTTTAGCTGGAGAAAGGGTCTTGGAGAGAAGAAATATGTTTTCTTCACACCCTCTGAACTGATGCAAGAAAAGTAGAGCACAGTTATTTTTATGATAGGAGTAAGCCTTTAGTGGTGCCTGGAGTTGCTATACTTAGGAGATAGTCTAGTAGCTTGTGCATATTACAGGAAAGTCCCATGTTACCCACACAAATGGTTTGAAAACAGCCTTAATGTGGACAGCACAGAGGGGACAGGAAAACCTTCCACAATTATGTAGGCCTACAGCACCAAAGTAAATGTTACTGAAAGAGAAAACAATCTCTTTCATTGACTTTTATATAAAAGCTTTTGTCTACTTCAAGGCACTTATTGCATCAATGCAGCCATAGTAATGCAAATACCAGTGCAGAACAGGGTTTGCCAATGTGATTTCACACTAGGATAAATCTCCGTAGTTGGTGGAGCTTTCCCTGCAAAGAAAAGGATTCATATTTTACACTGGGAGTGTATGTAAATTGTTGATTTGGGTGAAAGCTGCAACACTGAATGTTGTCAGGTCTCCAGCTTACAATTACAAACTAATTTTTGTATCATTGCTAACAGGTTATATTCTCTGTGAAATCGGTTTTAGGTTGACTTTTTTAATGAAGTAAAAGGTGCCTAATTGGATTCTTCTCCTCCTAAATTTAGTAACAAGACCTTGGTTTGCCCTAGTATCAGTGGGAGATTGGGCCAGAAGTGCTCTTTTTATTTGATTTATTTTATTCCCTTTTTTTTACTTAATAAACAGGAAACAGGAGCCAAACATTTAGCAACCTTATTGGTCCACAACAATTTTATCTAGCAAAATGGATAAAACAAGAGGGTTTCCATTGCTACATCTTGCAATGGACTGGCATTTGACAGTGAACAACCCTTCTAAATTTCAGAAAGGAGATTATAAAGAGCATTGTTAGAATTGAGGAGGGAAACTGTTACTCAGCATTTCAATTACTGAGCTACGTTAGTGGCAGTAAGAAATAATAGTCGCAAATTAGTACTATTGAATGTTCCTAAATATCTATTCAGCAACCTTGAAAAATGATTTGTGTTTGGATACTGTCATCAACTTGGAAACATTCAGATAAGCTCTCTTCTGTCTCTACTTTTCAAAATTCAGTTTCCAAATAATTTTGTCAATGCAAAATTATGGACCTTGAATGTTCTCCTTATTAGTCTGATTGCACCTCTATTAGAATTTTTCTGCATTTTTTCCCTGCTGTGGGCATGTATAATTTACTGAAAGCATTCTCACAATTTGCAATCCAACAAAATAAACAGCAAGGCACCTTCTATAAAATCTGATATTTTTAATTAGCCCACAGAGACTGTGAGTACTGAGTGCTGTATATACTCCAATAAATCACTTAGGTCATGCCATTAGTGAATAGGGTAGCCTTACAGTATACATAAAATTATTGCCATGGCGTTGTCACTGCAAGAAAAGGAAAGACCATGTATTACAAAGATGGTGAGTCCTACAGATCCTGATGAACTTGGATGGGATTTTTATCTAAATATTAGAAATGAATAATGGTTATCCTCCTTCCTCTATTACAAATGATGTATTAAAGTTATATTTTCCTCTCTATCTAAAGTGTTAACTGAAAGAAAATGTAGGGATATTGTCATAATGAAAATGTGTTTATCATTGACTGTAAGTTGGGGGAGGTGGGGGGAAGAGAGTGCAAAATATTTTTTAGGCTAGACTTTTCCTCTTGTTTCCTATAGTCCAAGCCATGCTTAAAATAAAGCAAAACAAAACAAAAGACCAAAAGCCTCAACAAACCAAACAGTGCATCTTTGAGGCCAAGTTGTGTTTATCATGGTAACAGAGATATTGCTGTACAGATTTCAGCAGTATTCAGCTGCCACATTTACTCACATGAACTGATAAATCTGTAGTGGCTGAAAGACAGCAATTGATTTATGAGTTTGTTGGAATGGAATGGAACCACTGAAAATGCCCTTATTAAAAATCTGCAATTTTTCACAAGGAGTTGCTTGCCTTAATAAATGTGAGAATAAGTTTGATTTCACTCAGAATTAATGTAGTTTGAAATTGAAATGAGTTTCACTTCCTGCCTCCAGGAGGTCTGCTGACATTTTTAGTGTAACATCCAAGCCTATGGAAAAAAATGAAGCTGAAAACAGAAAATTAGATAAATTTTCCATAATTTGCACAATTAATACATTTTATGAGGTCAAAATCAATTTAATTTACATGATGACAATCTGGTACAGGACCAAGCTATTTATTTTCCCACGTCAGTAGCCACTATCATTACTGTAGCTGAAGAAATCTGAGTATCATATTAATTAAGAGGTAAGTTTATTAAATACATACTCATTTTGACAAACTTCTCCTTTCCCTCATTGTCACCTACCCACACTGCAACTGGAAAGGCAACCTTTGTGTGATATGAGGATATTACACTAAACACATACCTGAGAGGATAATATTATAAAGACAGTTATTCTTCCACTCTCAAGAGAGAAATATGTCTAATCATAGTATTGCAGGCTTCCACATGGACAACACTTCTGGCTGATTTTGTAAAACTACATGTAACATGAGATACTTACACACCCTTTTAGAGCAGTGTACACTTCTAGCAAAAAATATTTTCTGAAGAACAGAATAAATACCATGTTCTTTATCTATAATGCCACACTTCTGCTTAAATAAAGTGATGCTTTTTTCTTATTTTTATATAATTCAGTCTTAGTTTTCTCAATATTGCTGCAGCAACATTTTTCAGAACACAAATGTTAAGCCTTATGCAGTGGAAGAAAAGTCTCTTCTTGTGCTATACAGAATTTACTGTGATGTCCATCTTACCTTTGAGGAACAGTCAGGAAATATTTTCTTTTTTCCACAGTTAAGTTGGCTGGAATAGGAAGAAAATGAACATAACAGAGTCTTTCCACTTCAAGGATCTCTGTTCATTTTGTTTCACTTCCCTGTCCAACATTTCTCCCAACTATTGCATGCAAGAGCTGTAAGGAAAAATAAAGTGCCAAAATTCACCACATTCACACCAAAAAAACACCAGAAAATAACAAAAACAAAACAAAACAAAAAAACCAAAAAAAACCAAAAAAACAACAAGGGAGAGTTGGAAGAGAAGATTGGTTTGATTTATGAGATCAAACTCGTATACATACTCTGGAATTCAAAAACACAGCAACAATATGATAATTTTTAAAATAAATTATAAAATATATCTTCAAGTGATAGCTTCCAATGAATATCGCATATAAGTCTATGTTTACATTGCAGAAAAGATCTGTTTTTAAGTAAGGCAGTGGTATAAAGCACAGTTCTGCTTCAATCTTTTGCAGCACACTGTAAGTAGCCTGAAGCCAGTTAAAAAACGAAGTTTGACTCCCACAGTCAGGGTATGTATTTTGTATTTATTTATTTTCTTTAGCAGATGCTATGCTGACATTTCAACTGTCTGACTTGTCACCTCCAGAGACTGTGTAATCCTTCCCTAAGGAGGACAAGAAAGCAAAAAAGTGGACATAGAGCCAGTGAAAGACAAACATAGAATAATCACCCTTGCTACTGAATCAAAACTTAATGTACACTGAAGAAATAAAACAACAAAAGAAAAAGAGGAGGCAGAAATAGTCCATAACAAACCAGAGGGGTATAATGTCAATTCACATTGGGATGGGGGATAAGATGTGCTCTTGCCTGGGTATTAAAATGAGAACTGCAATGAAGCATTTCCACTGCAGGACAGTGTGGAATTGCAAATGAGGGAGATTGAATACACTTAAGGATTAATTCAGTGGAAAAAAAGCTTCATTCATTAGGAGAAAACACTTTCAAACAAAGAAATTGGGTACTATTTGGGGTCTATAGTAACTGAGATTGCAGAATTTTCTAATTTGGAGACTGAAATGTCATTCAAAGGCTTAATGCAGGTAAATCTTAAGACCATGAGACTAAAAATTAAACATTAGGTTGCCATAAATTTCACTGCCTTAAGCCTTAGCAAACCTAATTGTTGGTTGAAAGATTCTTATTTACCTCAATGTCTCTTATGGTAGGCCTTTGCTTGCTGTGTCAAGGCACTATATAAAACCTTGAGATGCTGAATGACTGTGCAAGATAAATTCATGTTCAAAGTTGACTTCTGGATGGCAAATGCCAGCCAGGGAGAAAAGCTCTTCCACACAGAGGGAGATCCTCTTGTTTCCAACAAACAATCATCAAAGCTGAAAAGGCCTGCTATGACAGAGGTATCTTCTGTCTCTATACCCTAGAGACACCCAGGAGAGTTTCTCAGTAAACTCACTTAAGCTTGAGAGCTGTATTCAACACATGTAAGCATACATGGGACATATATGGGACAAAACACAGAATCAGTAATATCTCAAAACATTGTCTAGAATAACATGCAGATCAGGCAACAGGACAGCAATCCACTCCCATTTCTGTGCTGGAACCTGTTTTGCATACAAGGTGGGTTGAACACCTGTAGAGGACAGAACTGTAGTCTTCATTGTCATACTTACTGAAAAACATTCAGATGTCAGAACAGTCTCTTGATTGATTTATTTTGGTATGGAGACTTTGAGATCAGGAAGTGGGTAAGGTGTCTTTTCTTTTTTCTTTTTTTTTTTAATTTATTTCAAATGTATTTATATATTTATTTATTACATAATGTTATTACATAGATATAATATTTTTTTTTTTTTTACATTACAGCTATTTATTTTAAAGTTCTTCTCTCTAAAACAGTGTTGTGCTTGATTAAGTAATATATAGGCTGTGAATCTGCTATTGAAAATTACCATGTATTGCTTGACATTCATGTTAAACCCTGTCTGAGAGGGGGTACTTATTTTCTCTGGCATGATTGCTCAGTGCAAAAACAGAACTGGAGGAGACTTCCTAGGTCATCAGTTTTAAGTCTTTTGATATCACAGGCAATCACAGTCTATATTTCAGTATAATTACTACCTTTTAAAAGAAGTTTTGTGTCTCAGTCTCACTACTTTTACTGAAAGATCACTTTAGAATCTCATTCCTGAGTGTTACAAAAGTCCCAGTTTCAATTTTTTCATAGTTTATTTATCCCCCACACTGTATTCACAAACATCTGTTGTATCCTTTCATTAGCCTGTATTTTGCTAGCCTAAACAAGCTGTGCTCTTTTACTTTCCAGTAGGCTCTCTTTCCCCTCATCAACTGAGATTGAATTCATCTGTCTTGAATATAGTATTTTAAATTATGTCTCCCCACTACTTTGTAGAATGGCTTTAATACTTCCATGTCTTTGCTAGAAATATCTTATCTGAGACAGGTTAGGACTGCATTTGCCATTTTCTTATCAGTGCTTCAATCATTCTGCATTTGATTAATGTAGCTGTGCTTTCTTCTCTGACATTTTTCACTGATGAACTTCCAGCTTCTAGAATAATTTTTTATTAGTCACAAAGAATGGAACTTTGCATTTTGTACTGCTTAATTTCACCTCTTTTCTACTTTGGTTGTCCACAGGCTCCTTCAGGTCTTTCTATATCATCCCAGTCCTCCACAGAATTCAAGCTGTTTCCTTCCTGTCGTCTTGAAGATTCATTAGGACACTTCCACTTGATATTTGTGAAAATAGTAAATTAAATTAGTCCCATGACCAACTTCTTTAGTAACACAAAAACCCCCTAGCCCAAACCGGCTTCTTAACAGGTCCTTACTTACTGTACAGTTTTTCTACAATTTTGTCTTCCTTTCATTGCACTTATTAATAAATTTCCTAAGTGATCTCATAGTAATTACTACTTTCCCGATTAACAGGCTAGATTAATTTCATGTTCTTCATCTATGTGCTGGTTTTGGCTGGGATAGAGCTAATTTTCTTCATAGTAGCTAGTATGGGGCTATGTTTTGGGTTTGTGCTGAAAACAGTGTTGATAGTACAGGTATGTTTTAGTTACTGCTCAGCAGTGCTTACACAGAGTCCAGGCCTTTTCTGCTTCTCTTACCACACCACCAGTGAGTTGAGAGTGCACAAGAAATTGGGAGGGGACACAGCCAGGACAGCTGACCCCAACTGACTAAAAGGATATTCCAGACCATATGACATCATTCTCAGTACATAAAGCTGGGGAAAGAAGAAGGAAGCGAGGGACTGTTAGAGTTACGGCATTCGTCTTCCCAAGTAACCATTATGTATGATGGAACCCTGCTTTCCTGGAGATGGCTGAACACCTGCCTGCCCATCAGAAGTGCTGAATGAATTCCTTGGTTTGCTTTGCTTATGTGCGCAGCTTTTGCTTTACCTATTAAACTCTCTTTATCTCAGCCCATGAGTTATCTCACTCTTACTCTTCCGATTCTCCCCCCATCCCACTGGGTAGGAGTGAGCAAGTGTGGCTGTGTGGTGCTTAGTTTCTGGCTGGGGTTAAACCATGACAATATAAAACATAGATTATCAATACATTACAGAATCTATCTATGAAAAATACAGAATGTACATTATCTTCTTTTTAATTTATTTGTATTTATTTAATTAGAAATTGCTTCCACATTTGTGCTGAGTTCAGACTAGTGAGACTGTAGTTACCAGCAAAGCAATGAAAGAATACAAGCTTTTTCTTACTTCCAGAGCCAGAGACATTTTTCTCATTGATTTTAGGAGGGTGAGGCCTGAGTCCTAAATTACCTCCTTTTTTTTAATTGAGGTGTTAAATTTGGATTTCACATGTCTCAGTCTCCTTGCTTCTCAAGACTAGTTTTATCGGTAATATGATAATTTTAATACTAATCCTAGAATTCAAGGCCAGATACTGGGCAGATGAATTTTTCTCTGTTACATGATTACTAACATGGTGTTCTGTTGTAACAAACTGCTTTTCCTAAGCATCTGCATCTTGGCTCACAACTTTCAGGAAATAGCATTAATACTGTAGGTACTGTGGAAACACATAGAGAATCAAAATATTTGATAAAGTTTTCACAAGAAGTTTAGAGAAAACCCATCTTCATTTCCTTTGCTAATAACACACATACTATTCTATAAAAAGATATAATGGTGCTACAATTTTTTAAAAAAGATATTTTTTTCCGTAAGTCCAAGACTAGAGTGTAATAGGTTGGAGTTTCTTTTCTTTTTTATGTTTGACTTTTCCAGCAGTCTAGATGTCATGGAGACATCATACTTACATTGAATTCTGAAGGATTTTAGGTATTGGGAGGTAAGATGAATGATACTAATTTGTTTAAGGTTTATGATAATTGTAAGTCAAAATTATATCAAAACAGGTGTACTCCACTCTTTTCTCTTGTTAAAAAAAAGAAATAGTTTAAAATTAAGATGGAAATTACTTAGATATAATAGTCTAAAGTACAACAGAGTATCACATGTGATACCTTAACATTTTTTTTTAGCCTCTTGTAGCATATGAAGGGTATATTTGCTTTTTTTGTCTTAGCACAGAATGCAAGGAATGACTTTGTTGGGAATTTTTTTCATTTCTCCATTCTGGTTTTCATATACTATTGCAGAATAAATGTCACTCAAGTGATGAAATGCTCTGGGAAACAAAATGAGCAAGACGTCCCAAATTCTGAACATTGTTTCAACATATGTCCCTGGGCAAGACATCTTCCCCTTGTATATGCAATATAGTGCAAACTTGATTTTCTTCTTAATCTCTTTTTAATGTTGAATCAGGAAATATGATGAACTAATCTTTTTTAAAAAACTAGAAATATCTGTAGCTTCAAAAAGCAAGATGTCTAACAGTATGTAATTATATTGCCTTCATAATCCTATGCAAACTTCAGTTGCACGGCAACATGTGGATTTGGCTGAAGATTAAATTAATCCCTGTTTACACATATCACGTAATTCTATCTCCTTTCCCTGAGGGAGAGCATGCAGAATTTCAGAAGCATGAGCAAGCATGCTAATTTTGACAGCAATGAGGCAGATTTAGTTAATAAATGCTCTGTGTAACAATAATACTGAGAGAAAGGGTTTCAAGTACCACTCAGAGATCACCTCTTCCTCTCAGCCAGACAAGCAGTTCAGCTGAATATCTTTGCTTCAGACACTCTTCTGGGATTTAAATCAATCTATGTAGCCGTCTATTTCACTCCATATGCACACAGGAGGGAAAGCAAGCCAAAGTACTCTGTTTGCGGTATCACTTCCCCTAATGTCAGTGAACTCTCTGCTGCCCCCTTTTCAAGCAGTTGCTGCTGCTAACAGATGACAACATCTGGGAGCACAATGCACAAACACTCGTGTATGTTCTTCACTCTTGCCATGCCAAACATCTTGTAGGCTTTAAGAGAAATTTTTTGCACCGGTTTTAGCCCTACCTGCCTGGTTTATTCACCTGAACTCCAGCTACTTAGAACCTCAAATCTGTGTCTCTGTAAAAACAATATTCTCAAATGTTTGGAGTAAAATACTAAAAAAATAGTCTAATTCTTTCCCAAAATTTTACAAGCCCAGGAAATATAGATGTACCCTGTAAAAGTAAAACAAACCCAAAGACATGAAGCTATGGAAATCCTTAGATAAATGAAAACCTTAATTTTGTCTATAGCAATCCCATAGAGTAATGATACAATTCTCATTAATGCATAATGGTATTTGTGCTCCCAGACTAAATTAAACTGGACTTTAATACCAAATTAAAGCGTTTTTCTCCATGAGGGCAACAATTACAACAAAGATTTTAGCCTGTGTATGACTTATTTCAAGGCTGTCTTTTAGAGTCTCTAAACAGACTAAGACAATGTTGCTGAGATCCCCTTTTGTGTGGTTAGCTGGCATTCAGAAGCTGGCAGGGAAAAGATTAACATTTCATGGATGAACAGCTTCAGTTGCAAAGGAACCTACACAAAAGAGAATTATCCTGGTCTCAGCCACGGTGAATGAGTATCCCTTCTCCAGAGTAGAAAGAGGATAACCATAACGGAGTGTGTTAGTTAAAGGTTAGTTCTTCTTTGAAAGTGATAACCTCCTTTCAAAAAAGTCAGGATTTAGCAGTGTTAAATGATCTTCCTGGTAAATTTAATTTAGAAGTCAAAGTGGAGGAACCCTCTTGATTAGCACAGAATTTAGGTTACGGAAAGTCTGTTTGACTGTTTTGCACAGACTGTGAAAAGGATGCTGTTAGATTTCTGTTAGCAGTGCAAGAAAGAACCCTGGGGACACCAAGTCAGAGAAGGAAGGTGAAGAGGTGCTTCAGGTTAAGCAGAGATTCCACCACAGCCTGCGGAGGGAACCATGCCAGATCAGAGACTCATCATTGCAGCTAGTGGAGGACCCACTCAGGAGCAGATTTTATCCTGAAGAACCACAGCTCATGGAAAGGACCAAAACTGGAGAAGGGACAAAGCATGAAGAGTAAGGAGCAGCAGAGAGGAGCTATTATGGACTGACCCCAAAATCCCAGTCCCCATCCCTCATCCCTCTGCACCAGGAATGAGGTGAAGAAGTAGGGAATGAAGGAGTGAAGTTGAGCCTGGGCAGAAGGGGAGGAGGAGGAAGGCTTTTTTTTTTTTTTTGTCTTTGTTTCTCACTATCCAACTCTATTTTAATTGCCAATAAAGTAAATTAATTTTCTTGAAGTCTGTTTTGCCCATGACAGTAACTGGTAAGTGATCTCCTTGTCTTTATCTTGACCCACAAGACTTTTCACCTTATTTTCTCCCCCTGTCTTGTTGAGGTAGGGAAATTGATAGCATATTTCCATATATTCTGTATGGTATGTGTAAATATTTTGATGGTTTTAATATTTTGTACCAGCTGTGGAAGCTGGTTTGTTGTTAGGTGACTGTATTGGTAAATAATTATTAGAAATCTTATACTAACACTATGATTGAAACAATAGACAGAAGTATAGCCAAGCAATTAACTAGCAGAGGTAGTTACTCATAAGTTTTGCAGTTCTTTGCTCTTATGACTAGATGTTCCTGTACGCTAGATGAGAACAATGTTGAAACTGACCACATTGAAACTGTGTTAAGCTTCAAGATCAAAGAACACAGACAAGAACAAAGACTTCAAGGACAGCCAGCAAGAACTTCAAATGGGTCGGTGGTGGCAAAAGCAGCCGTTGGACTCAAATGGATCCTTCATTGTGCATGATCGGATGTAGGCAGTACTCAGATAACCAGTTGCAATCATTTTTATGTATATGTATACTAACCTGATTAATATGAAATTAGTTATTCTATATAACCTGTTAGTGCTAAAGCTGTGGCATGCACTTTAGGTGGAAGTATCCCCCGTACATCCAGCGCTGCAATAAAGAATGCCTGCTTTCTAAAACTCCAAAACGAGTCTTAGAGAGTTTCTTCGACTGGCTTTTCAGTATCAGAATGAGAGAGCGGCTGCATGGGGGTCTGACAGTCAGCCAAGGTCAGGCCACTACAGTCCTTTAACTCCTAAACCTCTATCATGTAAATAGGTGGCAAGTTACTAATAACAGTAAGAAAATATAAAATTTAGGTGACAAAACTTTGTAGATTATACAAGTCAATATACAGGCTCCCTATATTTGGCTATTTGGTCTTTCAGGAATCAAAACACCATGAATTCCACCCAGACTGAATTTCACTGTGCTACCTTTGTTACATTTCCCCACCAGTGCTGCTAAAAACTCATTTAACAAAAAATCCAGGTATTCTTGATTATGTGAATATAACATCCAGAGGAAAAATACAGTCTTTTACATGCCGTTTGCTGTTAAATTTAGTGTGTTTTTACTAGGTATAAAGTTATTTTTCTCTCCCAATCCTTTGTTTTAAAACTAATGTTGCAGAGAAGTCCAGACAAAAGGCTTACTTCAGTACTGAAGTGCAAAACATCATTTTCTAGATTCAGAGGTATTCTGGCATTTACTTGCTCTAATTATAAAGGAATATCTCTAGGTTCACCATAGGACTATTGCACGCATTTTCCTACCCTCTGGCAGAAATTCCACAGAAGAAGGAAATGTCCTGCTTCTTTCTCATTCAGAATTTGTGAATCAGACTGTCTTCTCCTGAATGTCCTTAATGTCTAGCCCCATAACAACTCTCAAAGTTGTTTTCTGGGCAGAGCAGCTCTTAAGGACTCATTTCAGACTTAGTTTTGCTGATAAGATTATGTGATGCTGATAAATACAAATCCTTACTAAGAACTGAGAGCTCTGTGTAGTGTTGTACTTTACTCAGGAATCCACACGAACTAAATTTGGGGCATATTTTTCACAAATCTTCAAGAGTATAAAATACTATGTTAACAAACCCAGAAGTAGGAACCATCAATATATGTAATTATTTGCTGCCATCTTAAAAGAATGCATTTTTAAGATGGTAATAGCCCTTATAAAGTCTCTCTTTGTAATTTACTGATGCCCTGTTATAAACACATTGTCTAATGATTTTATAAGAGCTTCCATCTGAAAGCAAAATAGCACAGTTGCTATTGATTAGTAAGAAGAATACTGAACTGTCCCTCATCCAGTTGCACAGTTTCTGTGGACTGAAGAAATCTTGGGCTAAAAAATCAGATTTTAAATGGTGAACAGGTTCCAAGTACTGCAAATTCAATCAGAAAACAGCTACAGAAATTGAGTAGATTACCTGAGTTACCAAAATATATTGTCCAAATCCAAAACATTTAAACTAAATTAAAACTTTTTTTTTGTTTTACTTCTAAAAATAAAATCTTTGGCTTCTTTATAGTTTCCAGTTTTGCCATGTCTTGTGTGATGGTGACAGAAAAATCTCTATAAACTATGTCAGTTACAAATCATGCATACACAATTTCACAGAAAGCTGTTACACAAATATATGTGCATAGTTCCACTAGTCTTTTGGACTAAGCTTAGTTCTTTCTGCAAAGTCAAAATAGTAACTTTAATTTAAAGCACAGTTACTGACTCTAATAATCAAAATAACAGACACACTTCCTAAATCAGCCAATAATGGAAACAGAAATAGTATCTTGTGGTGGTGGGTCTGATTTTGCTTGTTTGCATAAGGTACTTCCTACTCCATGGAATACACACACACAGAGACACAGACACAAACACAGATGCAGACACAGATGTGGATACAGACATGGATGCAGACACAGAGATTTTTGCCTTATATTAAATACTGTAATTAAACTATTCCTTAAGCTAAAGTGAGATAACTCCTACCTGAGAAGCCTGAGGATGAATATACTAATTTTAATTTAAGCTGTTAATTGGGACTGGCTGTCCATCAAAAGAGATTTATGACTGCTAAGTTTGTTCCTTAACAAATGCCATGGTACCGTGAAGGTTTCTTCTGGAAAAACAAAGAATGGGAGCACAGAATATACAAGAGTTCATCAAAGTGGATTTAGCCTTTTTAACATGAATAATTAGGATGAGTTCTTTTCCTGGTCAGGAGGATTTATTTACATTTAGCCAGGAGCCCTATGCATTATGTCTCCAGCCCAGGAAAATTTGCCAAACTTGGGGACCATTGTGGAGAACACCCTCCTCTGGCTGCAGTGACTACCTGAGAAGGAGCACATCAGCTGAGTACACGGACCTGAGACAGGGAAGCACTCCCAGGTCCACAGTTCAGACATAGGCCAGTGAACCACTGCTAGCCTGCACCCCCCGACTGCTGATCCAGAACCGCTGTCATGGTGAAAACAAGGGCGTAACATGAACAGCTTACAAGTGATAAATATTTTGACTTAGCATGGATTCTGCTAAACAAGGATATTAGTGTAGGCTTTTCTTATTTGTTTCAAATATCTGTATGGTAGATATTGTATAATGTTGTGTGTTGTGTTATGTGATTTGACCTCATTTGAGTTTTGTTATGCTACCTACCTGTTAAGGCTATCCTTTAATGTTTATGGAGAGACCATACAGAACATCTCCATCTCTAGATGCAGTAGATGTGATGCTTTCAGAAAAACTTTCTAAGATTAAATTAACACATTTGCCATTTACTCCTCAGATAAACCTGCCTTCCTCTCTTCACTAGCTTCTCTGTTCCTAAGAGGAAGATGTTGACATGGCAAATCAAAACAATACACAGTGTCTGGAAAGCTATTCCATGTCAGAAGAAATGAGAGACTGAGAATTTAGCTCACTGCTTTCTCAGTGACATTATACCTGAGATTTCTTAATACGGTCTTGATTAACTAACCTGTTATTTAACTGACGAGAGAGAAAATATCAATACCAAAAGCCACTATCTAGCTTGCAAGCAAACACATCTTCAGAAATTGAAGTTTAATGCAGACACTCTTGAATTAACATTCATCTTTTTAAAACAGCTACTTGCTGTATGTACTGAAGCCTGTTCTTGTACTCATAAAACGAGAGCCCTAAGCCAGTCTATTGTGCCAGACCAGATCAGCTGTATCTAGGACTACAGAGAATCATGAAAATAGGACTGTAGGGTACTCTGGTTACTCCACAGTAAATCATAGTATTTTCTGCACTCCTACACTATCATTATTAAAAGACCAACAACTGTAATAGCCTCATCTATTCTCAGAGCTCAACAAAGGTATCTATTCTATGTTTCGAATCAAGAAACGTACTGATAGTTGTGTAAATCTCCTGCAGGTGTTCAGACCAGCCAGATACATACTGCTTCTTAACAGAATTGTGGAGATTTCTTAGGAAGGCAAATAGTGGCATTGCCACAGAATGAATAATCTCAGCAGCCTGTGCAGTTTAAAATGTTCAAACGTATCTATCTACCTGACTGCATTTCACATATGCCTTAAAAACAGTGCACAAAAACTCAGATCATCCAAAATAAAACAGGTCATGATTTTCTGGTTTTCAGGTCAACCTAGGTATTCATTGTTTATGGAAGTTCAATTTGCATTTGAATGTTTAACCTCTTTCATTGATAATAACTCTCCTTAGAAGCAACTTTTGTAGCAACAGGATGTTCCAGAGCTTTCTCCACACCGAAACCACGTACACTGCAGGATTTCTTTTGAGTCTGGAGCACCACTGCCAAAATCAAAATTACCTTCACTACAAGATACTGATGAAAGAAAAGCCCATGACTGGAAAACTACTCTGTTGTGCAAAAATTAACAATCAAAGAAATGCATTGCACCTGTACTAAGCAGTTTCAAGATAAATCACAAAAAAAAGGCACTTTTTTATTTGAAAAGTTAAATTTTACTTCCTGGGTAAGATAATAGATATGGGCTGGCCAAATAAGTTTTGTGTCAGTCATGGATCTACATTTTCCCATGTTAGAGAAACAATTCTGGTGCTGGCAGTTATACAAGCACATTCTCAGCCATTAAGAAAATAAGTTCAGTTTGAAATCTGAGTCCAGATTAGAACCTCCACCATCGGTAATTTTTTTGTTTGGTTTGCATATTAAGATCAGTGAAACATTGTGGAACTGATATTGACAGAGTAACATTAATGCAGATCATATTTCTTTGCAAGCTTCCTTACAAGGTTCCGGGTTGTACTCTTTGACACACTGTGTATAAGTATGCAAGTGCACATGTGTGTCTCTGAAGGAATATGAACACCAAGAGATAGTAATACCATCTATGTGGAAGCAAGCTTACAGGAGCCAGAAAAAAGGATAGTGTTTGCTAATAGCTTCAGGATAGTTCGAAGAGAAAAAATACTGGCAAATTCTTATCCCAATTCAGAGTTACTCTGAAAAGGGTCTAATAAGTAGATGTAAATAACTATGACTAGAAAAATAAGTAGAATGTTCTTCGATGTACTTTGACCCTGATTGTGATGATTTACGTATAGCACACCACCAGAGTACAGACATACCATCTGGAGTCACTAGACGTGAAACTGTAAAATCACCCGTGTGTTACCTGACTTACTGTCAGGCCTCTAGAATAGATATCATCACAGTCCAAAGTGTTATATTTAGGTCACTTCATCTCCAGTTTACTTCACAATACTTTTGGTGAGAAAAATGGCAATTGTAATTATTTCACATAGTGCTAAAAGGAATTCTACTGAAGGGAGGAAAGAAACAAAAACTTAAAAATACAGCAATACTGGAATTTTTTCCCTCTTACTGTAGAAGCTTACTGTCAGCTTAAGAGAACTTGCAAGCCTGTAGCAAGTTTTTTTCTTATGCTTGATAAATGTGCCACAACTAAATTATAAATTATTTGTGGTAGGATAATTATATGATTACAGGAGGAATCAGGAAAGGCATCTTTTCCTTTTTTAGCAATTGTATATACAAAGGAGAGCCTGTATGTTCTCATACATCCATGTTCCTCATGCAAACAGAAATGAAAAGTTAGTGCAAGCTGAATGAAAAATGAACTTACTTGTATTTATGAATATCATTATTTACACAGCTGTGAATTATATTACAGCTCAAAAATGGTTATATAAACAAAGTTACAGAATAACCCGAGTTCACTGTTGTATGAATAACAAGACTTGCCAATGTTAATGCTTAACTTTTTTTTATAGTGAATCCTTTCAAAAATATTACTGATAATAAATAGCTGTTCCATACTGCTACATTTCAAAATTCACTAACAATGGGCTGTGATCTGTTAAAACAAAATTTTAGGAAAAAAAAATTTCATTTATTTGTCAATGCCTTTTCTATTAAAGACACAGAAATTTAAGATTTAAGCCCCATAGTTTTTCTCTTCATACTGATAATTTGAAAAAAATACTATCAGTTAAATAACACCTCAGCTGTAGAGCTAGTATTTCCAAATAAACACAAGAGCTATACATAGATTCATAGATAAACAGTCATTTTTCCTGTTTGAGAAAACAAATTTTTTTAAAAAAATACTTGTAAACTTTTCATACAGTGCAATAAGAGACTTCACTATTTACACAGAAACAAATCCATTGTGTTCTACCAGCTTGTTCAACCACATCATCTTACTAGTGTTGCAAATACTCTGATAAATAAATTAAATTTGATTATATATAAAAGAGCCAGGTTTGATTAAAAAGTAAAATCGCAAAATATAGGAGTGTGAAGTTTGCAGTGTAGCTATAGGAACTTGGGAACTTCTGGAGATGTACTATGTGTAACCATAAGAATTGGAGTATTGTTTAAAATCAGTTAACCACAGAAACGTTGACAAAGATTTTTGATCTGTAATGTTTTGTTTTAAGAAACTAAGGAAACCATTATGGATACCAGTCTGCTGCTTGGAAACCCCTTACCTTTCCCATCTTGATCTAATTAACTCCAATCAGTAGACTTAAGTGAGATTAACCAATGATTGTTTTAACATAAGAATATTAATAAGATGGTGTGACTGAAGGACCAATCATTAGAAAGGTTAAATATAACAATGGACATAGTATACATTTTTATGTAAACTAATATAGATGATGGTGAAAATCTTACTGTGCAGAATCACTTAAGAGAGGTCAAGAAGCGGACAACTGAGGAAGACTATGGAAGACCACCAGAGAGCTTCTGAAGACCACCAGAGACTTTCACTGTGCCTGTGTAAAAAGACATTCATATATGCTAATGATTTACTGGAAAGTTAATGATTATGTATAACATTTCCAGAAACTTAGTGAATATGTATAACAGGTGTGTATTTAACCTGCACAGTTAGACTAAACAGGTGCACATGATAGGTGGAGTGATCCCCCATGTGCCTAACGCTGCAATAAAGGAGTGCCAGCTTCTTAACTTCTCATTACTGTTAATGAGTTTTGTTCCGGATTTCAGTAACAATAGGATAGACGAAGAACTAAGATTCTTCTCCTAGAATACAATTTTTTTAATTCTGGTTTGAATATTTTTTATTTCACTTTTGAATTAGGGATGTTGACCCTACTTAGGATGTATAAACCCACTACCTGAAATCTGCATTAGCTACAATAAGAGACATTTTGTTCACTTAGCAACAAAACAGGTTACAAAGAATTCTTGTTATTTAATGACTGCCATCTGGGTTTCTATACAGTTTCAGGGTGTCCCGATTCAATGTCAGGGAAGGTTTCAATATGATCCCAAGAGCGAGATTAAAACATAAACAAGGTCAAATGCTGTATATCCAAAAGAGTTTTTATTATCAAAAGTAGAAAATAGTAGCAATAGGATAGAATGGAAGAAAAGGCAGAAATCAAGCAAGCAGTCGGGATAGAGTTGCAAAGATAGACACCACCATGGATTCAGCAGTGTCCCGTTGGTCCTCAGTCTTCAATTCTTCAGTGGTGGGTGCACACCACAGCTTGTTTCCGTGGGTTTTTATAGTGCATAGTTCAATGATGCATGCACATACGTAACATTCATGCACTGTTCACTCACTGCAGGTTTCATCTATCACATGACCGTTGCATGGTCAACACTAGAAACCAGTACTTATCTCAAAGACTACAGTTTCCATGAAAATGGTACTTTACACATTCCTGCATGCTTCATCAGGTCCAGCCCATTTCTTCCCCTGGATGCCTCAATGGCTTCGTAATTGTCCTTAGGACAGAGGAGTGTCCTGCTTAAACAGGCCATCCCAGAGACAAATGGCTTGAGATAAACAGTTCACAGTTCAGTCTCTCACATGAAACAATTCTTGAGATGAATGGCTTGAGATGACAGTCCAGTCTCTCACACCTAACAATCTTTGAGACAAACAGCTCAAG
>JAOBAS010000072.1:26375096-26387296 GCA_025311575.1 Elanoides forficatus
TTGGTAAACGGAGCAGGGAGTATAAAGAAAAAAAAAAAAAAAAGAAAAAAAAAAAAATAAACTAAGCAAATGGTAGAAAGGGCCATATATTAAAAAGTAGATAACACAAAAAAGTTGAAAATTTGAAGTCAAAATACAAAGGCTACACTGCTGTGTTTATGCCAGTAATTCTGAAGGCAGTCATAGGGAATAATCCATTTTCCTAGTTCTCTGCAGGAAAGAGGTATTTGTTGTCATGAAAGACTTACAGTTCTCTTAAGAACCAGGTACACAAACTGCAAAGACTCAGCTGAAATGCTAACAGACTTCCCAATGGAAAGAGCTAAGTTTAATGGGAAGAAACAAAAAGGAGGAATGTGTTATGTGATTTATTTTTTTTTTCCCTACCTGTCTAGGACTTACAATTTTGAAGACACAGTCGTGTGAAAATATTTCTTAAGATAACTTTGCAATAGTGATGAGAATGTCAAAACTGAGGATAAAACCCAAAACCCACTAAGTCAAGTAAAATTTTCCATCACCTGTGTTGATGATTTTGGAATACAAACATTTCCATTCTGGAACATACATATAGCTCACCTAGTACTATATCCTGTGCCAGATAATGGCTTCTACTAAGTACCTTTGATGAGGGTATGAAAACTCTATACAAGGCTAATTTATTACAAACTCCTTCTAATGGAAGTTCCACCCCAAAGCCGAAGAAGCAAAGGTTGACTTGCTTCCTTGAGTGTGGGACTTTATTTCACCTAGAATCCCCTTTTTTTAGATCACTTTAATTCTAAAGCATCATTACTTGCAGAATTAAATAATATTAATTAAATAATGGCATTGATAAAAAAGAGTATTCATTCTTTTTGGAATTGTATCCTTTCAGTTACATTAATGATTATCATACTCTTATATAATAAAATAGGCAGAAATAGGAATCTGGTTTCCCTGCTCTTTAGCACCCATTATTTTCTGTGGTTTTTTCTGTCCTGTAGGGTTTGAGATTTTATTATCAAGAGGAAAATAAACCCCTTCTTCACTTTTTTTTTTTTTTTTAATTAATTTTTCTCCATACCCCCACGGTTTTTTGTGGCCTTAGTTTCACCACATCTGGAATATCTATTTTCAGATGAAGTGCTATAGACCAGATTCCAGCTGAGCAACTCACTTACCTAATGACATTATTTGATACTTTCAGTATTACTTTTCATTCTGTCCCTAACAGATCTTGTCCTAACACAAAAAGCCTTGAATATTGGTCACAGGAATATGTGCATGAATTAAAAATTTTAATTAATGTGTTATTAGAGCAACTAAAGGAGTATTACTTGCCATAATCAGGAGTGACAAGTCCATATACAATGGATTATCTGTTTCAAGGATCAGAAATGCAAGCACCCACATGTGCATTAGTTTGGTATTTCTTATTATTAATAATAATAATAATAATAATGCATCATGCATAATAAGGAAAATCATGTGCATCATGGTCTTCAGATCCATCAGCACAGATAAACAAGTATAGTGGGAAGAAAAAATAAATCCCAAGATAATTATTATAATTATTATAATGTAAGTAACCAGAATGGTTTGGAATTGCAGATATGAAACAGCTTCCAGAAGAAATTCTGGTCCATAAAAAGATGAGTTTTCATTTGTATCATTAAACAAAGGACTGAATGGCAAAAGGAGAGAACGCATTTTCTAAAGAGATTAATGTATACTTTCATAATGTACTCTATTTTCGTACTTGAACCTTTTAGCTCTGTGTTTGCACTTCCATTTTTTCTTCTTCTTTTCCATCTGTCATTACAAATCTTATTTTATAATAGCCCACTATTAGGTCAGTCAGAAAGGGAGCAAATTCATCTTAGTTATTTTATCAACTCTTACATCTGTTACACTTCAGGTTTCTATGATAGTTCTTAACCTGCATTTTTGTCAGGCATATCATTCTGAAAATTGCACTTTTTTAATGAATTTTCCCTGTTTTCCTTTCTCTTTAAGATAGTTTTTAGTAGGATTTGCATGAAATCTATCTTGTAATTTCTGACTATATAACAGTGTGAGAATTTCACTTGTGCAAACACAAACTATAGTAATTATAGTTGGCTCTTTCAATAGCCTGATTGATTAAGTGCAAGATGTTCTGAGAAGTTTGAGGAATTATTTTCTGTCATTTAATTGTATCTTATGGCTTGAAACATGCTGAGATTAGTAGTAGTATAAACAAAACAAGTCCAGGAAAGTGCATTTTATTGTTTACATGAAGAACAACCATATTTGGCCAAGTCATCAACATTTGAAAGTAATTTTTGGTGAAAATGTCAACACCTGAAACAACATCTGAAAAAGGCATTTACAGATACCATTTATAAATTATTTTCTAAGAATTATGGGGAGGCAGGTGAATGCTTTAAAGATACAACCTGTTGTTGGGTCTGCTCCATCTTCTCATATTTCCATGATGCTGCAAGGACACCCCAAATTTACTGTGACTATTTCCTACAGGGATGGTACTTAACCAGCTTTCCAGGAAATTGGCATGGACTCCTCCACCACAGCCAACATGTCCGTAGACATTAGGCCTAAAAGCAGAAAGACTACAATGAAGAACATGCACCTTTCATAAGGCCAGGAGACAAACACATCTAGTGCAGACTTTCATAAGACACAAAGGTAGAATAGACTTCCAAAAGGAGAAATTCTCTTTCACTTTTCACTCTTAATGATCACTGAACGTTGCTTGGACTAAAAAGAACATAAACTGGTGAAAGAAAACAGACCCTGAGGGGAATCATGGGAGAATTAAGAGTCCCTTTGGGATGGCACCCAGAAATGTAAGGACAAGTAGAGAAAGCTTGAACAATGCTTAGGGAACACTGCAGTCTGATGAAGAAGCAAACACTCAACAGAACACAGAAGATAGTGAATGATCTGAGGCTAAAGAGTCTGTGCTGCAATTTTATAGACCTAAGTCCCAGATAAGAAATATGAACCCAGTTTGGATCTAAGACAAAATAGTTCAAGTGTGGTTACTACAAAACGCAGAATTAAATTTTGGCAAACCACCCAGACTAAGCCATTTAAATATATCACCTCTTCCAGGCTATCACTTAGGAAGAACAACCACCCTAGATAATCCAAATACTACAAGAAAAGATATGAGAGGTAAAAATCATGCAGTGCTCAGAATCAGAGTTCACAGAATGTCAGTACATGGATCTGCACATGAATCACCAGCCAAGACAGTACATAGTGTTTGGAGAAAGATGAAAGAACTACAGTGAAATGTATCATTTTGCAAACCTCAGCAGAGCATGCACAGCATGGACAAATCAGATAACAAGAGGGCTATTAGTTCAGAGGCACTCTTCAAAAAAGCTGCAGGCAGTGTTGAAGCACAACGAGGAATCTAGTAATTTTGGCACAGGTGACTACACTTATGTTTGTAACAGTGAATTAGTACTGAAAAAAAAACCCAAAACTGGGCAGTAGGAAGGAAATAGGTGAAACTCAAGGCTCAAAGGCTTATCTTTCCAAATGGAGTTCTGTGTCAAATGCTTGAGGAAGAGCATGTATTCAATTTATAACAGCACTGAGGAAAAAGTACCAATTACTGGATTCAAAACCTGTCATGTCCACAGTTTTTGCAAGAGGTTGTTCTCACTGGTGGAACTGATTCCTCAACTGTGGACAAGTTCAAAGAGTAATTGCTTTCAGAAAAAGGGAAGCTGTCAATAAAGTATAAAATAAAAATACTGGGGCCCAGTTTTCTGCCCCTATGAAAATTCTTCTGACCTTAAGGAGAGGGATAAAAGACAAATTGGATAGGTTTACTTCTCTGGGAATTATAAAGCAAGTAGAAAAAGAAGAAAAGGCTTTTATACTAGCTGGTCACACTAGTGAAATCAAGCAAAGCAAGCAATGAGGAAAAAAGAATGAAGCTTTGTCTTCTAAAGATGTTAAAATATTGCTAAATAAAGGTGTGAAAAGACAAAAGTGTTTCCAGTACATACAAGTAGAAAATTCTGGAAGAGATGTTCCTTGTCAAGTATTTTTCTAGGCTTCATGAATCAGTAGGATTCTGGACAATGAAACAGAAGAACAAAATTTGTATTTTGAGACTTTCAAGATCTGTTTTGGGGAACAGTTTCTTCAGATAATACCTAGGTAATTCACAGGGAAATTCAACCATTTTTTAGTTGTATAGAAGGCAGTAAAGTTCACTGAAATTCTATTTCAATTGTGAAGGAAAAACAGTAGACGTCTATAAGCAGACATAATAAACACTTCTGGAAAAAGAGCTGCTCTTGGACTAGAGTTTAAAAAAAAAATTGAATTCTATAATGCAAAAGTACCACAGGTGTTATTTAATTTAGCAAGGTGTTAACACAACAAGTTAGTACAACAGAGGTGTATAGGGGATCCAACAAAACACAGACCTTACTAGCACAGGCAAGGAAGATCTTAAAGAGCTCCTTCGGAGGATAAACTTCTTGTCCAGACCAGTCATCTGAGAATGATACAACACAGAGATGCCCAATGAATGTGCCATACAACCTTCAATCACAAAACTGAACTGGTAACTTAAGGAGATTCACCTTTTTAGGGGAGACCACAATAAGACAGTAAGAGCCAGTAAGGAGAAAATCAGATTTCTACAGTGCCGGTGAAGACTTTCAGAACACTATATGGGTGTAAAAAGCTAGTGACCAGACACATACAGGTTATAGAGCTTTTGAAGCAAAAGAACAACATGAATTCATTGTGCACAAACAGAAAAGAAAGCTCTGGCCTTCCCTGAAGTTTTGCACACAGTTTTGAAGTTTTACTTGCAGGAGACAAACATTAAACCGAAACTAGCTCTTTTTGCCACTGCCAGTAAGGGCAAACTTGGCATGGTAACCTTATAATGGAACACTAGCCAGCACTTTCAGCAGTTTTCACTGCTGCAGAAATTGAAAAATCTCTTTGTAAATTCCCGCTACTGTGACTCCTGTGAGCTGCCTTTTGAGAAAAGGAGTTTGAGGCATGGACTCTGGACAAGATTTTGCATCAGCAAATTACAGACTAGTATTAGGAAACCACTGAAGTCACCTGGCAACAACTTTTTCAAAGAGCTGTAAGCAAATATCTAACGCCAGACCAGATACCCAAGATAAATGAAGATACATGATGAGTTGCAAAAGCAAATAAAAAATGTCACTATGAGATAAGATCTCAGGACCTACTAGTGTTTCTTAAAAATTATCTGTTTACCTGACAGGAAAATTTCACCACAGACAGCAGTGATGTTACGAGAGATTGCTTTACCAATAATGGAGTCACTGCAGAAAAAGGAAAGAGGTTGCACTCCCTACCTGACTCCCTTTCCCACATTGTGGCACGGTTCTGCATGAGAAGTGTGTTTTCCAGCCCATAATGTACGGAGGGACTCCCTTCATACCAAACAACACTCACAGGTTGATTCAATAGGTGGAGGGCTCTGGTCCTGCACTGACATCAGTGACCCTGCAGCGCAAAGACATTTCTTCACACTGTTAACACCTTCATCAACATAAACTGTAGAGAGACACGTAGCACATTTTTTGGTTTTCTGCAGGGCAGGAACTGTACTATACAGTGATAACTTGACCTTAAGGATGACTACAATAACTAGACAAAGTATCATACAGCAGAAAATGTAAAGACAGAGAGAGAAAAGGTGATGTGGATGAGACAGAGGTTAAGACAGCAACAAAAAGCGAATTCAGGTCAAAAGGGGTTGGAAGGTAAATACAAATAGAAAACAAGGGAGGGAAAATAGACAGGAAGTCCTGGGACAGAAAAGGCAGAAGCAAAAGTGATTAACAATACAGTCAGGATCAAAGGTAACAGAGGCAGAAACAGTCAGATGGGAGAGGAAAAAGAAGCCAATGGAAAAGGGACAGAAAAATGGCAGAAAGTGCAGAAGACCCTAGACCCTGTGGAAGGAGGCCTTCCTCTCTGGAGGCTGGAATAGAGCCAATGACCTATGCAAGTCTGCACACTCCTGTAGCACAAAAGACATCTCTCTCCTGATATTGGCAGATTCGTGCTCCAATGCCAGAACCTTCTTATTAAAAAAGTAATTTTTAATTACAAACTATGCCATAAAGCAAATGCTAAGGGGGCTTTTTTTAAGGTTATGGGAATTCTTTTTTAGGAATTACCCAGCTCTTGAGTGGATGACCTTGAAATCTTAACATTTTTGCATGTAATCCATTTTGAATGCTATGTATACACAACAGAGAAACACAGAAAGATGTGGTTATTTGACTCCTTCAAAATGCAACTACTCGAACTTGACTTTAACCTTTGTACTGCAGTTGCCAGGTGCATTCTATAGTTATTCATCATTTTCACACATCAAGTGCACCTTAGTTCCTTTGTTTTAACACTCTAAAATAAAGTGCCGAGCAGCTGGCCAGGTTGTTCTTTCTGTTTATCCAGAGGTCAGAGGAAATGTGAACATATGAAATCTTGTTAATATGCTTAAAAGGTAAGACAATCTCAGCCCTACTTCAGTGTACAGTCTGCTTTTTTAATAAAACACTTTTCATCTTGCTAGGAGAGGAGGGATTTTTTTAATTGTGACTAGGGAATCAGAATGGATAAAGTTTCATTTAATTTAAAAGTTCATCTGATTCATGCTCAGCATCCATGCTTGCCTTTCTGAAGGCAAAAGATGATGCTTTGTACATTTTTTCTACCCACACTAGGAAGACTTGATCAACCTCTGTAAATAATACATTGGCACTAATTTCTGTGCTCATGGCCAGAGGCAAGACTGCATGGTGTCTGCTAATGAAAATAATTGTGAGGAGACAGAGGACAAAATAGACAGTGAGAAATAATATCAAACTTTTAAAAAACCTTTAAATTACAAATAGCTGTCTACTGTTTTCTCTTTGTTTGTATAGGGAAAAAAGCTGACTAAATTAGACTTAGTAAATTATTCATAAAAAGTAATTTATTAATCAAATTTCACTTTTTCTATTTGTGAACTAAGATCAAATTTCTCAAGTATATTTGATATTCAAAACTATTCATGTATTTCTTCACTTCACTTTTTTTCTTCTACACAGCAATCATAAGCAATACGGTACAAATACCAAGATAGAAAAGGTTTTGTGAATTGGGCTTGATGTTGGGGCTGGACCAATGGTCCAGAATTCCACTCCTTTAAGTTTTGCAAGCTATTTTGCAAGTCCACAACAGGGTGATATCTGTTCACATAACACGAATTCAGTGTGGAATCTGAATTTTTATTACTTCATTCAAACGTATCGAAAAGATTGATATTGTGTCAACAAGACAAACATCTCTACTTAAAAATTTCTCGTCAACTCTGGTCACAATGAAAGAATAATGAAAAGCACAGTCATGCCTGAATCAAAATGGGTTTTTGTTTTTTCATGGAGGTGTATATTTGTGGAAAACCTGGATTATTTCTGGCTCATGTTATAAATGTTTTTGGAGCTAAACTGTATGTATACCTTAATATTTATTATGCCTGTCTGGACTGTCTTTTCTTCATATTCTTTCCTCTTTTCAGATTTTCATTCTAACCAAACTGCTTTCACATGTTAATGAGCTCCTAGCTAAATCACATTGAATTTCATTGGCCTGGGGCAAGGGGACAAAACTTGGGACCCTGTGGAGTGTTTTCACTTCTTCCCTATCTTATTTTCTCCCTAAAGTTGGGAGAGACAATGCCTTGTGGTTTCATTCCCTGTTGACTTGTCTTCCTGCTTTTTCTAGCGTCCTTCTTCATCCTCCATGTTTGACATCACAGCACAGGGATTGGAGAATAGCTGCTGAATAGTAAAGGACCAGTTGGCTAAAAAGATTCTTCTTCTCTCTAAAGCCTCCTCCCCATGCTGCCCCAATTATTTCCAAATTGCTCTAGATGCTTGCAGCTGGAACTGCCACCTATTTTTGGTTTCCGTGTTAAGTGTGAAGAACCAGGAATAAGGAGGAGTGTCAGGGCATTAGCAAGGACAAGGAGATAGTGCTATGAACACAAAAATTCTGTTAGCCCAAGGGCCAAAGAAAGGTCCCAGCCCTATTGCCATCTGATATGAGCAGCTGTAAAGGTGGCCTGCTTAGAAGGGGAAAATTAGTGAATAGAATAAAATGTCTACTGAAAAATACTGACAGAGAAATTGCCTCCCAACCTGAGAGCTGTGAGCCTGGGAACTAGGCTTTGGAACCAGAAACGTCCTTGAAAATTGCAGCTGGCCTCTTTGAAGTACAGCTGTCACACCTAGAAAGCAAAGACATTCTGAGCTATCATGTATAAGCACAAAACCAACAAACAGTAGCAGCAACTTATCATGTGGAAAAGTGGAAACAGTCTGGAAAAATAAAGTGGGTCTGAAAGAACAGAAAACATCATCATCATTGGCTGCTACAGATGAAAAATAGAAATTAATGGCACCTATTTGCAGTTTGAAGCTGTGGTGTCCTATGTCCTCTTATCTCTATGATGTAAAAGGGGACTTAATTTTTATCCAAAATGGAGCCTCTCTCTGAGAACTTCCCATGCTGCATGTGCCTTTCTTTTCCTAAGCAGGTTGAATCCCACACAAACTTTCTACGAGACGTTGGACTCCCCTCAGGGATGCCTGGCTGGCACTAGCCACCTTGACACGACCATTTTTGAGGTGAGACTCTGTCTGTATCTTATTGGTCCCCCTTTGGACCCACTTTTCGTAGGTTCATCTTCACACCTCTGGGATGGTTGGGTACCCCTCTGCGATCAGTTTGTCCTCTCCTTTGGTATGGTTTGGCCCCTTCTGAAATCTCTATAATTCAGTTGATACTGGTATTATATATATCCATATAAATAAATTATCTTAAGTATATCTGGTGTCATGTTGTTGATAAGCTTGTTCACTAGTGATAAGTTTGTAGTAACCTGTAATAGTATATACCTACTTGACTGTTACTGTTATATTGCTTGTTGCTGTATGACTGGTTGCTGCTATTGTTTACTGTTGCCATACTACTGATTGGTGCTGTATTACTGATTGCTGATAGTAATTTATAATAGCTTTATAATTATATGTATACACTTTAATAATCATAAGTATACTTGCTAGTGGTGATTTTTGTGGTAGTTTGCTTGCTAGTGGTAATTTTTGTGGTATTTGTGGTAATCTGTAATAAAGTAGAGAAATGTACAGAGTAAAGCCTCTGTGTCCTTGTGAGCTGTGGAACCCTACAAACCTATGGTCATGATCTCTACATGCTTTAGGTCATGACACCATCATTCCACCATCTATCCAAATCATTGTCAGTAACGTGGAGATCCAACAACTCGAGTCCTCCTCTCTTTTGATCTACCTTCTCCTTCCCTGTCAACACATCTCTCTCCTCCCTTTAGTTAATTTGCCAGCAATTCATCCTCTCTCTTCTTCCAGACTTACCAATCAATTTTCTGACACATGAACAATTTTCTTCCTCAATCCATCACCTGTATCTCTGGCCTCCTGTTGCATTAAAAAGTAAAGAATTTTGGCAGAAGATAAACCCTCCCTCTTGCATTCCAGCTTGTCCTCAGATGCTAGAGAAGCTGCGGAAGGCTAGGTTTAATTTCTAAGTGATGTTCAATTCAATGCTATAAGTCCAGTCGTGTTCAATATGCTGAACTATCACAATGATGGATGCACTTATAGCACACTGTACTCTCAGCTTAGCAGTGTTCAACACGTGAATTATAAGACTTAGGGAGTTTGGTTGCATTAACAAACTATCACAACTAGGTTAATGAGCAGTGCAGTTTATTAAAGCTTATTAAAGTTTATTAAACTACAGGTTCTTTTGAATTGCCGGTGATAAATACACTGTCTACAAAGCACATGCGAATAATAATACAGTCAACTGTAAGCACACTAAATTGTGGAAAACTCTATAGAGATTTCTAAGTTTCCTGGGGAAGCGCTTGGTATAACCAAGGGCTTGAATCTTACCCAACAGGTGTCCCTATGGGGTGGATGAGAAGTTCAGGCTGTCAACTGATCCCAAAAGTCAGAGATATCCTCCTGACTTGTCTATGACGGTGTCTTCCCTAACATTCCTCCTCTCTTAAGCCCTTTTATATTTTCTTATTTTTTCAGTGGAGATGAGTGACTTTACTCATACATACCTTTACTTTGATTGGTATAAAGTTCTCTCACTTTGCTTTTAAAAGTATATGCTAGAGAAAATTCAGAGCACATGCTCAGTGAGGGGTGGTCATACGTTGGAGGTGGGTAGTTTTGGGGATGAAGGTGTGTTTTGCTATTATAATGAGATTATAATGAGCAAAGTTCACCCACAGAACATGATTTAGCATGTCACTACTCCAACACTGGGCATTTAGGATATAAATCAGAAGTAAGGCCATAGCGTTGGCAGAAACCGATTGTTTCACCTCCTTGCTTCAGTAGTTTCAATGCAGAGACCTTCCATTCTTGTTCTTAGTGTTCCAGTTCCCCAACCCTGTGGTGATATCACAGACCCTGGCTGTGGTGTCTCCACTCAGCTCCATCCTCTGTGTTGTTTCTCAGAGTCAGCATACCAAGCTCCCCTGGTGTTGCTAACATCTAAGTTTGCAGGTTGTGTTGCTTAGGGAATTATTATGGGACAGATTTCTTGCATATCCACTGCATTCCACCCTGGAGGTTTACCTTCCCTTAAAGTGGGACAGAGGGGGGATGTCATATCTGTAAGTCACCTCCAGCAATCATTCCACACCTCCAAATAAATTCTCTCCACAGGACCCCTAATCATTACTTTTGTCTATCACCTATTCAGCCTCCAGTGTTGACAATTTAACCAGCTCCACAGTCAAACATCTCCTCTATTAATTAAATGTCCAAACTATAATTTCTACTATTTTTATTATCATTACTACCAATAATAAAGACAAAAACATTTGGCGAAAATCTTCAAAGTCTTACATAAACTCACTTCATTAGAGCTAGAAAAAATTCTCCACAGTACAACACAGTATTTTAAATTCGTTTGGCACCTATCACAGGAATGGATTGCATGCCCCAGAACTAAATGAATATGGGAGACATTCAATATATTCTCACACGCTTTGGCATTTGGGCATTACATCAACTGGCCTCAGGTATATGTAAACAGAGACTTGTGCGTCCTGCAGTCACAGGAATCATTTGTTGAGCCGTAGGCCAATAAACCAAGAATTATCTGATGCCACGGACAGTGACAAGAAGTCACTTTCTGTTATCAATTTTTGGCTAAGGAATTATCATCTGTTTAGCAGCCGTGTTTATCCTTTTATAATCCTCTGTCAAGGACTGAAAAGAAGCCTGAATAACAGCAATAGAAGATAGTCCTTTTAAGGATATCTTCCTCAAAAGAAATGTGTGTTGTGGTCTTAATAATTTGAGTGTTTGTGTGTGGTTTGGCAAAAACAGCTTTGCACAAATGACAGAAGAAACTTGCAGAGGTCACACAATTTTTTTCCTGCAACTAAGTTCCCACTACAGCAGTGTGTGCCTTATTCTTTCAGTTCTATATATTGACTTTATGAAGAACTGAGGCAGCAGTTCTCAAGCAATCAAACCAATGGGAGACTGCCTCATGAAATATCACTGGGCCTTCTCCTTGCTTCCGCTTTTAAAAGACTTACAAAATGGAATGCATGGTATAATTTTTTGTATGACCAATTGCTGCAAACCCCGCAGAGGGATTAATCAGAGAGTGGCCTACGCAACTGTGAATAGGATGAAAGGTGATCTAATATGCAACCTCTCTACTACACTAGCTTTAAGTGCTTGAGAATTTCTGACATGAAGGGAATTTGGCAAGTACTATATAATGTTAGCTAGCTACTGTATTGGCTTTATGTGGCAAGGTTTTGGTAGCGGCGGGGGGTTACAGGGGTGACTTCTGTAAGAAGCTGCTGGAAGCTTTGTTGTTTGTGTTGAACAAGGCCAATACCAGCCGGCTCTAAGTTGGACCCGCCACCGGCCAAGGCAGAGCCAATCAGTGATAGTGGTAACGCCTCTGTGATAACATTTTTAAGAAGGAAAAAAAAGTTCCTGGGGCAGAAGGAAAATGGCAGCCGGAGAGAGTGTGAGAACATGTAAAAGAAACAACCCTGCAGACACCAAGGTCAGTGAAGAAGGAGGGGGAGGAGATGCTCCAGGCGCCGGAGCAGAGATTCC
>JAOBAS010000072.1:26410871-26426684 GCA_025311575.1 Elanoides forficatus
AGGGGGAGAATCATGTCCCTCAACCTGCTGGTCACACTTCTCTTGATGCAGCCCAGGATACAGTTGGCTTTCTGGGCTGTGAGCACACATTGCTGGCTCGTATACAGTTTTGCATCCACCAATATCCCCAAGTCCTTCTCCAAAGGCTTGTTCTCAATCCTTTCATCTCCCAGTCTGTATCCATGATTGCCCCATCACAGGTGCAGGACCTTGGACTTGGCCTTGTTGAACTTCATGAGGTTTGCACGAGCCCAGCTCTCTAGAATGTCATATATATTCTCACTAGTGGACAATAATCCTGCCCAGCTAGAGAAGGGAGCAGGATGAGGCCACTGGTCCTATCTATGTTCATGTGAGTGCTCTGAGTGTCTGTCTGTGATCTGTGTGTCTGGCCATGTACATATGTATGTACCCACATAGTGTATATGTGTGCTTTGCGTGCATGTGCCTGGTGGTAATTCATCTTCAGCCTCACAACCAGTTGACCTGGGGACATGGAGCAGCAGCAGCCTCAGCTGTTTTGGGCTGATGGATCCAGCATGATATATTTTCTCTAACACTGTTCTGTTCAATAACTATTCTCAAAGGCTGTAGAACTTTATTTTCTTGTTAGGAGTACCATGTGGTGTTAGTATACAGGAATGTACTAACAAAAGAAAGATGCATTAACACAGGTATAAACTGGAAGCTGAACAGAAGATTTGGGTTTATTAACATATACCCATGCATACTACTGTAAAACAGAAAGGCAACAAAACTGGTGAAGGGTCTAGAGCACAAGTGCTATGAGGAGCAGCTGAGGGAGCTGGGGTTGTTTAGCCTCGAGAAAAGGAGGCTCAGGGGAGACCTTACCGCTCTCTACAACTACATGAAAGGAGGCTGTAGCGAGGTAAGTGTCAGTATCTTTTCCCAAGTTAACAAGTGATAGGACAAGAGGAAACAGCCTCAAGTTGCACCACAGGAGGTTTAGATTGGATATTAGGAAAAATTTCTTCACAGAAAGGGTTGTCAGGCATGGGGACAGGCTGCCCAGGGAAGCAGTTGAGTCACCATCCCTGAAGGTATTTAAGAGACCTGTAGATGTGGCTTTTAGGGACATGGTTTAGTGGTGGATTTGGTAGTGTCAGGTTAACAGTTGCACTCGATAATCTTAAACGTCTTTCCCAAAGTAACCAATTCTATGATTCTAAGTAGCTGAGGTTAGAGGATGGGGAAAACAAAGATCTTATGAGACAATCCTTTGATTTTCCCCAGGAAGATCAAGATTTTGCCACTGTGTCAGGACATTCAGTTAAGGGCCTTCCTAAAACACTGTGGTGGTCTTAGGTGTAGCAGGCTTCTCACTGGTTCCCGTTTTTCCAGACCAGAATAAGATGGTTTTATTGATTTCTGTGGCCTAGTTTAACAACTGGGTTTCTCCAAGAAAGCTGAAATTTTCCAATGAAACTAGTTTCTTGATTGTCTAACAATGCCCAGCCCTTTGAGTTAAGCTTATTTTTGACATTACAAAACTTAAGCTAACTGTGCTAGAACAATGAATAGATTTTATTTCTGTAGTATTTGCAACTGAACTGATAGAATGACAGTGAAAAAACTGATAAATTAAGTGTACTTAATATATATAAATTAAATATATAGAGATTCCTATCACTCGTACGCTATTCTCAGTATAAAATCCAGCTCTATTAAAAAAAAGAGCAGTGAAGAATTTTTCGTTTTATAACAGATCTTGTATATAACAGTAAGATAGTGATTCAGGCAAGTTTCTATCCAGTTTTTGGAGATTAATTAAAACCATTTCATGAATATTTTTTTTTGTGGTCTATAATTAACAATGCAGCATTTGGACAAAAGACATGTTATGGACAGGTATTAGTATGTGTCACCTCATAAATCTTTAATTTGTTCAGCAGAATAGAATAATACATAGTGATGTGAACTGGAATATTTGCTTTTTCTATTTCGTTTGTCCCATTTTTCCTGTACATATACCCTGCACAGCCAGAAATCCAAAAGTTCGTGATCTCATTGATTTTATGCTTTCTTCCACTCTCCAATACCCTCACACTGTGTTCTGTGAAATAACTGTATATATGAATTATATATATAGTTTTATATATAGTTTCTAATATATGTAGCTTACATATAGTTACATATATTCCATATATGTGAAATAATTATATATTAATTTAACAGTGAAACAGTAAATTGAGTGATCCTTTTTTTACTCAGTACTAACATCCCTTTGTTGGCCTTTTCACAGGGAAGGTTAAGCACTCAACCTAATCCCTCAAACAGAAGGGTGTTTATAGTTGTTGGTTTGGTTCAAGTCTAATAGGTCATCGCAGACTTGGTATCTGAATGACTGAATATTGTAGAAAACTGCTCACAGGGGGTCTTAAAAGCAGTCTGACTTAGGGAGAAGCTGATATGCCTTTCCACCTGCAAAAAGAGATCTTACAGGAACAAGTAGTCATGCAACTCTTGTGTATCTTTTTTGACCTAATTTTTTTCTCCTGAAAGTTCCTATTACTGTTGCAGTTTCACTAATACTGGTACAAGGATGCCTTGTATAGTCACAAAGTCATCAATCTCTTGTATTTTCACCTACAGCTTTGCAGGATCTGTGTCTTTTTTAATCTGAAACATGCATACATGCTCAGGAACATGTGAAACAGTGTAAAAACAAATCTATCTCCGAAGGACTTAATAGATGCCTGTTGTAGAAGTGTTACAAACAATGAAAGTGTATGAGATATTGAGTCATCAGAATATATGCTTGCTTAATAATTTTTTACTTCAAATAAAAATGTCGTGGTCATATGAGAATAACATCTCAAAATACTGACTATCATGCTAAAATACGCATTCATGTATGTCACTTAGGCCATGCAATAACTGTGACAGTGCAAATTCCTTGCATTCTTTAATCTTTAGTTTGCTGACTCTTATAATATCCTTCCAAGGATCCAATGGCAATGCAATTATCCTGTTTAGAAATGACATATTCAGGCCCAGACAAGCTAAACAACTGATCCAAGGTCTTCAAGGTACCCTGTCCCAAATAAGGTATTGAGACCACTTCTAAAACTAAGGCTAGTGCCCTATTTTAAAGGTCCTGGGGTTTGAAGCATAAATGTCCCTTTTACTGTAGTTTCCCTGATCTGTGTGCCAGGTAAGGAGCAAGGGCAGAACACAGACATAGAGGTCACCCTCCAGTAATGAGAAACTGCAGCTGGAGAAAAGTCTATTTAACATTCCTTCACCCCCAAGAAATCAGCTGAGGCATGGAGAAATCTGGACATTAAACTAATGATAAGAAAGAACGTCCTCTTCTGTGTAAGAATAAAAATGTGGAAAGATCAGCCTTCATGCTTCAGGCATAGCTTTCCTTGGTAGATATGCTTCTGCTAAAGCATTTGGCATTAGTTGCTGTGAGACATAGGAAACTACACTAATTGAAAAACTCACCTGATTTGCAAAAGTAATTCCTAGGTCTCTACATTCCCAGCAATGTAACCACTGATTTTCAAAGATGCTGGCTATCTGTTCCCCACTGATCAGATATCTAGCTTAAGAGACTTGTTTTGGCTTATGAAAGGGTTTAGTTTCCTGATTTCCAGGCCTTTGCATTGAAATGAAAGTCTTGTCTCTTCCACACTGCAGCTTAAAACACAACTGTTATTCACTGTGGTGTATTATAGTAACATATCAAACAAAAGTAAGCTCTCTTGTGACCCTTTGAGTCAAATAGAAGTACTTAAGAGTAAATTTAATCCCATAATGGCCAAATGTTACAGTAAGTTCCTAAGCCTATAACTAAAATGTAATTGCAGTGGTACTCAGAAAATCAAGTTTTGTATTCCCAAGTAGTTTATGTTTGTTTTTTACAGCATAGTAATTGTAATCCTTGCAATGACCATTCACATAAATTTCCAAATTCAATGCTTGCCATCAACTTCTTACCTAAGTTAATATTTCAGTATTGGTCTATACATTAAATTACAGCAATCAGGAGACAACAGAGCAGGATCTCCAATAATTATTGATAAATTACTTGATGTGTGTTTGTGTGCATGCATACACGTATATATGTTTTTATCATGTTCATTGCAACTTACCTCATAATTACAAGACACAAGTGTTCTTTGTAATGAAGCTTTTGTGTGTTTGTTTTTAATACTCTCATAGGTACACACTTTTAAGCATCTACCCCTAAGAATAACCTGGTAGACTTAAGTTTTCCCATCTTTCACAGTTAATTTTCCTGAGCATCACAGAAAAGTGTTCACATTTTTCTAGAGAATGAATAACTATTTTGCACAAGGCATAAACAGACTTATGACTACAGTATGTCTAATAAAACTGCTCTTTAAAAAGTCCCAGGGCTTTAAAAATTAGTTTCAGAAGTTTTTTATCTGATTTCCCTACGGAGCTCTTATGCTGAATTCAGGCTGAAGACTAACCCTTTCTGTAGGCATGGAGTATAATGGGTCAGAAAGTGAAGGGGAACACATATAGGGTAAAAGCAAACACAGATACAACACAGGAGGCACCCAGACAGAGAGACACAGAGGCTAGCTTTTAAATGCTGTGCAGAAAATGATGTTTCTGCAGTTTCAGCTACCCTAATTGTAGGAATAAAAAGCAAGCTTACTGAGCAAAACCAGATGAAACATAGCCTAGATGCAAAGTTTGGAATCATACTCTGTCCAGCTCCAAGGATGCTTGGAGATTTGACTGTGACTTGGGAGTGAGACAGTTTTTAATTCTGATCTAAAGCCTGTAAGTTTGGGGAAATATATATTTCTCCCTGCAGATAACTGTTCTGTAGAACAATTGGTCACAGTTGTAAGATTCAGCACTTGCTAGTGTGCTTATTAGGTGATATTTATCCTTAAACTATAAATATATTTTACAGACTGCTTGTCAAACAGTAGATTGAAATAACTGTCCTTAATTGCCTGAATGCAGCCATAATGGCACATCACTTTGGGGTTTCTCACGTAACAGGCTGCATACAAACTGATGCAAAGCTGCATTCTCTTAATTTAAAAAAAGTATTCAGTACATGGTCTTTTACTTTACACTTTCTCATTTTGATTTGTTTTCCAAGTAAGCTTTTGACAGCTTAGAAAGCATTATGTTTGGAAAGGGATTTGGGAAGTGGATTTTTCCTCCAGAAGGTGAGGCCAAGAAATGCATCAGTCACTCTTTTTGCTTTCTGACAGTTCAAGTCACCAAAGGCATTTGATAAACTTTAATCACTGTCACAACTATAAAGGTCACACATGGAATTGAAAGCACAAATCAGCTACATCACTGAAACATAAGTGAGTGAGAGGGAAGAGTGTGTGTGTACACGCATACATGTGTGCATGTGAGACAATGCATTTCACAAAAACACCATGAAAAAGTAGCACGTTGTTTTCAGTGTAAGAGTAGTAGAAAAGTATGAAGTTCTTAAATAAAGTGCTCTCATATTATTTCAATATGGTTGTTTGCAATTTGCATTAAGTTATAGCATAAATGTTTTAAAATGCCATTTGATAATATAGCAATTATGTCAAGAAAAGTAGAATTAGTACTTTTCGCACTCCCTTAAATTTAACAATAACACATATCACACAATGGTTTGTTCATTCTACCACACTGGAGAATTATTGACTTGAACAGAAAATGCAGCATTTGAATCTATTCCAGTTTTTTAATAATTATAAACAATTTATAAAAAGATCAGCAATTTTCTTCCCCAGATGTTCAACGCATTTTGGTCTATTAAAATGGTGAGCTGCTTTAGGATTTGAAGTTTCTGAAAGTTTACCAAATTCAGAAGCTACAGTATATTTCACAGACTCATAGAATCATTTAGTTTGGAAAAGACCTCAAGATCATTGAGTCCAACTATCCTCTATGCCCACTAAACCATGTTATGGAGTACCCCATCTATGTGCTTTTTGAATACCTGCAGGGATGGTGACTCAACCACTTCCCTGGGCAGCCTGTTCCAATACCTGACAACCCATTTATTTGCAAAAACTGTGACATACTTGAACAGCGACTGTGTCAGAGGTATGCTGCAAACAGAGAGCTCAGGAAATATACAGAGATCCCATGTATGTTAATTTTGTTATTCCCAAGGAAAGATGAAAGTGTAACTATGAAGACAGTATTCTATTACTCTTCATGGAGAATGATCTAATGACATACATAGAGTAAGCATGATGAACTTGCTTATCTGTTTCATTAGGAAGCTGTACTGCCACTTTCATATACACACATGCGCATATACACACACAAAACCTGCCAGATTCAGACCTGCAGCCCATGCTTATATTGCTGTGCACATATGTTGTAGCTTCCATGACTCCAGGAAAAAAACAAACAAGTCTATCCAGGTGATATTTGTCTTATGACATGAAGCAGAGGAAGATAGCTCCATGGCTGTAAATACAAATAATCCTTGAAAACCAGGCCCATATGTCTCCCATCCCTGTTTTGAACCTTCCTACCTGACTCCCTGGATCCCATGAACCTATGTTAATGATAATCTTTCTTTTTTATCTATAAGATGAAATTTTATGCATTGTGATTTACCGTTGTTACTATTATTGGAATACATGTAAACCATATCATGTCAGCACCCTAATCCTGAGATGAAATCCTCTTGTACTAAGTACTCTACAAGCAGTGAAGTACACACTGCATAGACAAGAGATGGCAACAGACAGATCCAAAAATTACAAGGAATCAATAAGACAGTAATAGTCAGTATGCTAGGCAATATATGGAAGCTAACCTAGAGCAAACTGCTGCCAAATATATGTAAAGGACAACAATAAACTTCTGAGGTACAGCAAATGCTCAACATTCACAAGAATCTGTCGTGCAAAATCATGCACTGGTCTGCTTAAACAAATCAGTGTCTACAAATCAGTTTACACTGCTTTTTCAAAATGGTTTCATTCCCTTTCTTCAGGAATTATTTAAAGCTATATGTATTAAATCTTAGGAGTTTCTTATGCCAAAGTCTCCATAAAATCTTGGATGCTGAGCAAACAACAGCTAGCTGTGAGCTACAGTGATCAGCAGCTAGTCCTTTCTTATATCTGATGCACTTTCTTAGTATGAAAATGCTGTCATCTGTTTCAGTAGCTTATTATGAACTGACAGATTTACTATTATTATTACAAACTATAAAACACACAAAAAATCTGCAGATCTACTGTGCAACAAAAGCTTTCTTTTTCTAAATAAGGTTCTTGAATTCAATACAGTATTTAAATGGAATGGATACTTTCACTGATGCCCAGAATATATCACAGCTTATTTAGCAGGTGAATAGTAAACTGTTTAGGTGTGTATGTCACATATTATTGTTAAAGATAATATTTAAAATACTTAAGATTTAGTCATAACATTTCTTTTTTTATGTTTGGTGCTCAGTCAGTAAGTTTTGAAAAGTTAATTCAGATTCTTTACCACTGGACCAGTTGTAACAGACCTCATGGCCTCCCTTTCACCTCACTTTCAAAAAAAATTCTCAGTAAAGTTATTAATGACTGATAGAGTTTACAATGTTTGCAGAAATCCTAACACAGTTAACAGTGCAGTTCACACAGTACAAGGACATGCCTTGTAGTACAGTATACAAGGTTCAAAAGATATCAGAGGGCTGACACTGGATATAAGTTACCAGTTTTTTCCTTGCCTAGAAGTAGCACAAAACTTTGCTTAGTATTGATGCAGGTATGAGTAATTTGCCCCGAACAGAAAAGAGTCACTGAGTTCACATGAAACATAGGAGAACTATCTATCACCTCAGGAACTAACCCAGCATAATATTAAAAGACTACTCCATAAATTTAGTGGTTTCCCAATGCAGTTCCTACTTTTCTAAGTAAAATAAAGCTTCCTGAGAGATTCAGCTCACTGTCTTCTTCTCTCTCTCTTAAATACATTTGGTTTACCTTAAAAAAGGAATGTGTCTATACGTAATCTTAAGGGAGTCAAGCCCTACTTACTAATACAAGGGTCAAAGCGAAGATGCTAGAATCAGCTGTCATGTATTTTTGTTGTTTGAGAGAGATTATGACTGACTGAAAACTTATCTGCCCTGTAGTCAGGATCTCTCTCCAAGATTTTGATTCAGCATAAAGTCAAGCTCAGCAATAACAATCAGATCTCTGAAAGCTTGCAAAGATTACACTAGAAGTTCACCAAGGTAATTTTATCACTCCTGCTTTCAAATAAGAAAGGATAGATATACTAACCAAGTCATATTTAGATTTTTTCAAATAAGATGTAATATACCTCAAGGGTCACAAAAAAAAGATGTAGAAATAGCTTTCAAATCTGAGATCATCAGAGACTATGTACTCCACATTGATTTAACTAGCAATCGTTTTACAAAGTTTGTTCTTAATTCTTTGGGGTGATCTTCATTGTATGACATATCACTTGGGAGCCTTAAACTTGTGACAAAACTACTGGGTTTTGCAATATAAAAAAATGTGGATAAATCCAAATGCTCTTATATCATTAATCAGTGGAAATTTACAGCTCCATCCCACAGTAGTACCAACAGACTGTTAAGAGCTGCTGGTTCTTTTTTCTTCAGCCAACTCATTTGAAGCTTTAACTCTGTCATGCCTAAAGGAAATACCATATACATTCATTACTTTTTGTTGACTTTTTAAAGAAAATAATGTGAAGAAATGTAATAGTAAACTTTAATGATTATGCAGAATTATACATTAAAAGTTATGGATGGTGTTGTGGAAATCTGTTATTAACAACTACATGATGATGATAACCTAATACTTTACATGACATTTCAAAGTATTTCGTATGTGCAACCTTGTAAATGCACACCTTTAGGATTAATGCACTTCATATAGAAAAAAGCCACTACAAAAACAAAGTTAAATGTTTAAAAAATAGATTTAATTAATAACACTATAACTTTGAGTACTGATTCTCCTCAGCTAGAAGGGAACAGAAGAGGAGGAGGAAGCAGCAGTTGAGCTCTGCAAAAGTTCAAGGAATAAGCTGCTGAGGCAAAAGATGCCTAGTTCTAATCATAGCTTAGACAGAGGGTACCAAATTATATTAGTTTTAAAGGACATATCATTTGCACTAGCATTTATTTCATAGATGAATTTAGTTCAAAACTCATGGGTCTCCTCCTCTGATGATTCTAATTTTTTGATTACAGCTTCATATGCTGTCCATAAACCCTGCTCCCTGTGGAGCAGCACTATAAGCCTATCTTTCTTCTCTAAGCTTCAAGTGTATGAAAAATTCTTCTTGTGATTCTTGCCCTGTCCAATCACACTATTCAGAGACTCAGCACAGCAACATTATGCCACAAAAATTGTTAAATATTAATTTAAGTAAATCTAAGTAAATTTAATTATTTATTTAAGTAAATTTAAGTAAAACATTTAGTTAATTTAAATAAATTTATGTAAAGCATTAATAGGGAATCTATTTTTCAGAACTTCAAAAATTGTTCTTGGCTTCCTCGGTTTCAATCCTTACAACTTAAAGAGAACAGAGAACATAAATAGGAATCAATAAAGACCGACAGCTTAGAAATTATATTGCAAACTTGTTTGCAACAAGCAGACCATCACAGTCTCGGCATCATCATACACCTTGAGATCAGCCTGACTATCTGGTCAATGGTAAACAGAATTGTCGTTAGACATGATCTGAGGTCAGGCAAGCCACCAGACCTTATATTTATGAAGATTTAACAAACCAACTCTCTTTTCCTGGCCTGCTGGGCTATTACGTTACTGAGCCTGAACTGAAAAGGGAATTAAAAGTAAGTCATTACAGTATATGTTTGACCTGGATACAGGTGAAGAAATACTTTCCATATTTCCATAATTAAAAATGCGTAAATCCTCTATGTCTTTACATTACCATCTAATTTCATTTAATTCCCAGCAGGACTTCCATACTTATCTGGATAACTCTTCAGATACGCTTCCTCTGCATACTACATACAACTTGGTATTGTTCAAAATTCACTCTAATACTTTCTAAATTCAGTCATTCACACACTGTATCTGTTCTTTTGCTAAAGTACTGCCACCTGAACTGGGTGAGCTCTCCTTTTGTTGTTATCTGCCCACCTTTCTCCCTCCTCCTCTAAAAGGAAACAATAAAAGCTGAATGGACATACATTTTTCCAGAGCTTTGGAATCAAAAATTATTTTATTCAACACTTATGGAGCTCATTCTCTGATAAAACATTATCATGATTTATTATTATCATTATTTAATTACCAACCCAGGCAATTCTAATACATTGCCAAATGGATTGCTAAATGGCTCATCATGTCTTTCTGATGAATGAAGATACCTTAACCGTATAGTTGGTGTATGGCTGCCCAGAATCTGAACTAGGGAAGTATTAGGGTTTCAAAAAGTTCTGAATTTTTTTTTAAATAATATTCTTTATCATGTACACAGAGAATGGATTTTTTTTTTAATAATGATTAGACAGACAATTACTAAAAAACTTGTGCTTTACTCTTCTAAAGACGAAGCCATAGCAACTTTAAAATCCCCACAGAAATAAATCAGAATGTAAAGTTTAAACCACGCAACTCATTTTGGATACATCCATGCAGAAACCAATGATGATAATCATAAAAGTCCATGCCATTGCATGTGAAATGGGCACTTAATCTACAGTTAAAGCTTTCCATAAAATACCTCTGTAATTCAGAACTACCTATCACAATGATATGTTAGCACAACACAGTTAAAATTTATACAGAAGACCAAATACTAGGCCCTTTCTTCATGCTACATGTTACGGACAAATACTGCTTCTTTACCTGTGCTGTGCCAGGATATGCCATGATGCTCTACATGTCCACACATTGAAATACAAAGTCTGTAGAGGAAGTTAGAAGCTTTCATTATTCAGTTCAATTTACATTAATTAAAATTAGAGTTAAGTGGTATGAAGAATTAATTTTATTATCAGTTTTCCCACTGAAATATCTGTAAGAAAACATGCAAGTAGCTGCACATATGATCCTTTCTTTAAGCAAACATTGAACACTATTTTAATTTGAAAGTTTTAGTGGCTGAGAAGAAAGAAGATGAAAAGAAATGGAAGCAAAAAAAAAAAAAAAAAGGAAAGAAAACTACTGAAGATAAAATTAATAAATTAGCTGTAGGTGTTCTTTTAAAAAACAAATGCAAACAACCTCCTCTTCCAGCCTTTCAGCTAAATCAAATTTTGTAATAAACTGTTTATCCTGGACATACATCCATCTAACTTCTTCCCATCTCTGTTTCTTAACGCAACAACATACTTATAACACAATGGTGGGAAAGTTCTCCATCCCAATGTCATGGTTTAACCCCAGCCAGCAACTGGCACCATGCAGTCACTCACTCACTCTTCCACCCCTCCCTGGTGGGATGGGGAGGACAATTAAAACAAATAAAACTTGTGGACTAAGAACAGTTTAATAATTGAAATAAAAAATATAAAATAATAATAACAACAACAATAGTAGTGAAAAGGAAGATAACAAAAAGATAGTGAAATATAACCCAAGAAAGACAAGTGATGCACAATGCAATTGCTCATCACCCACTGACTGATGCTCAGCCAGTCCCCAAGCAGTGATCCATCCCTCCTGGCCAACTCGCCCCAGTTTGTATACTGAGCATGACGTTCTATGGTATGGAATGTCCCTTTGGCTAGTTCGGGTCAGCTGTCCTGGCCATGCTCCCTCTCAGCTTCTTGTGCACCTGCTCACTGGTGGAGCATGGGAAAGTGAAAAATCCTTAACTTAGGTTAAGTGCTACTCAGCAACAACTAAAACATCAGTGTGTTATTAACAATGTTCCCATACTAAATCCAAAACACAACACTATACCAGCTACTAGGAAGGAAATTGACTCTATGCCAGCCAAAACCAGGACACATCTCTGATTACAAATGAAGTCATATGTCTTTTTGATTATTATTACTCCTTTCCAGCACCTACCACAGAAGATTTTCTTGTTAAGAAACACCAACCACACACAAACCCAGAAAGACAACACCTTGAAAATTACAAGACTTTCCCATAATACGCCCTAGGAGCCTCTCTCCTTAGAACTGTACTTAGCCACTCTTCCTATTTGAATTCTTACCCACCAAAAAGAATCTAACTAATCATCTAGATCATGTCTGTGTCTGCAGCCTATAACTTCTTTATAACTTCATGTTCTCCCACTCCATTCCCAGAGAATTCTCACACTGTCTTTCCCTAGTTTTGGACTGCAAGAAGTGGGAGTCTTCTGCCTTCTCTTCTTTCTCCTCCTCACTTTCTCCTCTCCTCACTTTCCACAGCAGTTGGGAGAAAAGGGATTCATAAAGTCAATTATTATGAGAGAAGACAGCAATTTCAATTAGCACAGCACTTTTCATGTAACATGATGTCTCAAGGCACTTGAAAATAACATATTGTAAGAGGACTCAGTTATTTTTAGTGTAATTTTTAACTGTTGCCACCTACTCTACCAACTCACTTTCCCTCTGCCCACTTGACTTGAAGTATAGATCATGCATAACTCTCTGCAATTAACAAGTCAGAGCAGGAAGACAGAAAAAGCAGCAGTTTTTAATTCATTAGCTTTTCACCTTTGGAGACCTGTGCTTAATGCTTACTTCATGCCTGTCTGCCCCAGGCTTATGTTGATGTATCTGCTTCTCTTTCTGAGCCCATGTCATCATTAAATAATGATTTAATCCAACCATATTAAAAAAAAAAAAGATTCTACAAGGACAGAGAATAAACTCTACTGTCTCATTTTCTTGTGCATGAATGTGTATTACAGGAGCTGAAAGGCAAAAGCAAGATCTTATACTTTTCACTGAATAGACTTTTCAGTGTTCTTCTCTTTTATGTCTATTTTAATCTCCCCTTCTTTGGGAGGAATTAATTGGGAAATTACAAGTGGTATTGTATACTAGCTTTCTTGCTGAACTGACTCCTTTCATTTGTGAGAGTAGGCTAGTGGGTATGTCAGCCATGGGGTCATTCTGCAGTGGCTTTCTCTCTAAGTCACCTCTGAATGATTTAAGGTTCTTTTCATCATGCCAACACGTTCTTGATCATGTCAATTCCCGCACCTCTAGCACTGCTACCATTTGCTGATCTTTCTCAGTTAGGGGCTCCCACATTTCTCATCAGGAAATTCCAGTGGAAAGTGTGGAGTATGTGCTGGACACTACGTTTATGCAATCTAATCACAATGCTTATTCTATTTGTCCTGACCACATCAAAAAAGAGACCCTGGAGTGTACAACTGCCTTATATTCTGCAAACTAGTTCTATGTCAAGTCAATAAAGTAATGGAAAATATTATGCATGTTAATGGCCTAGATATCCAATATGATCTCTAGTGGCCCTTTTCAGCCTTGCCTTTCTGCAATTCCAACTGAATGTGTAACTATTAATTTTGCATTTGCAACTTTCTTTTGAAAAGGTAAATAGTCAGCTCAATCTTTCTTTTCCATACCTTCATAATTTCACAGTCATTAACAGATCTTAACTCCCAGTGTCTTTTCAAGGACTATCCCTATTTTAAAGACCAGAAAATGAGACAATTGCAACTGGCCCATACTGTACTCACACACACTCACACACAGACTTGTGAAAGTCTGCAAAACCTTTCACATAGGTGAAAGCTATTAATTAGACTCTAGACCTCTGTATTGCCTTGTGCAGAAAGGAGCTGCTGCCTGACACTGCTGTGGAAAACCATGAATTCACATGTATCATGATGGTAGCCAAAGGCTAGGTAACCCTGCACTGAACCATCTGTCCTTCCTTTGAACACACAAAGTACTATACAGGTAATGACATTGGTAAGTGGCTTGAAGGGTAAATGCTCTGTTTTGTAACCTGTGTTGGTTGTACCACAAGTTTAAATACTTCAAGTAGCTGTAGCCAGCTATGAGATGCTGGCAAAACAATGGAGTTTATGAGGAACTCTGACCAAGCAAATATCCTAACAATTTTAAAGCCTCTCCTGAGACAGATTACCCATAGGTGTGGAGAACAAATGTTCCCCAAATTCTGCAAAGTACTGAATAATTTTTAAAAAATTTTAAGGGGATCTTTTCAGCTTGAAATTTTGTGTGTTATAAATTATGTGTTACTCCCACTGTGATTCTGTTGAGAATACCTCTAACTGGACCTGATATGTGTGCAGTGTACTGCTGCTTTTCAGCTTTGACTATTTCCTGATCCTTTAAAATTATAACTGCCTTGACTCTTTCTTTTATTTCCTTAAGAAGAAATCTTCCCCTTTTCATTCAATTATGTGTTAGACAATTAATTTGAACTGAATGCTTCTTGCTAGTTTTTTTGGAAGGCTGCTGATTTCAATAGCTGTATATATATCATAACATTGTTGTTTGTCCTTTCAAATTATTGACCACACACCTAAATGAATAGTGCACTGTGGCAACTGCAGCTGTAAAGCCTAGAAAAGCTTTATGTCACATATTTTCCATTCATTGTGTTGTAAAGAACACAACAGTTTAAGCACTCATTATCACACCTTCTAGTCTGGCCAAATAGCACTTCAATGGCCTTTATCCTAATTACATGAAAGAAAAATCTTTTACATTCATCAAGTTGCAAAATCTAGGCCATTATACATAACAGCTGTGCAGATTAAACAACCTCAAAATACATTCTCCCACTTCAATCCAGTTATCTAAAAACATCTGTAAATGTCACATGGTTTCTGCATAAAACCAACCACCTAATCATTTGGAGATCAGTATCATGAGCCCTTTACTTTTCATCCCTTAGCTGTCTCAAATCATGTCAGAATATGTTTTCTATGCATTGTTATAATAAATTACATTCAACAAAGACATCTAAACACATTTCCCAGAAGAAAACACAAAATAAAAGCCTATGGAATAATTCTGGGACTGCCCCAAGCACATTTACTATGATGTCTTTATGCACTGCCTTTAGGTTCTGCACTCAGTGAATCTGATACCTTGTTCCATAACAAGGGTGGGAATGTGACTATCAGACTAAAAGTCTTTCTAACATTTCTTGTGTACTTTTAAAGTGTTTTCATTTTCTGAAGTATTCTCAGGAAGAAAGGACCATATTGTTTTCAAAGTACAACTGTTCTCTGTGTTCTCTTATGCACTGTCTTTAAAAACAGCTTTAATATACACTCTACACTTAAGTAACAATGCATTTACACTGATCTATCTTCTGCTACAAATGGCCATCCAGGACAGTGCTCATAGGAATACTTTTCAACACATTACCTCACTTGGCAAGTATCATGTGTGTAGACTTTGCATTCAAACATGATATTAATTGTTTCAGGTAGCGCACAATGATAGTTTTCCATATGTTTCAGGTTTTAGTCACTAGCTAAGTCTTCAATTCCAATTTAACCAACTCTGTAATTCCACTTAGTCCTACCTCAGGTACTTTCTATTCCTTTCCTTCACCTAGTGGCTAAGCAACAATTCAACTACTGAAGTTCCTCATGCAGAAAGTGCACTTAATTTCCTGTAATTCTTATTTTGTTTGACTATTTGTTTGTTTGTTTTACCACAGTAACACATGCCTTTGGAGCTGACAGAGTTACAGTCATGAAAAACAGCTAGGGCTGTGTACATATGCCAGCTACAAAAGAAAAGAAAAAGAAGAAGAAAAAAAAAAAAAAGAAAAAAAAGGAAAGGAAAGGAAAGGAAAGGAAAGGAAAGGAAAGGAAAGGAAAGGAAAGGAAAGGAAAGGAAAGGAA
>JAOBAS010000072.1:26435858-26450998 GCA_025311575.1 Elanoides forficatus
CCGTCCAGCTGAGGAGGGGGAGTGATAGAGCGGCTTAGGTGGGCACCTGGCGCCCAGCCAGGGTCAACCCACCACACCACTAAACCTTCTTATCTACTGAAGAGCTGGGCAGTAAGTCACTAACATAACAAAACATGCTATTCTGTAGAGAAAATACAACAGTGATGTTCTAGCATTACAACTTTCTAGACATGCTGGGTAACGTTTTATCCTATTACATCTTCCAGCTGTATATCAAAATACTTCTCCCTATGGAAATAATGTCTAACGCCTAAGTTAGCTTTCAGCTGCAGCTGTCATGCTCCCTCCTGAGAATTTGAGAATATCTGATCCCCGTGGCTGATACTAAATTGCAACATGTTACCTTGCAACAACAACAAAACAGAACAGATTGGAATCTGAGGAAGGTTTATGAACAGAGATTCAGAAAATTTTGGTCAACAAAGTACTCCAATGTATAATAAAGGATGAGTAAGAAGGAGGAGAGAACCTTTAAAAATTCTAAGTTTAAGTTTTAATAAAAACCTTTCTTCCTCTCTTTGCTACTTTTTCAGACAGCTGCTTTGCCTCAGTACTTTTCAATGGGAATTCACTTGAAACACCTTTTACTTTTTAAGGAAGAGAGAAGTACAGAGAAAATCCACTTTCTAGGAGGACTTTTGTTTTGCACCAGCAGCTTCTCAATCTTTCTGAATCCCAGCAAGAAAGGCATCTCAGGAGAGATTTTATTAATATCCAAGGAAAACCGGTAGCACATTATAAAATTTTACATGTCTTCTGATCTTGGGAACCCTGAGATGATACAGCATGGGTGGACCTCTGGTAAGGACAAGGCATGCTACACAGATTTACTATCTGTGGTGAGGTTTGCTGGCATCATGGTTGAATTTTTATAGAATTTTCTTAGAAGTAATCAACTCTATTCATCTTTTCTACTATTAGGCAAAAGGATATTTATATGAAAACACTTTGCCTCACTTCATAATAAAGACATCATCAGTGCCAAGTGGGTGTCGCCTACAGTTTTCCATTATAATTAGCCAGCTAAGCTTATCACACATTAAGAGATATGTGCAGCATAGTGCAGCCTTGAAGGCCAGGTAATGTGTGCAGTACAGCATGGCACAGTACAAAACAGCGTTAGACCTGTGTCTGCTCAGGTGGATCACTGACATCTTGATGTATGTACAATAGTCCTCCTGCTAGGACCACTACAACGTTCTTAAAGTCAAGCTGTCTAAAGAGCATGTTTTCCACAAACAAGGGCCCACATACACTTTTGTTTCTCTTGTGGAAGTATAAGAATTTCAGACTCAGCATTATCAACAAGATCTCCAAACCCACCTCTTGAAGATACTGGAAAGACAACAACTGCTGAGCTTCTGGAAAAATAAGTTACTCCAGAGTAAAAACAAAATCTCAGACTTGTACGTGTGAGGCAAGTCTTGCACCGAGCAGGAGTTCTGTTTAGGGCCTGAAGAGGGAGAAATTGCAAGTAGAAGGTAAAGAGCTAATGGTCTGCCTCCCAGTGGCACCTCTAAAGCTTGTTAGCTGATAAGGAGCTCAACAGAACAGTTTGTATTAAATCTGTGCATATGTATGTGTACATGCATATAATGCCATGAAAGTTTAAAAGAAAAAAAAATATTTTAAAAAAAAGGCTTTTCATTATCAGGATAATACTAACAAGAAGGGAATATTTAGTTTTTAAATACAGGAAAAGATATTAAATGTGCACCACTTTCCAAACTGTACAACTGCCTCCTCTACGGCCCTTTTCACTCAACCTGAGTTGCCCATCCATGCTAATTTTGGAAAGGACAGAATAATCCCCACTGATTGCTACTGCACAAGCTAACAAAAGCACAAGAACACTGTAATGCCTGTAAGTGTTAGTTGGAAAAATGAGTTAAAATTAATTTAAAAATTAGTTAGTTAAAAAACAAGAACAAATGCTAGCTCTTTACATATTGTGACAAGTTTGTACAAAGCCACCATGGTTGCACCTTGCTGCCACTGTGCATCACCTTTAAGACAGAAGAAAAAAGATTTTAGAGAGGTTTTTAAAGTTCTAGTGGGGATGGTCCAGTCTATCTCCATCATCCTTCTGCTCTCCCATTCAGGAGGAAATAAACTCTCTTTGGACAAGTATATACTTATTTTCATTTTCCACTTTCCACAGGTAGACCATGCCTACTTTACAATGCTAGGGTGTCCAGTCAGCAGTTTCTATCAGCTGACTCCTAGAGCGAGGACATTGATGCAAAAGAAAGTTTGACCTGCTGTATTTGCTAGCGAACAATGTCTAACAATGTTAGACAAACACATGGAAAGAAAACAGAGGAAATCTGATCTTAACATCTTAGAAACACAAACCACAGCAGGATCACATCCAACCATCTCTGTATAATAGCCAGACATAGGAAAAGAGTTGAATGAGATCTTTTATAATCTGAGCTGGCTAGTAAAATGAAAAGCAAACAAAAAATCCACAATATCTCCTTACCAGTAGCAGCCAAGTAAAAAAAAAAAAAAAGATAGTGGTCTTTCCAGACCCAGCTTTCACAGCTGAATTTTTACAGCAGTGATGTCTTGCCATGAAGTAATGTGTACACAACCAGCTACATCTATTCTAAACTAAATATCAGCTAAACAAGACTCCACATTCAAGCAAAACATTTCAATAGGTAGCATTTGATGGATTTCCAAATGCAATTGAGAAGTCAGTATCTTCCATCTCAAACCTTGTCTTGCAGTCCATGCTTTGTTTATTAGTGTTGGCTATTATGAGCCTTTCAGCTAGTTCTGTAATACTAGCTCCATCTCATATTTCCTTTAAGCAGTGATGCCATTTAATTTAAAATATACAGTTCACTGGATGAATCAAGGAAAAATGTGGAATATATATATACCTGGATTGCCTAATTTTAGATGAACTATAAGGGAGAAATTTATATTAGAATAAAATGGCTATAAATCAAAAGCTATTTCATTTTCTGTGGTCATGTAAAAGGCAGAGCTGTTTGAATCCATAATTCAGCTGTCATAATCTCTTAGAGGTATCATTGACCTTCCTTGGAAACTTCTGTCACATAGAGAAGAACAGTTCTGAAGGAATCACACTAAATCATACTGCACTACTGACAGCCAGTTACTTGAAGATAATTTAGCCCACTTTAACAAGTACTTAACAATGAATTGTACTTTTCTATATTCTTATTCTTCACATCTTAATGTAGCAAAGCTGGCATCTCTGTGCAATATATGTGTATAAAACTCAAAGCAAAAATGCATGCCCCACCATGTTTCACTGAGTGTAATCTCCCAAGAGAACTATTAAGATTCTTTCACAGAGCTTCAGATACATATTTTCAATCAGTACTGAACTGGAGGAACTAATGTTTCTGAGGAACATTAGAATAACTTAGATCCATATTTTTTACTGGCACATCTTTGGAAGTATTTAGGAATATAAATTTCCTTTTAAAATAATAATTGTTAATAAATAATGAAAAATCACTTAGCCAGCTACCACTCTAAAATGAATTCTTCTTATTATGTGGTGAATTTTAGCATTGGAATCAGAATGAAGAGCAGCACTGGTTGTAAATAGCTAATAGGTATTGACAGAGGTAGGAAAGGAATTTTGCCACTAAAAAGGTTGGTTACCCCAATTTGGACATTTAGAACACAGTAAATATTTAAAAAACGATGCCTGCTTGTCTAAATATTATCTCATTGATCATATCTGACAAAGGATGGACGAAAACAGCAAAAACACAGGAAAACAGAATGTATACCTGCTCCTTTCCTCACTCAGAAAAAGTTATGTTGAGCCCCACAGGTGCATAAACAATAGTCCATGTATAGTTACCTCTAGCATCTGCAATTTTATTTTTATAGCTACAACCAGAATGACAGCGGCCAGAATTTTTCACGGTAGGGGATGGATAAAGTTCTTACAGTTGTTCATAGTTATAGAGATTAATCTCCTTTATAGAACTACTTTTCATTGCTCATCACTAAACCATTGTTGGTTTTCTCTATTAGTTAAGAATTTTCCATTTTGTTTCGTAAATGATGAAGAAAAAAGGGAGTCAAGTAATGCATTTATGAAGCATTTTGATTTGTCTCAATTTTTTATCATCTATTACAGATACTCTGCCACGTGGGGTTTTTTGGCAAGTCAGAACAGAAGAAACTCAAAATATTTAGGGGCTTTCTGGGAAAAGCACATGAAGTTCCTATTTAATTAATTAGATTTCTAAGAAAAATAAACAAACAACTACTTTATTTTGAATATCATTTAGATTCCGTGAATCATTCTGAACTATATGACAAGCAAAATTTTTACAAAATTAGGCCACTTTTTTGTTTTTTTAAAGAAGGACATAGTGTAGAAACACAAATACTGCACACACTGTAGAACAGATAAAAGTTTTATTTTAACAATGTTATATGACTGTACTGTGACTAGTTCTTCTGGGCTTGGGGATGTGGCTTTTCGTGCATTTAGGCCTGAGAGATGCAGATGATTTGTATTCCAGTTAAACCACTTAACATTTAATTTTTCAGGTTTCCCTTGCACATTTTTGGGGGAAAGCTGGACTGTCAATGCTAGTACTTTCTGAAATAATCATTTGCTGGCTGAAGCTGGGTTCAACAAATGGTGCAAGGTTCAACTAAAGGTCAAGGGTAACTGGTTTTTATCCTGCTGATTAAACAGCTTTACAGAGAAGAGAAGACCATTGAACCAATATGATTGCTGAAGCTTCAGGGGAAAAATGGAAGACCATTAAGAGTAAGCTATGGAAAATGTGGAGTGAAAAAAAGGAAATGCCACTCATATGGCAGTTAAATGAGATTTCCTTTCAAAACATGGGGGTTTTAATTGATTTTAAAAATCCTTTGTAAAGCTTCTCTGTTGCTCTGTAATTCATTTTTTGCAAAGTTCAAGTAAAAGGTGAATTAAATTTTGTCTTTGGTATCATTCACTGTAGTTAAATAAGCATCATTCACCACAGTAGCTTTGTAGTGTACTTGATGCTCTGAGAATAGATAAAAACAAAGGTGAAAAGAACCCTTCAAAATGTAGACATTGTAAAGTCCTTTGTCATTTGAAAGATAGTATCAAAGGAACTTCTACAAAAGAAAAAGGAAAGTGATTCAGGCAAAAATTGTTTGGAGAATAATTTTTCAAATTTGCCTAGCACTTTCCACATACACAGGCTTTTGTGCACACAATGTAATTTATCCCATGGCAACCTCAAATAGATATTACATCTTCATAAGAAAATAGTGAAAATAGCTTATTATTTACTCTGTTTTGTCTTCTTAAGAATGGGATGTAGCAAAGATGTGGACACACACACACACAAAAATTAAGAAAAAAGATGTTTTCATAGCATTCATTTTAGTCTACTTTGTACTGGCTGACTACATTGCAATCATTAGACTAAAGTATCTACATAACCAAGATTTTCTGAGCATCTCAGCATCTGCTCCTATGCCTAGGCTTTTGGTATAATCCAACTCGCATCTGGAACCACATGAAGTTTTATCAACCAAAGCATACAGCCTCAGCACAATTCCGGTTTAAGTACCTAGATCTTCATACAACACCAAGAGAGGTCCTAGCATCTCAGAATAGGATTTACAAACATCAGAAAACTGAGCCATTTTATTTCCACATAACATAGATGACAGAGTAGGCCTATTTCTCTTACAGAAATGGCAACATCTATATCACTCTTTTTTTGCTGTTGCATTTCCTCTCTACATCATTTTTGTTTTGTTTTTACAGAGTTATGAGCCCTTCAGGATATATTTAGGTTGTATCTAAGTGTATCCTCATTTTGTAAAAATCCTTATTTTGTAGTAATGAGTGGGAGCAAGCCTTTCTCATTATCATTTTATATTTTCATTAATGTTTGAAAACTAATCAGTGCCCACAGATAAAATGCAAAATACCGGATGATTCCTGCCAACATCTCTTTAGGATAGTCACTTCTGTGATTTTCTAATGGCAAGTGAATTCCATGAGAACAGCATTTTTTCAACAACAAGGCTAAAACTAGGTTCTGTTATTAAAATTCCACATTTATTTAAAAAAAAAAAAGTTTCCTCTGTGATTTGAAACATGTAGTGTGAGAACTGCAAAAAAACCTGCTTCTTATTTCATTTACAATATTTTTTCTAACCACAGTAACCAGAGGATTTCATTTTAGGCTGTGACAAGCTATGATTGTCAAGGTGGTTTGACTTATATCAAGTTATATATAAAGTTATTATTTATAGAGTCTAAGCCTGGGAGGAGGGGGAGGGGCAAACAAAACAAACACAAGAACAGTAAACTGATATTCCTATTGTCTTATTCTATGGAATATCATCCTTTTTTCTCCCTAATAATGCCTAAAACAGATTGGGTAAAACTGGGTGTTATTACTCTTCATTAACTCCAAATTGCCATTTTAAAGCTTGTCACCTTAAAAAAAAAAGGCTCCTGATGATTCATATTATTTCATTTCACCATTCTGTCCCAGGAAACCTTTGAAAAATAGAAGACATCAAGAAACAATATAAAATTGTACTTCCATGGTGTTGTAAATGCTCTTCATTCAAACCTGGTGTGAATATTCATTTTTTTGCTATGTTCTCCAGATCCTTGGACTAGGAGCATATATGACAGCTTAGACAGACAAATCAGTGCCAATTTAGTGCAATTTGGGGGCTTGCAATCTTGTATTCTAGAATACAAGACAAGACTACTCTCATTTACCTTGCAATGTGTGTATTTATTTCGCTTGAGTGTAGTGGGTTTTATTGCTTTGCCGTTTCAAATGGGATAAAGATCTTTTTTGGAATACAATGTAGTTTGTTAACTAAATGGGAAAAAAGCTCTGGTTTTGTGGCTGTCTGTTGGAAAACACTCTTTCTTTCAGAGTGCACAGGATTAGGAGCCATCCAGGGAGATATATTTGCGTCATTAAAGTACAATACTTACAAAGATCCACCTAAGATTCAATGATGATGATGATGATGTACATAGTATGAAAGATTTTCTACAGGATTAGACATGTCAAAAAAAAAAATTGCAGATAACAAAAGGCACAACATATATTCATTTTCTTCTCACCCCAATTCAAACAAGTCTGTTCCCAAAACCAGCCTTGTTACATGTTAGATAGTCAAGGGGCACAAGAAAGATCATTTTTCGGGGACTTAAGGTTGTTATAATCCCCTGCACTGATGTTTTTGTCATTGCTCCCAGTTTAACTTTGTTTCTGTTCTTTACAATGCAACCCATGTCTCTTTCTTCTTTATACTGTTTTGTGTTACTTTACTGAAGGAGGCAAGGGATGCAGAATGGTGACAGCCTTGACAACTTATCTCTCTGTTTCTTCAGAAAGTATCTCCATACTTTGTTTCATGGGGTCACATATGTCAGCTTCCTTCCTGAGCTGGTGCACATGGATGTTATGTTCGCTGCAGTTTGAAAATACATGTCTGCAGAAGTGGTCCAAAATAAATACTCATAACTTATTATGATATGTGTCAATTTCCTGAAAATGATCCATTTATCTTTTGATTCCATGTTATCTGGAGGTGGATGATCACCATTTAGCTTGGAGACATACCCTTTATTTGTTAGATTTTCTTGGGGGGGTTTCCTGTTTGAGGTCTTTGGGGTTGCTCATTGGGATGTATATTTTGTACTTTCAGAGTGCCCATCACTATGCAGATGCTAATAACATTAAAACACTTAAAGAGCTGAATGTACCAAGCCAAATCTAAAGAAAACACTGAACCTTTTTTTTTTTTTTTTTATTAACTCTAGAGTTAATTTCACACTCATTTTTTTACTAGAACTCTCAGTGAAGCCAGCAAGGAATTTTCTCATGGAACTATGACAAGATTGTGTCTTTAATTGCTCTGGAAATATTAAATAATTGGAAATCAGTTTTTCTGCCAGACATTCTAACTTTAAATACAAATAAGCTTCCTGTAGAATCCAGTAAGAGTTTTAGCTCACAAAAGAGAGAGGAATTTAGTGCCATAAGCAGGAAAGAGCTCTGTAAATCCAATAAAATAACAGAATTTTTTATTTCCCAGGGAAGCTATTTGTAGATTTCTTTAAGGACAGAATTTATTAATGAAGTCCCTAGGCTCAAACTGAGATGTTCTGAATCAGATTTATTGTAACAGAGGTAACAGTTCTTTCAGTACTCTGGTCTTTTAACTTGTGTATATCTTCTTAGCTATTTCCACTTTCCAGAGTAATTTTCACACTGCAGTTCAGTTGAACAGTGTTTCAACTTTATATGAAATCAGGGACAATTTCATATATACTTCAGAGTATCATTTTACTTTTGCCATGCTAGAAGAGTCCTTCCCAAAATCTCAGCCAAGTGGCTCATCCACCATGCCTGACTCTGCTTTTGATTCTAAATCTCACAGATTCTAATTCAAATTATATATATTTGCATGTGTCTAATTATATTGAAGACTAGGAGTACTTCTGCCAGGTGAAGAAATGAAAACTCCATTCCTCTATTGGATAAACTGAGATTTAGGGAGGTTAAGTGGTCTCCAGACTCGTACACTGAAATCTGTAGCAGAATCGGAAGAAAATACATTCTCTAAGTCTTAATCATACCCGTATCATTTCTCATCTGTAACTTCCTTCTTCCTCCATTAAAAACAAGAAGATTCACTAAAAGTTCTTTAAGGTATTTCATGGGGAAGTTCTTAAGTCGACAAGCTAAAGAACATGTTCTTTTGTGAATTATTTCACTGATAGGAATAATGTAGAACTATAAATCAATTTCTCAGAAGATACTAAATGAAAACATCTAGCTGGATACAATGAAGGGGAATTCATTCCCCTAACTAGTCTCAGGGACCTCAATTGTCTTATTTCCTGTGTAAAATAAGAAATATATAAACAATAAAAAAATAGTTAGAGTATTCTATTATTATATATATTACTAACAGGGCAAACTAGTTATATGACAGGAATTGCAAGTCACTGGAAGGAAAGTCTAGCAAAAAACAGCCAAGCTCATTTCTTGTTTCTAACTTGCCAAAGTAAGCTTACAAAGATCACATTAGCTCCTATCATCAAAGACTTTGAAAAAATCAGAGGAAAGTTGTTCCAACTCCTTTGATTGTGGTAAGGGCTTTGAAAATATAGCATTACATTTCAAGCACTTGATTCTTGCCAAAGGCCAAAGTACCCATAGCCCAGAATGGCTCCTTATTATCCTATAGCCAGTTAGGACTAAATCTAATGCACACTAAAACCACAGTTTATTTTGGATCTATGCCCAGAGAAGCACAAAGACTGTATACCCAGTGCATCTTCTAGGATCTGTCTTGATCCTGCTCTTTTATGAACAACTGCTGGCACTCCAGGCACCTAGACCCAATATTAATATCCCAGAAATATTCTGGGATTCCCAGATATATACCTGCACATATCTGGCTGCCTCTAAATCTGTTTTAGACGTGACCCTTATAGACACCAGAATAATTCAGCTTTTTTCATCCACAATTACTCTGTATTATACTCAGTACTGCAGGGTGAAAAGCAACACTGATATACCAAAAGCTTGTGCAGAGCATACAGCTGTCCAGCAGCCATAGACCAGTAAATGAACTCCAGTTCCTTTCATATGTGTCACTGTTTCTTACAATATAACAAGTATTATTCAACTGATTATCACCTCTCTATCATGCTTCCACCACATGTTGTCTAAGTGGTTAATAATCTCATTTGCACAAAAAGAACACAGTCTCTATCACTGTTGAAGTCACATGCTCAACACATTTCACTAAACCATGTGTTTGTAAATGTCCAATGTGCACATTTCCCAACATGTGCGTCCATAGTACAAGACCCTTTCTGTGGCTGACAAATCTCCTGTTTTGATTAACAGTACTTAGCTTCCCTTCCTTACACTCATTTAATTCTTCCAATCTAAGAGGTAAAGGATACTATTTTAATCAGTTACAAGCAGCTAACTACTTAGGCAATGTAACTGTTTCCCTTCTATACCATGAACTCAAAACACAGAATCCATTACATCATGTGAGATGACAGCTGAGATAGGCTTCCTGTTCTTCAAACCTGAAAACATAATTCAAAGTTTCTCCTCTGCGCAGCATTTGCCCTTACTTCATTTCAGGTATTTCATCATTTCAGGTATTTCAAGGTCCTCTGATGCCCAGAATTATCACCAGAATCAGGCAGATTCAGCCCCAAGTCACAGATGCCTGAGGCAGACAGCATTTCAGTACATTACTAAGGCAACTCAGAAAAGTTCCATTTTATGGTCTATAGGTAGCTGACAAATTTTCTCATATAATGGTCTGCTCTGTCCACATAGCACACATACATGTACAGTGTATACTTTTAGATAACTGTCGCACACATACGTGTACAGTGTATACTTTTAGATAACTGTCTCGATAGAATTTCCTTCCAACACATTCTAGTAATGTCTTCTGTTCATGCCACAAATCTTCCTCTTTCGTTTCATTAGATGATTGATGATAATACAGTAGTATTATCAATTTCATTTTTTTTAAACTTCATGCAGAATCTACAGTCCTTTTTGAGGTCCTTAAGTTTTCTACCAATCGACTGTGTAAGTCAAACTCCATATCCAATAGGTGCAGTTTGCAAATTAGGAAAATCTCTTAGTTGTTTTGCTGCCAGACTTGTACCCTGAAGACTTGCTTTACCACTTCTTTCTCTCCCCATTGGTATGAATACAGCAAATCCTTTGTTGATTGTTTCTAAGTATAGACAAATCTTGTTCTCCACATGAATGTAGCGATTCTGAAATACACATGTTCCTGAAGAATATGTAGAGATTCTTTTAACTGTGGCTCTCACTAAAATACAGTTTGCTTCATTCAATGGTTTCCAAATTTTATTTCCAGAATTTTTCCATAATTCGTCATGCAAAGGGAATAATATGCCTAGTAAATTTCACTGGCAGATGTTCTGAACTTTCTTAGGTAATTTTTTGAATATTTGGGTCAGTTTTATATAGCCTTGCTGCAATTTATATTTATTTAATAGACTTTTTTTTATAAAAAGTCTACCATATTTCATACAATGAGCTTCCAAAAAAATTTTAGAGCCACCTTATTCCCTCATCTTCATTGTGCTTGCTTTGGGTAAACCAAATTTCTTCAACCCTGACTTTATTTACTTGGTACTGTCCATTTTGCAAATAGCTACTTAAATGAAGGCAGCTATATTATTACCTTACTCTTACAGTAGCACTTCTTATACTTTTAAAATAACAGCAAGATGAACTTTTTGAAGCTTGCAGCCAACACTAAGCAACAAATAGTATTTCATACTGCATTTAAAAATTATATTTGTTCTTTTGGCTCCAGCTAAGCAAACATACAGCAATTTGTGTATACCTGGAAGGGATAAATAGCATGTTAAGTCTCTTCTAGGCTAGTCCCTTAAAGGTTCTTGTCATAACTATTAGTTCTGCAAATTAGCCTAAGAATGAAAAATATTTTCCCCTCACTTCCTTTCCTCTTGGAGAAAATGCTGTTTAAGCTAAATTTGTTTTGAATATACAGTACTCCTAATATGAGGACTTATTTTTTCTTTTACAGAAACAAAGCAAAAAAGATGCAATTACTTCTATGCTATGCTCTTATATCCAAGATATTTAACCAAGTTGAGAAAAAAAGCTTCAGAACACAGTTGTCACTCCCTTAAAACAGGGCAGTTGTTAGTTTAAATATAATTCTGTTTAAACATAGTTGTACCTGAAAGTGCCTAATGATTTCAGACTTTTTTCATACACACTATTTAAAGAAAAACCCTAAACATTTTAACTGGTTCTTTTCTTGGAGCTGGGGGTGGCATATCAGATGAAATAGAATGGAAAAAAACATCCTTAGACTGTTGTGATTATTTTCAATGTTACATTGACAAGACATTTTTTAAAGGATTTTATAAATTATTTTCTCTGTGAAATTAAAACCTAGTTGCATTTGTTCATAACTGGAACAACAGCTGCAACTGTTGCAACATTTTTTATCCCCTTCCTTACATATTCTAAAAATTACATTACAGCAGATTCCCTACATATTTTTGAAATTTTTTCACTGAAGTGAATTTAATTGGATTCTATTGACATCAAGCTAGAGCTCCCCACAAAACCGTTTATTCAGATACAGTCCTCAGGTGAGGACTTTTTTTATAAAATTCTCATAAGGTATTTTTGTGATGAAGAGACAACTGTAGAGTAAAAACTGTGCTGAGCCTTTTTTGCTGCTAGTTAATTTTAAGACAGAAATATCTTATTGTTTGATTGTTTGTTTGTTTTACTTTTCTTGATTCAGTTATTTAGATTACACTGCTAGTATTTCCTGTTCATTTAAAACTTCACACCCATGTATCCAACCACACATTTTAGACATCTCATTGTTCTCTCACTACAGAATCCTTTTGAATTTTGCAGTTATATTTTTCTTGAATTTATACAAAAGTGTCTTTTTCTCTCATATCTATTAATAATTTAAAATGTTTTTCAGTAGATTTTTTAAATTACATACAGGATTAACAGTGTGTAAGACAGCATGCTTCCTTTCTTTCTTCTCAGAAACTCTGACCCGTCCATCTTCTTTTTTTTTCTTCTGTTTTGATGGATGAAAAGGTGTCTGGATCTGGTGTATGCTGGATCCTTTACAATTTGCTCCTGTCAACCAGATACACATGAAAATTTCCCTTTCAGTCACTTAAATTTGTCTTTCTTTATCTCAAAATTATTGTGAGTGCCACAGTTACCAGTGGGTGTCATTGCTCTCGGCCTTTGCCTTAGCATGGGTCACCCCCACACCAAATGAGACTCCCTCATTTCATCCGGACAAATAGCTCAGAACTGCAATGCCAAAATACACTGGCTGCTGCTTCCAGAGCTACTAGCATGCCAGTATGTGAATGTTCATCAATCAGCTACTTTTGATTACTCCAGAACATGCTTCTGATCCCAGATTTTTGAGAGACTTGATTCATCCAGATATGCTTAGCCCCAAAGCTCAATTCACCATTAGATTAATTACTCAGGTATTTTCATAAGGGATAATGGCACACAGCAAGATGAATACTCATATACTGAAAACCAAGTGCCATAGACATGTGCAATCACTAATGCTTTTATACTATTTAAACTGTATCACACTTAAATCCATTTTTCCTTATATGCGTTTGTTGTTTCCTAAATCATATCATGTTTAATCTTACCAGCTACTAGCATTCTGTTGTGCATCCAGCATGCACTATCTACCTGGTTAATTAACTCATCTAAGCATGCTCTCAGTCTCCAACCTTTATTAATAGCCTGCATTCAAGTGCATGCATATGGCAATATATTCAGAAGACCTTATCTGCATGTTCCCTAGTCTTTACACCCTCACATCCTCCTGTCCTCTCCTTGGCTAATGTACCTCAGACTACAGGTACCCTGTTTTGATTAACCTAGGTTCAGCTACCTGCTGTAGTCATTGCCTCACATATGCATCTCTCAATCATTCATATCGAGAGCAGCTCAGCTTTTTCAGACGCACACTTCACATACTGCTGCTAGATAACAGCTGCGGTAAACTTCCTGCTTTTCAAATCTGCCTGGCCCACAAAATAAACATACTGCCATTTGATAAAGGCTGGCATGATTCAAACACACAAGAGTGTATGAGTCCTCATCCTTTCCTTCTCCCCACCTCCGAAGCCCAATTTCATCAGGTCAGCAGCAATTCTAAGAAAGTCAGTCCCTTGACAGCTACAGCGGGGGAGCTAATAGGAGAAGCTAGTCTGTCTGCTCCTCTGAATGTACTCAGCTAATACAAATCTTATTCCCGATGTCTGCTCCTACCCACAAAAGAGCAGGCATCTAGGAGAGAATGAGAGAAACAGTCTGGCTACACACACGCACCCTGTGGTGTGCATCACTGTTCCTACACTCAGTCGCAGCAAGCAGCAGCAAAGCAAACTCCTGTGTAATTGACTGAATACCACTGCAGAATCAGACATTTAAATACAGGAGACAGCCCACAGTCCCCACAAATTTTCAAAATGAGGATTGGCTACAGCCAATGGAAAAGATGGTGTCTTAATACATGAATAACAAAAACACAATCCGGAACTTCTGGTGCTTTATGGCTCTTGTATTTCTACTTCCATTAACTCTTTAGTGATACTTTCTCCTTTTCACGTTAATATAGTTGCAACTGTAGAGTGTATCCTGGGTGACTTTCTGTCTTCTTAAAGGTTACTACTCAAAAAACAGATAACCCAACACACATTTCAAAAAAATTAACATAGGTTATAAGAATGGCTTGTTTCAAGTAGTTTCCCCTTTTTTCCTTGAAATCTTCTACTTCTGTAGACATGATCACCATACACATTAACAGCAAGAAATTGTACCATTTTTTTGGTCTTATTAGAGGAGTGGTATAGGTTTTAGCACCTATGAGTCACCTGTTGTTGTGAGGGGATTTATTTGTTTATTTTTCATTCATGCAGATGAAGATGCTCAGTCATGTTCCATTTATGTTGTCATTAAGAAACCTTAAGCCAGTTTCCAGTGTCTCTTGTTAAAAAGAGCTACCTGTCACGTTTTGAATCCCATTTGACAGCTGTAATATTTACAAGATTAAATAGGAGTTTTTGCTGGAGAGATTCAAGCACAAATGTCTCATCTTCAGTTGTTTTAATACTGTTTAATTTTTTGTTTAGTTGTCATAATCAGATAATACATTAAATATTTATCAATTCTGTTTAATATTAGTGTCAGAAGTTGTCCAGAAAAAGGAAAGACAGCTTGTATCTTATGTTCTAATGTCTCATCTGCACTTCTCTCCAGCTGTCAGGAATATTTTTTTTTTCCTTATTGCTGTCACATGTCGTTGAGTAAAATATGGGGTATAGGCCACTACTCAAGCATGAATACACAAATTGACAGTCCAGTAAGCAGGTAAGGCAATTTCAAAGTTCCTGATATAAGTCATCTTAGAAGTAACTTTTCCATTTGTCCTGGTTTCAGCTGGGATAGAGTTAATTGTCTTCCTAGTAGCTGGTACAGTGCTATGTTTTGAGTTCAGTA
>JAOBAS010000072.1:26458830-26475284 GCA_025311575.1 Elanoides forficatus
TTTCTCATTACCCTACTCTGGTTGATTGGTAATAAATTAAGTTAATTTTCCCCAAGTTGAGTCTGTTTTGCCCATGACATTAATTTGTTGAGTGATCTCTCCCTGTCCTTATCTTGACCCACAAGCTCTTTGTTATATTTTCTCTCCCCTGTCCACCTGAGGGGGGCAGGGAGTGATAGAATGGTCTTGGTGGGCATCTAACATCCAGCCAGGGTCAACCCACCACATACAGCCACAGCAAAATTGCAGGTGGTGCTCTTCTTAAATGTGCAAATTTCATCATTCACTCATTAAAATTTTAATGTCTAATGGACATAGAAATGAATGTACTTTAAAGTTTGCAAATTTATGATTCACACATTATTGAAGTTATATGCTTCCTGATGCTGCCACGTGCTCAGTCTGCCATGTCTGTTCTCATCTAGATCAGGCTGTTATCAAACTTCCTTTAGCTCAATACCTTTAGCTTTAACTCCATGACTGTGTGTTTGGGGCTCTGCACCCAAATACAAAAGCTGTGTTCATAACAACACATTTTTTTCATTATCTGTATTCATAAGGAATATGATTTTCCATAATAATTCTTCAGTTACTTTAAAGTATAAATAAATTCTATATGACTAGAGCAGCATAGTGTTACCATAGTCATGCAGGTCTTCCCACCATCTTTAATGTGTGGCCCAGAACTAACAAGGGACCTTAAACTTACAATGTAATAATCTACATTTTTTCCCCCAAGAAGAACAACCCCACTATCTGCATGTTCTCTCCCTTTTCCAAAGCCTTCCTTGTATATTGGGCAAGATAAATAAAAGACCATTTTTAGTGAAAGAAGCCATTTTTAGTGTGTGCAAGCACAATTTCTTTGACTCTTCAATATGTAGGAATTATGCTATGTAGTCTTGAATACTCCACACCAACACTCCTATGTTACATCCCTCTGAGATACACATATTCCAAATCCAGTGGATGTATACACATACATGAGTAATACTGGGAGGGAAACTGTTCTATATGTTGTGTTTTGATAGAAATTCATTCAAGTTACTTGTTTTTGCATTTACATTGTTCCACTCTTCCAGATACTGTGTTAAGTACGTTCTTGTTGACTTTTTTTATGCAGATTCCTGGAAAAAATGCCAAAAGAGACTTCCTATTGCAATCAGAGTATTATTACTGTTATCAGCATGATCATCATTGTCATTATTTTGTTGTTCTCAAAACAAGCATTGTTGATTACTACGTGGAAAAGCCAAACACACTAGGTGGCCCCAAGAAAGCAACAATGAAATAATCAGTTGAATAGCACACTAAATAGATTTATTTTGATCCTTCAAAAAGTAATCCTATATTTTACTACAGATCTGGCCAAAGAAAAAACCCCAGCAGTCACTGCATTACCCTGTAAATGTAAAAAAAGAACAGTGAGACCTCCCAGGCTTAGTAAGCAGCAATGCAAGTTCTGTTAACGTCTCTTCAGTGCTAACAGATTTAGAGAACACAGTAATATGAAACATCAGTAGTTAGAGGACCTTACACAGTTATTTTACATATAATTACTGTTATGCTAAATACAAAAAATTACAAGGTTGACCATAAGACATTAAACTCCAAAACCAAAAGATAGCTTAAGTCTCCAACATCAAGAGAGTGATTTGTTACCATTTCTGTAGAGGGGAGAAGAGTAGGATCTGAAAACAATTTATTTTTCAGTCTTAAAAAAACTGAGAAGTTATAGGAAAATATTACAAGATTGCTTTATAATGGGCAGCATAAATCACTAACTTGTACCCAGACTTTCTTTTACCATCACGGGTCCTTTAGAACAATGTAAATCCTTACAAGAGTGTTTAGATTACAACTTTCTGTTTTGGTCTAAAAGCCACCTTCATTCATTCTTGATGTTATGAATATATCTCTAAATTTTACCTGCTTTGAGCTTAAACCCCAATTTCTAAAGCAGGTATAATACAGATACCACAGAGTGGTGTTCCCCAAACCTTTTATGATCGTAAATATAGGTCTTGCCATAACAAGATACAATATTCAGCCTTCCTGTTGGAGGGAGAAGGTATCTTCTAACAGCTAGTCTGTTTTCTTCGTATCTGTGTTTTATGAGATCATTCATCATTACAGTACCTAAATGTCAACTGTAATGATCATTCATCATTACAGTACCTAAAAAGATTTCCTCTTTCTTCTGACCCTCAAGTACAAAACTGTATACATCTATATAGATACATATATATCTATAAATGCACAAATATATATATATATATAAAAAGGATACGATTGCTTCCATTTGGTTTTTTGGTTGGGTTTTTTTTAATTTTCATAGGATATTTTATCAGTCCTGTGTTATTGTGATCTGTGGGCTCTCTAATCCTTCATTTAAACTTGATTACATTTTCTACTTGCAACTTCTTGAAGTGGACAGTAGAGGGGTTGCCACATTCTCAGTTTCTAAATATTCTGTTTAAATCTATTCCTTCTCTAAGCAAACCTAGAACTCTTCATTATAGGTATCCCAAACTTAGATAAATATTTAAATACTATGTAAATAACATTTAACTATAGCTGACCTGTACACTGGAAACGAACCAGTCCTGTAAGAAACCAAAACAAAATTCATCAGTATTTATTCAACAGGAAGATGTGCCCTAAAATTACTGCGTTTGAATTGCAGCCTAACTCAGTGAATTTCTGTGCATGTGTCATTTTGTGTTTTAGTGTGGTTTGGGGTGGGGGGAAGGTGTGTTTGTTTGTTTGTTTGTGGGTTTTAGTTAGTCATTGCTTTTTCATACTTCTATACATATTTAGAAGTGGTCATTCAGCGATTATTTTCCTGGTAGCTCTAGGATCAGGGTGAGAAGAACATACAGGGAAAGAGTAGATTATTAATTTTATAATGAGGCAGAAGTGAGGGAAAAAAAAAAAAAAAGAAAACTTCAAATAAGTAAAATATTCCATCTTTTACTAGGTGCTCATTCAAACAAACAAACAAAATGCCCAGGCCATGTTGCCAGCCTTACATTATATATTTCCTCAGCTGATTTTGAAATCCTGTCACTGTTGGATAGGCACTGTCCTGGATCATTTCATCAACATGTGAGGTTCTGAGACGCTGGTATAGTGTCCCTGGCTTGACATTTTTACAGTATTTGACATAAATGGTCCCCATAGGTCTTCTTTAAAGTTTCCACACTCTGGCTTTTGTGGATTATTACCTTCCATCCCCTGATCCTCTGAGAACCATTCCTCTGCCTCTACTTAAGAGTTCATTTTTCTGATTCTCAAATGTCTGAATTTTGCTGGGATTTCTTACTGCTATGTAGGTCATCCTTGCTTGAATGTCTTGCTGATTTGCCAAGTCATCATCTTCTGGTAATTACTCTTTAATTTTCATTAGTTAGTAACAGCCACTGACAGATATTTAAATACCACCTGCTCCAGCTCATGTGGTAGTGCCCCGCTGTTGATCTATATATGTGCAACTGGGTACTAGTATGAGTATATGCCAAGCCTGCCAATGGAGAGCTATCCAAGTTTCATTCATATGCTAACCCTCTATCCTTGAAAAGCAAAGCTTTCCATCCATAATGCCTTTTTCAGTCTTGTATTGCAAAGACTCATTTATTTAGAATATGTACCCTTCAGGATTTACATGTTGGCACACTGCAAAGAATGCACTGTTTCTTGGGAAAGTTTTATACTTATGCCAAACAACATAGTGGACCTCATCGACAAGGAAGTTTCAGGCAATGGGAAACTACTTGAAACTACCCGAAATCCTACATTCAGAAACTATGGTTGAACACCCGGTAAGTATTCAAGCAAGAGCCAAGTGAACAAAAATATTTCATTTGCCCACAGACCTTACACTGTCAAAATTCAAGTGAGAAATGTTTCTGAACACCATTCAGAAGCATTCCCACATTCAGTAGAAACCCTTAAAATATTGTTATATTTCTCAACTTTTAGTTCATAGATGACCAAGCAAACAAAAAGAAATTGAGTGAAATTTCACTGATGTAATGAAATATCAGATTTTCATCTGAAATTAATGTGATTTAATTGAATTGTAAACATACAAGAGCTGACCCTACCTATTTTATTTAGAAAATATTAAATATTGACCAACTGCATTTAATCATACACAGATTAAAATTGACATTACTAAGATGTCTTCATTTTTTGTTGAATCTCCACAATTTAGCATTACTTGTTAAGCAACTAAATCAGTACAAAGTTGCAAAAAATATCTCTTTTCAGCCCACTGTGAGACCACAGTATTGTCTTCACATCTAATTTGTAGCCTTCCTCCTCATATCCTCCTTTTGACTCTAGAAAAACTCCACTCTTAATTTTATTTTATGAAGGTCAAGCTACTCCTGCAAACTGATTCCCAGGCATGCTGTTATTTTCAGTGGTTGGTACAGTCTTGGGACCCAATTAGCAACACCATAAAGTTCTAAAGGTGGTGGCAACACAAGTAATAAGTGTGCTGGAAGATTCAGGAGAAGTACTTGTGTGCATGTGTATGTGTTTAGGGCTATTTAAGAGAAGACAGAGAAAAAGAGAAAGACAGCAAGTGAGCAAGAAAGATTCAGAAGGAGAAAGAGAGTGCATAAGAGTGAGAAAGACTAGAGAGGCAGAGTGACAGCATGAAAGAGCAGGAGCAAAAGGGAACAAGAGAGTGAGAGAGTGAAAAAAGACAACTTTCAAGTCTGTAGTTTTGCTTAGAGGCATTGCAAAATACAAACAAAAATTACATATGTCCAGATGATAGATGCAATGCAGTGAGAAACATTACAGAACAATAGAGTAAGTCATAATTATCACATCTCAAGCACATGTATCCATATCCATTTTTCAAATCTTTTTTTTTCCTTTTTTATTGACAAAATTGCTGTGTTTAATATTATGACTAGATTGCCAAAAAACAGATAATAAATAAGCAGACCCAGTTTTGTAGAAGTACTTTCCAGTTTCTCTCCACACTGTCTGTGCGCTTTGATGTACACATGCATAATTCCTTGACAACATAATAAATGAGACTGCTGTATAAATTAATATACAGGCTATAATATATAGCTAGTATGCTCTGATGAGAAATCACATTCTAAAATAGGTTAGAGATAAGATTTTACAGAAGGTGGTTTGTACTCAAATATAAGTTAGAAAATTGGAAAATGTTAGAATTTATTATTAATTTAGTACTACATTATTTCTGTGTATTAGAAAATAAGTTGATTTTTATTTTTTATTACAATAGTTATGTTCCAAGTATTTCCCCATATTTTTTATTATGCTTACTGGTTATTAATAGTCAGATTTCACCCATTGTAATTTTTTTTGCCTAATCCATAACTAGTTTGATGCAGAAACTAAGATACAAAAACTCACCCTGATTTCAAAAGACTCTAAATCCTTATTTCCTTATCATTCACTCTCACACACCACAAATCAAGGCTTTATGGGAACACCAACTCAGAGCTAAAGAGGTAAAGCAACAAGACTTTTATTGACTTGGCACCTGTAATTCACCATTCCCTCTGCTAAACACTGATTTTTCTTTGAACACGAAAAGAAGAATTATAATTAATATAAACCTGAACATTTATATTGTCCACATTAAGTCATCCTGGAAGGAAAGTAAAATTAAGTGGAGAGCAATGCCACCTTGTCAATACACAAAAATATTAATTTAATTTTTTGAACAGCTAGTAAGATGTCTCTATGGTCTTCCTGGATAAAAAGACAGGCAATAAACTCAGCAGAGCTCCAACTGAAATCAAAGGATTTTTGCACTCCCACATATCAAAACTGAACTTGATCCCTAGTGTTTGAGTGCCCTCACTGGCTAAAATATAATAAGCTCAAAGAAGAACCTTTGAAAGCAATGTCCATGATAATGTGTCCTTTCCTATTAATTGGCCTTCCCTTTTATTCCATCTGAGAAGCAATAATTGTATGGGATATGGAAATGAAAAGTAGAAAAAGACAAAGCAATGTTTTACACACAAAACTACTGGAGTCGCAGATAATAAGAACAGTTGTAAGTTTCACCTGTCCCTTCATACAAATTTTCCTTATAGTCCATCTCTATCTGTGCTAAACAAAAAAGAGCTACAGAGATCAATGTCAACAGGAAACGTAAAAGCAAACAGTGTTTGGAGGAGAACTTGGCTTCAGGGTGTAACATGCTTACACACCATCGTACTGGGAGCCTACATATGCTGTTTGTGCACTGTCAGGAGAGGGCATTGCCAATATCCAAGTTTTGCTATAATCACCATTGATATGTTGATAAACATTTATCTCATGGTTCATGTGTATGCCAGTCCACCTCTTCAAAAGTATTACATAAATAGTAGGTTCATCTGATTGCATCCAGCCACATTTAATCAGGCAACGTATGCTTTTAATTCTAATGGCAAAATGCGACCAGTACATATAGCTTTTGATATGTTTAGAATTCAAACATTTATGGTGCTTCAATAAGCTTAGGATGACAGCCAGTACTGTGGGGTTTGGCATATCTAAGGCCAGAACTGATCAATAGGCAAAGAAATTTAGCAGGTGACATTGACCTTCATTGCTGCTTTCCATATTCTTTTCAATAAAGCCTTTCCACAGCTATACAGCAGTCTTGTACTGATGAATGATGTGTGATCTAATGCAAGCTAAAGCAGGCTTATCTGCATAATACTAGCAGTATTTGCTTCAGTTTTATTGTGATTCCTTGTCACTTGCTCTGTATTAGGCAAACTCTCAGCCTGTAAGCTTTTCCATCAACCTGCAACAGTCAAATAATGCAGTGTTTCTGCATGTTTCATTGAACCATGAATCAAATATTGGAAAAAAAACCCACTTCCTGTTCAGTTCCCAGAATTCCAAAATCAATTTACATAATTTAAACCAGATCTCTAGTTCTATCCAGCTGCATTTTAGTATAATACAGCATGGCATAGGCAGTGGCTGTTGCAAAGGATAGCTAGATGTGAAATATCAAATATCTTACTAAATATCTTCTGAGCTGTTATTTGTGACACGCATGCAGATGAGACATGTACTAAACAGAACTTCTTTTCGGTGTGAAACTGAGAGAACAACCTGAAAGACAAACTACAGATGTATAACTAAAAAGGTTCACTCACTAGCACACCCAGACAGAACCTCTAATCAGGAAGGTGTAAAAAACCAAGAAATGCCATGGTATCTGTTTGTGATCTTGCTATACAATCTGATTTTCCTGTTTTCCATGCTTTATATTCCATGTTGGCATATATTACAAAAAACAAACAAACAAAAAACAACCACAAAACAAAACAAAAAAACAGAGGGCAGGAAAAGGAAATAAGTGCTTGCAGAATTTCAAGCAGAAGGAAATTAACCGCAAATGCCTAGATCATCAATTATCTGATCAGAAAAGCAGAGTCATACTCAATGCCGCCTCACTGTAAATGGATGCCAGCATTGTTCACTCAGCCACCTGAAAGATAATTTGGGAAATAAGCAACAGACATTTCAAAAGAGCCTTATAGCCCTACTAGTCCAGCATTCCTATTAACTAGATGAAAAAGGGAAAGCAAATTAATGAATCTGAAACCAAGATAAAATTAAAAAAAAAAAATTCCTCCTAAAATCTGCCAAGTGAAAGTTATTTGGACTAGTAAGTGTTATTTGGGTGAATGTTAGATCTACTTTTAAAAATCTGAGTTCAGTTTTGCTGAATGTTTGGTGACATAATTCAATTCTTTGTTCAACCTGGTTCATCATTTTTTCCCCTTGGCCTTCCTTTTCAGATATTTTCAAGTTCCAGATCACAGAGCTGTTTCATAGGTCAAATTATGATTTGATAACATCATTGATTTCTGTCTCAGTTTTATAATTGATACTAAGGACAAGATCCCAAGCCGCAGCAAATGGGCATAGTTCAATTGAAGTCATTGAAGCTGAGCTAATCACAGTAGTGCCAGAACTCTTTGGGGCTAGTATATAGTCTTTCTTCTTTTACTCATCTTCCTTTGAGCAAAGAGCATCTACAAAGTTCTGATGATTGATACCAAGCTGACTGTGTGGCTTTCTCACAATACATTAAGTTTATTTACTTGTACCCTATCCAGGATAAATAATCCACTCAGTTACCTTGAACAGTTGTATGGAACTAAATCAAATTAGAAGTTGTGAAACAGGATACCTCCTCTGCCATTCTGACCAATGTTAATTATGTTGCCTTTTATCATTTTCTTCACTTTGCAGGACGTTTTACAGAAGCTCATTCTTCCATGGTTCCCACATCTTTCTGTGTTAATTTAAGATCCTAGCTGACTATGAATGCATTGTTTTCAAAATTCTTCTTTGAGAGCAACCAGGCTTATCACAGCAGTGGCTATACACACTGCACTGCAGAGGAAATATGCATAACATGTAAGAGGGTATATTGGATTCATATCCCTGTGGATGTCATAGTGCTATAGGGAGTGTTATAGGGAATGTTTCTAGATCACTGAAGACAGACCACCCAATTCTTCTAAAGACTAGCTGTATTCCCTTTACTTAAATAGCAAGAGTTCTTTTTGCACTAGAAATTTAAATTTAGTGTCGGCTTCCACTGAAAGAAATAGTTGTTTCCTTGTGTTCAAGATTATCTGAGATTGGATTTTATGCTTTCAATATCAGGCTATTCATTTTCATCGAACTTCAGTTCTGGACAATATTTTGTCCCTTTACTTAACATGCAGTAAAAAAAAAAAGTGCTAAACAGTGTGACTTAGAAGATCATGACTTCACCATGATTTCAACACTCACACTTTCTCTTATTCTCACACCTTTCCTATACACACATATTTCCACTACAAGGAGGCAAATGCATGCTAACAAGCTTCACGCAGCAATATGGAAACAAAAACAAGTATTTGTTGCTTAGCACCAAAAATTTTAATGAGGATCTAAAAAAAGCAGAACTGGAAGACAGTACTGCAGAAGATTATCTATGAATATGCAGCTGAATTTTTAAGCTGGTTAACTCTTGGCAGATCATCTGGATAGGTGTTGCTTCAATATTTAAGTAGCGTCATACATTGCTCAGATATTCCCTTGAGAAGTGGAAATACTTAAATCACATGATAAATATGTTGCTTATTTATAAAGGCCTTAACAGAAGAGAAGGGATTTTGGGTTATAAATGTGTTCTCTTACCTTTTTGAGTCTACAAAATAAGGTACAAAATGTGGGATTTGTGAGTAAAGCATGGTTATGCTTTGAATTATTTTTTAGCATTTTTCCTTTTTTTTCTACTGTAAAATACTTTCCCCACTCAGTAAATACCTAGTTTATTCTGGCTTTCATTTGAATTGGACTATGTTTTATTATGCATGTCTTATAACTGCTAAACTAAAGAAAGTAGTAGGATTTTGCAAATTTTTTTGCAGAATCTAAAACTCAGATATTTGTAACAGTAAAGAATCAAACATTATCTTTTTGTGATAGTTTTGTCTACAGAGTAAAACCTACAAATCTGATTTATTATTCACCTCTGCTATGATGTTTTCTGCTCTAGAAGCTAATTTATATTGTCCTTCCTACAAGAGTGTTGACAAATTACCACTTATAGCTTATTTTCACACACATACTTTCACACACATACACACACTCTCTCTCTCTCTCTTTCTCTTATTGTATGGTATCAAACTGCTTGAAAGAATCACACAAAGTTAACCCTGTAAACACCTAAATTACATTATATGAATCTTAGACTCTACTCTCCATAGCATGAAAAATTGCTGAAAAGCACTGCGGTATCACATTATAAATATATTGAATAATGCCTGTCTGGCTTATCTGTGCTTACTGCTTCACACAAAAGCACTCCTAAGTACTGTGGATGCTGTTAAACTTCCTTTAAAGTATAATTTAATGATAAAACTGTATTTTTTTTACTCTATTAATCATAGGCATTTATAGACTGTTAGTGGAGCCAGATAACTTTAATAAAATGTGCTTCAACATTTTATTACAGAAATTAATTGGGGAATACATGAGGAATGGTAACAACCATAAGACACAGTCTTTAAAGAGAGAAAGCCCCAGCACCAAACATAGGTGAAATTCTCACAAATGCTGATCATGATGTCCCTGAAATGCTTTAAAACTGTATACTGATGTTTGCATTGCAAATAGGCACGTGACGAACTTCCTATAAATCAAGTGTGAAGTCATGTTTTTAAAATTAGTCAAAGCACAAAGAAACACAAATGAAACAGTGTGGGGTTTGTTGTTTATGTTGACATTAATCTGTCCCAGGAAAGGCATAACGACATTTTGATTACTCTCCATCCAAGTGCTGAAGTGGTAGAAACATCTAGAAAGGTTATCCAAGACTTCACTACATAACTGAAAAAAATGAAAGAAGTCAGAAAGCCAGACACAGTACTGATTTGGAGGACCCTGGAATCAGATCCACAAGAAGTTGCTTGCTGAGGGAAGAACATCTGACATAGAAAGAAGGAAAAGTACTGAAATATCAGACACTATGAACATGCATTAAAAAACATGAAGAGTCATTTGTCATAGTCTCTGGGACTCTACCTGAGGTACTGAAGGACTATATCCACATCTTCAATAGTGCCACAGTCTTCAGAAAAAGTCTTTCTCTCAAAGAGTGCTTAAATATCATGACAACATATGGACACTGTGCATCTGGGTTATTCCAAACCCAAGAGTAACACAATAGCAGTTCAGGACAGGTTTTTCCTTGTCTTACCGTAGCCATCAAGCAGTTAGTGGCTATAATCTAAATGAATCATCTACTCGCCATCCCACCTCTACCTTCAGAGAGAATGAAATACTCTTGGAGGTGACCCTTTTTTCTAGTGACCACAGCAAAATGACTAGCTTAGAGTAGAAGGCCCAACTTTCAAACAGCTTATTTTCTCCCCCAGAGGGAACAAGATGCAAGTCTGCCTTGAGAACAACATAATAACATAACAGATGTTACTGTTTTATATGACTTGTCATGTGAAGAACCCTAATGACTGAAATAACCATTTTACCCCAGGGAGCAAGGTAATACAAGATACTGTCATTGCCCTTGCCTGTACACTGCTTTACCAATATTTTTCACTGGTAAACAGAAATTACCAGCAGGACTTAGTTCAAGGACAGATAGGTAAATCACTACCCATTTCCCATTCAGTCCTTGACTTCTCCACTAAAACTACCTGTAAAAAGGCTCACTAATGCCACTTGCAGAGGTGATGTCTACCGATAACTGCTTATCCACTGGAAACTCACATTATTTAGCTGTATTGGGTGTCAGTGCCCAGGTGCTGGCATTGGGGCACTGCAGGGGGTCTCTGTGGGGAGAGACCAGGGCTGCTCCATGCTGGACACAGCCAGCTCCAATGGACCCACTGTAGGGCACGGCTGAGGCCTGCAGCCATGATGGCGGCAGTTCTGGGAAGTGTATTTCTTAAAAAGCATAGAAATGCTGCACAGCAAAGAGTGAGAGAAAAGAGTGAGGGAAAAAAGGTGTGAGAAGCAGCCCTGCGGACACCAAGGTTGGTGAAGAAGGTAGAGGAGGAGGTGTTCCAGGCACTGGGGCAGAGATTCCCCTGTAGCCCATGGAGAATTCCATGGTGAAGGAGGTTATCTCCCTTGACATGGAGGACTACGCTGGAACAGACATCCACCATGCACCTGTGAAGGACCCCATGACAGAGTAGGTGAGAATGCCGTGGAGGAAACTAACAGCCTGTGGAGAGTCCATGCAGAAGCAGGCTCCTGGGAGGACCTGTGGCCTGTGGAGAAAACCACACACAGGAGCAAGTTTTCCAGCAGGAACTGTGAGGGAACCCACTTTGAAGCAGTCTATTCCTGAAGGACTGCACCCTGTGGAAAGGAACCATGCTGGAGCAGTTCATGAAGAACTGCAGCCCATGGGAAGGACCCACATTTGAGCTGTCCATGAAGGACTGTATCCCATGGGACCCTACACCTGAATAGGGGAAAAGTGTGAGGAAAAAGTAATATCAGAGAGGAACTGTTATGGACTTACTGCAACCCCCATTCCCCATTCCACATCCCCTTTGCACAGCTCAGGGTAAGGAGGTGGAGGAATTGGGAATGAAGGAGTGAAGTTGAGCCTGGGAAGAAGAATGGGGGCTGGGGGGAAAGTATTTTAAGTTTTGTCTTTGTTTCTTACCACGCTACTCTATTTGTAATTGATACTAAAGTAAATTAATTTTCCTCAAGGCAAGTCTCTGTTGCCCAGTGGTAATGGTAAGTGATCTCCCTGTCTTTATCTCGACCAGTAAGCTTTTCCACCTTTTTTTCTCCCCCTGTCCCATTAAGGGGGTGGAGTGAGAGAGAGAGGCTGGGTGGGGAGTCTGGCAGCCAGCCAAGGTCAACCTACCACATTAGGTCACTGATCAACTATTAGATGGTAGTAAGCCAGAAACACTACTGACCTATGACAGATTTTAACACATTATACAACTTTGTGTTATCCATTCCCTTGAGAATATCAAGTATGAATCACTGTAAGAAAAGCCAGTACAATTAGAGCAAAGGCTGGCTGGCATTTTGCCTAGTATAAAGGGTCATTCAAAAGCCTTCCTGGCCTTTGCTGGACATCAGTTTGAAACTGTAAAGTTAAGAATTTGTCAGTTTGAGAAAATTCAGCTGTCATTGGTCTGAGAAAACCAATGGGTTTGATTTTTTACCCAAATCACCTGGCAAAAACAACAGATTCAGTAGCAGAAAAATGCCTTATGAATTCATGTCACTTTCTCCAGAGAAATGTCTGCCACATCCTTCTCTCTTACTAATCCTCTGCCTCCCTTTCATGGTCAGTGCCAGCATGAAAGAAATTGCTAAGTATCTCTATCTTTTTAAGTTTGACTAAGGTTATATAAAATCTTTCAATTTTTCTGAATTTCCTCAATAATTTGACTCCTATGATGACAACAGATCCCAACCAAGAGTTAACTACCTCACGTATCACTGCCTCATCTCATACACACCCTAGGTAAAGGATCTGAAGATTCCAAATGTGAAGCTATTTCCTTCTCATAAAGTATAGGCACAATTAAGGACTTTTTCCATGTAAGAGAACTGCATTTAGCAGATGTTCTATGAACATATCTCTTAGTCCTAGGACTTACCAATCCTCATTTTCCAACAATCTGTGATGATACTACAGAAAGGAGCTCTAAAAAAAGTCTTTCTCATGCATTGGCCAGCATCACCTAAAGCCCTTGCTAACAAAAAGATACGTTCAATTTCCATGCAAAAAGAGGTCTTTTTTAGAAAAAATATTTGTCCTGCCGTGAGAGATGACAATATGATCTGGATTGGAATCCACTGATATACTGTTCTAATCAGTTACTCAGCACAAAGATAACAAGTCTGTGAGATCAGAGAGATCACAAGATCCTTCCTGTACTAACTCAATGCCAGTCTTGGCTGAGAAGCCCTGGGAAAACAAGAACCATTATTTTTGCTGTAAATATGAATGCATGCACTGGTTCAGAGGAGATCTAAGTAACATCTAATCTTTTCTACTAGTAATGCACCATATGTAGTACCTGTCTTCAAGCAGTAACTTCCTTTCTGTATTAAAGTAAACCAAAATATGTAAGCACAGGCAGATTACTGTCAGCACTTTTCTTTCTGGGGTTGCTGTCTGATTAAATAGACTTTAAAAATAAGAAAGAGCTTTTTTATAATTTTTAGTTTGCTCACATCCTCAGATATTGCAGTACCATGATGATAATGTGATACTTAAACAAGAGTTTTTCAGTTAAAACACAATGGCAAGTCCATTGCTGCAGCAATGACAGAGATTCATTTATGCAGCTACTTAATTGGTCTTAAATTTATATTCGGGCCGGGAGCACAAATGAAAGTTTTGTTACTCTCATTCTTTCTGTACAGCTAGTCCAGTGCAATTACACTGTCTTCAGATTACAACCTAAATTAACCTCTGCAGATCCCAGGGTGGCAACATGGCACATATGTATCAGAGACTTGAATCATGTCTCTGAATAGTAAAAGGAAATCTCTCAACTTGGCTTTAAGAGCTCAAGGCAGGGAAAGTTAATTAAGGAATCCTCATGTGGATAATAGTTATCCATGGAGGATAACATAGATATCCATGGAAGGGCCCATAGACTTTAAGGAAATGTACAAGGTACTACTCTACTGTGACCATTCTAAAAATAATAATGGTCTAATATGCAAAGGATTAGGGAGCCAGAAAAAGGTGAGGTGGTGTATTTGCCAGGTCACATAATAGGTTTGAAAAATAGCCTGGAGTAGAACCAAATTTCCTAACATTCATTTCTGTGCTTCCTTAAGATAAAATTGTAAACTTCACTTTGCCAAGCAACGTATCAAGCATTACAGATAGCAGAGTTTGATATACCAGTTCCCAAAGATTAGTAGTTTGTTTTCCCTTTGAAAGTCTCCAGTGAAAAACATGGAATATTTACCTAATAGCTTTCACACAGATACAGAAACATAGATGCAAACACACACACATACTGTCTGCTACAGAGAGGAAAAAATGGCAGCCAGAATCCCAGCCTTTTCTTGTCAAGTTCTGCTTATGTAATTTCTCAAATAAGAATAATCTTTTTCTGCTTTTTTTCTTAATACAAGTAATTTGAAATTACTATTATTCAAGAATTAATATAGTGGCACAAGTTCTTAATGACAAAGAAAAATAAAAACAAATTTATACAGTACAGATTGTTCTTTGCATTACTTTAGCAAGGCACTGATTATTAAGGGATTAAAGATGGCAAGGCAGCAAGATTGCAATCCCTGGAATAATTTATGTATCAAACATTACAGCTATCTAAAGCTGTGTCTCTCTGGCCTCCATTCTATACTGATCTAACTGCTGGCTTTTGCTGTCCAGCCTGCATTTGCTTTCTTGCTGTGCACTCCCACCATCTCCCTGGTACTGCACTCATCACACATTAGACACTGATCTGAGAAGTTGTAGTACATTAAGTCATAAGAAAATTTAAAAAGCCAAAAAGAGAAGGTTAATTAGTATTAAAAAACTTTCTTCAAAAAGGCTCTGACAGACAGCAAAGCCCATACAAGAGCAGAGGCAGATACAAAGTCAGGCATAGATGCAAAGCTGTAGGCACCAAAACCCACAGATAGATCAACAATGGAAATACAGCCTAAGTGTAGAGAGATTATCAAAGACATTGGGAACATGACATCATTGTTCCCATTGTTTGGTTGGAATTCTTTATGAACCACAGAGGGACCCTAAGTGTGTGGAAATGTCCATATCATAATTACTTTTCACAAGTTAATGGCACAATGGGAAATCCCTCTTCAGGGATCTGCTTGGTAGAGTACCATGGGATACAGCCCTGGAGGGAAGAGGGGCCCAGGAAAGCTGGTTAATATTCAAGGATCACCTCCTCCAAGCTCAGGAGCAATGCATCCCAACAAAGAGGAAATTAGGCAAAAAGCCAAGAGGCCTGCATGGATGAACAAGGAGCTCCTGGACAAACTCAAATACAGAAAGGAAGCCTACCGAGGGTGGAGGCAAGGACAAGCAGCCTGGGAGGAATGCAAAGAAATTGTCCAAGCAGCCAGGGATCAGGTTAGGAAAGCCAAAGCCCTGATAGAATTAAATCTGGCCAGGAATGTCAAGGGCAACAAGAAAAGCTTCTATAGGCATACTGGAGATAAAAGTAAGACTAGGGGAAATTTGGGCCCTCTCCAGAAGGAAACAGGAGATCTGGTTACCTGGGACATGGAGAAGGCTGAGGCACTCAGTGACTTTTGCCTCAGTCTTCACCAGCAAGTGCTCCAGCCACACCGCCCAAGTCACAGAAGGCAAAGGCAGGGACTAGGACAATGAAGAACTGTCCACTGTAGGAGAAGATCAGATTTGAGACCATCTAAGCAACCTGAAGGTGCACAAGTCCATGGGACCTGATGAGATGCATCCACAGGTCCTGAGACAACTGGTGGATGAAGTGGCTAAGCCACTATCCATCATATCTGAGAAGTCATGGCAGTCCAGGAAGTTCCCACTGACTAGAAAAGGGGAAACATAACCCCCATCTTTAAAAAGGGCTGTGGTGGGTTGACCCTGGCTGGACACCAGGTGCCTACCAAAGCTATTCAACCACTCCCCCTCCTCAACTGGACAGTGGAGAGAAAATATAACAAAAAGCCCATGGCTCTACATAGGGACAGGGAGATCACTTACCAATTACCTTCATGGGCAAAACAGACTCAACTTGTGGAAAATTAATTTAATTTAATACCTACCAAAACAAAACAGGATAGTGAGAAATAAAACTACATCTTAAAACCCTTGCCCACACCCCTCCCTTCTTCCAAGACTTAAGCACACTCCCAATGTTCCCTACTTCCTTGCCCCCAAGTGGCACAGGGGGATGGGGAATGGG
>JAOBAS010000072.1:26507184-26522352 GCA_025311575.1 Elanoides forficatus
AAAAAAAAGGGGGGGGCGGGCAGAGAAAGAAAACTTCTGCTCATGGCTAATATTTTTCTGAGATTAACAAACTGAACCTGATAATATAATGTCATCAATTAAGACACTGTTCCTTCTCAGTCAAAGAACATATGAAGTGGGAGTCAGCAGGCTAGTATGCTAGCTACCTTCTCCTCAAAGAGACAGCTATGAAATATGTGTTATGTCACAAGACATGCAGAAAATAATTACTATTACATCCATGAGTATTTTAAAGATGTAAAAGCCTTTTTCCCAAAACTTCAAATCAGGGAAAAAAAAAATATTTTCATGTTTTTCCAACTGATTTGAAAAATATTTGAATGTGGCAACTGAAACAAAAAATTTTGTTGATTGCAATTAAAAGGAAAATGTTCCCCCTCTCTGCAGTTCTTTGTTACCAATGCACAGACTAAAATCCTGGAATTGGTGGATGTGGAGGCAAACAACAGAGAAGGCTATATCAGTACTTCAAAAAAAGTTCAGTGTATTTTTCAAATCAAAAAGTTCATCAGCATTGACACTGCCCCACTTTCTTTTCAACAAAAAATCCCAAACAACCCTAGTCAGAGCCTCTAATGAGAGTGGAAAGTTGATGCTAATTCTTAACAGGAACTGGTCTACACCATGAAACTATAGGTTTGCCAGAGCTCATTTCCCCAGCCATCTCTGGCCAGCAACACAGACTTTGATTTGAGGATTGCGGAGCTGTACAGTAAGTTTTATGTCCACACACTGCTGCTTCATTTTAACTATGGCTCTATGAAAGCAATGCATTCACATCAAAACAGTTTTAAACAGAAAACCTGGTGTAGTATAACAGCAAGTATGTTTCTTGTAGGTATCTAGGGATGACTAACTACCTCTGAAAACAGAGCCACTGAAGTAGTCTCTTTATGTCCTCTGTAGGGACAGAAATAGTGTTTATGTTCTATGATACTGCAAAAGTAGTTAAAATAGCTGGACATACTTTGCATTTGGTAGTAGGAAAGGATCAGTCTGGTTTTAAAGTGTAATAGGTTTTAGTCATCTGAGGCACATTGTTCTGGGGCAAAAGGAAATGCAGAGAACAGTATCATTAAAACTGAGTTACTATGGCATGCATGAGGCAGAAGTGATCAATAAATACATTAATATACAGTAACTATTCCAGAAATGGATCATCATCCTTTATTATTCAGATCATATATGGGCAGCATAAGGAATTACAATATAGTATGTCGTGAAAATGCTAGAGATGAGTAACTGTGCATGTAAAGAGAGAGTTCAGTTTCTCATTTCAGTGACACTGCCAATGTGATACATGATGAGCCTTGTAAACTACTGTGCAGGTGCACATGTCAGGAACATCAGCTATAGCTCTGTTTCTAATACAGAAACACTGTTGGTCCTGTTGCCACTTCTGTTGTCCCATCTTTTCTTGTAATCTTTGAATTTGACCTTGTATCCAAGAAGGACTCCAACTCCGCACAGCTTCAAAATCAGTTTTCAGATGCAACTCTTCTAAAGTTATAATACATATATTTCTTTAATTCTGTTTTTATTTAAGTGAAGTTTGAACTGGCTAATAACTTTTACCCAGTTTCACAAATGGGTTATTTTTAGTTAACATGAAATAACTCACTTATCCAAAAATATTTAGATCATGGCCTTGAGGAAGATAACTTCTTTTTTAAGCATTTTGGAAAAAAAAGTCTGCCACTGCATAATAAGTTCATGTATTTGTGCAAGTTATTCATCCAAATATTCATTGATATCTTACATGAAAAGAACTACAAAAACAAATCTCAGTTAAAAGACCAAAGAATTACAAATTCTTACAAAATGCTCAGAGCAGTTCTTATAAATTCTTAGACCTACTTCTCTAAAATCAGGTTTAATGAAAACTGAGGCCTGTGATATCCATACATGATGGGTATCAGGATATTGTTAATATTAGTGTGCATCAAACTGGGTATAAGTGTACTAAAATGGTGTAATTAACACTAGCATACAAGTATGTTGTAATACCAAGATGGTATAACCAGACACAATCTTACATAAGTATGGGAACAGTGTGATCACCAATGAGGCAGACAAAGATGGTTGTAGTTTCAGACAGGTGGCATCCAAGTAACAAAAAGTTACCAGACAGAGGAAGCACAAGGAACTGCAAATAGGCAGGGCACCTTCCCAAATGCATAGGAAACATGACCAGCAAGACAAAATAAAATAAGGTAGGCAGCTGCAGAAGCAGAGGAGACCCCCCCCCCTTTATGGGAGCAGGGTAACAGCATAAGAATCTCAGGCACAAGCAAGGAATAAAATCACTGAAGATGATAAGCCTACTTCTTTCATCAAAGACATGTCAGGGCTGATTAATTTGACATCTGCAACTAAGAACCACTACAGATCATAGCCATCAGTGCTAACCATACTGCAACAGCTCTGTGATATTGTATACCCACAGCCCTTTTAGAATATGATTACTAAAGACTAACAGCTTTATACATGTAGTGATGATGTATATGGTGTAAGAATTGACCACTAGCAGAAAGTACATTATTAATTAATTAATCTAGTAAAACTTTAGTTTTAAACTGTGAAACTGTCCTGGTTAGTCACTCTCCTAAACATCACCATCAGAGTGATGTCTAATTCCTTGTATAGATATAAATAGAGATACATATACACATGTGTTTATATATACATACACATATATTCACTTGCAAGACAGTGGACTATTTTACTCAATATAAATGCCACTTACTTTCCCATGTTAACAGTTAAACAGAAAGGTGTGACCATGCAGGTAATTTGACATCTTTTTCTCCAATCACTGTGCCAAGTGAGATGCACATTGAACATCATGATTCAATATGCTGATGCACAGGTTAGGATATCATCTTGCAGGACTTTTTCTAATGTAGCTGCACACCTTTGGCCCTTGCAACTTTCCTTCTCTTCCCATTATCTCCACACTCTGTATAAAATATCAATTGCATTTAAGTTTACTTTTAATTGTTTGTCTTTATTGGATTTGACTGAGTTTCTTATTCTGGTATGTATTTTATTATGCTTAACTTCAATTCTTCCTCCCAGTGGAGTGAGGATGTCAAAAAAGTACCAATAAATGCAAACAACACAAGAAAATTATTTGACTCCTCTCTTACTCAAGTATGCCTGGACTCTTTCTTTCTCATTCATCAGTTAAAGTATTTACTTAGAAGAGGAAAAGAGGAATGGGCTTATATTGCTCTTCAATTTACGTACACTTGAAGTGAGGAGACTCCAGCAATACCAACGACATGGACCTTTAGAACATCACCTGCTGACCAGCAGAAGCTGCAAAGGTCTTAAGAAGAGCACGCCTGTGGAGATCTAACAGTGCCAGCAATGATGAGCTTGGCAGAGGAAAAGACTCAGCAGGTTATTAAGAGGCCAAACTGCCAGTGTCTTTTCCCTGTCTTCACATTTTTCATTTACAACTTGCTCAGCGTTAATGTAGCAGAGAAACAGTAATGGAGTGAGAGACAAAGACAAAACAATAAATCTTGGAAATGAAAAATTGTTCTTTATGCTGACAGATTCAAACTTTTACAAATTATCATGTCATCTATTTCTTCACATGCATTTCTTTATCAACCCTCAAGTCTATTATTTTTAAATTAATACTATATTTTAAGCTATTATTGAAATAACCCTAAAGGAATATTTGGAATTTAAGGGCACCACAAATCTTCAGAAACTTAGTAGGTATTTCAACACCAAGAGAACTGATAAAGATACTCAAACTGCTACTAACAAAATTTCTTACACAACTCCTAAATGTATTGACATGTAGTAGGTAAATTGTCCTTGTTATAGAATAAAAAAAATAAAATCTGATTTGCTGTCACTGTAATATACTTTCTTTGCCTTACAGAGATGGTAGTTAAACTTCTGTGCCTGGGATCACTTGCTGCCTGGGATCACTTGTCCACAACAGCTACATGGATTTTTCTTGAGAACCCTTAAAAACTGAGCTAAATTGCTTCAAAAATTCCCAGCAAATATTGACATTTATTAAGTTAAACTGGTATAACCAATGTATTATTTTAACTCTTAATTTCCTTTCTCCATTTGTCTCACAAGTCTCTAAGCATAAGATTCCAAATGAATGTCCAGGGAGTTCTTTGATCCCCCTTCATTCATACAAGGTATCCCAGAATTGCTGTATTTTCACCCTTCCAGCTTTCTATACCAGTCTGCAAACACTTACAATTAGTTGCTCCTTTGTTTAGGTCACAGTTCCCAAGCGTGTAATAAGAATCTCACAGCACAAGGAAGAAAATATGGTCTCTGCCTAGTTTCAGACACAAGGCAAGGAGGGTAGAAAGGTGTCAAAGGAAGAATGTTGAAAAGTCTGAGAAATGAGATTGTAACAGTTCAACCTACACAAAGTAGAATGGGAAGGTTTTTACTTTCTTGCTCTTGCCTTGTGTAAGTTAAGTTCTGTCAAACCTAGCTGTAATCTAGAAAGTGGAATATCAAAAAAAAGTACAATTCTTTTGCCTGCATTCTCTCTCACAGTGACTACTGAAGCACTACTTCAGCAGAGAATTAGAGCTGCTGGCATTTCCAGTCTTTGATGATTTCAAAGCAGTAGTTAGAAGTATAAGTTGTCCTGTTTTAGACAACAGTAAGAAATTTTTCAGACACTCTTTACATGTGTGATTGTGAAAAATCTGTACTGGGGTAATAAAAAGAGGGAGGTTATTTTGTCTCCCTTTTTTTTATGACTTGACTGCTTTAGTTTTGTGGAAACAGAGAACATCTAAAAAAGTCCTTCTGTCCTTTAAGTAGTCAAAGTAGATTTCAAATGAGGAGAAAAGGTAAGGTGTTAAGCTACAACATAAACTGAAAAAAATTGCAGTTAAATCTGTGATATTTCACTAATTCTGAATATTATTATTGTGGCATATATCTCCGCAGAGTCTCAAAGTTTAGTGCAAATATAACTGATGGAGCGCAAATCCTCTTTCATGTTTTCCTTCAGCAGGCGGCTCTCTGTTGAGGTCCCCTAAGCTCTGAAGTTCAGTTAAAAAAAATGCAAACTGCAGCAACCAGCTCCAGACACAACTTCAAATTTCTTATTTCTTGATATCAAATATATTTTGATATCTTATAAAAAAGCTTATCTCAGTTAGAGACCTTGGAAAAAGTTAAAAATAAATCTTCAAAGATTTTTTAAAGGTTACTCTTAACTTCTTTTCTTTCTTAAAATCCATATCAGAATAACTGAAATTTAGTCAGTCATTAGTGTAAATTTCTCATGGACGTATAATGTATAAAATTAGCATGCATGTGAATAACATAAACCTGTAAGTTTACACATCTATTCTGTTTTCACCATCCTCCTCTGTCCCACCATACACAGTTAAAGCAAAGAAAGAAAATAATCTGGAAGCAAAAAATTGGGACCTACTATCGCCCTCATCTGTTCATATCTCCAGCCAGTCTCTGTCGACTTTTTTTAAGGCACAGTGAACATCCTTTTCTCTACATTTTCACAATAATCAGTACACCTGGGTCTCTGTATCAGCACTATGTCAATAATATAACACAGTAAACAAGCTTGCATGTTAAGAGTTACAAAACTCACTGTCTTGTGAAGAGTTAACCTTTACTACTACTTCTATATCAAGTGTCTTTTCCACTTAGCACTTACTGATATGTAATGCAGTGACCATTCAAAAAGGTGGAAAATCAGGGATCTTTCTGCAGACAACCTGCATTGGATCCATTCATAGCTGGTACTCCATCTGTTGTTATAGAAACCAGTTTCATTATTATGACTTCCTGCCTCTCTGTCTCTCTCTTTCATCTTTCTAGCTGTTTTAACTACAATCATCACCATGATGTCAAAAGGCTTGACAAAAAAAACAACAAGGAACAACAACAAAAAAAATCCTAGGTCAAATCAACCAAATCAGCTCTAGCCTGAATGCAGCTGATGTTTTGTCTCTTTCAGTGCATCCTTTCCTATGCATGTAGATTTCTTCTTCATTGTGCCACTCATCTATTGATTTCAATGCTCTTTTTAGTTATTGAAGGAAAGCTGTAGCAGACAGATGGGGCTGACATTCAGTCTGGAAGGCAGTAAGATTTGTGGCCATTTCAATCTCTTGCGGACAGATCTCACTCTCGCTGACAATGAAATCTACTAAATTGGGGAATAGTCTCCCGGTCAAAGCTGTAGAACCCTCATTGCTTGGAACTTGTGAAAGTAGTTTGAACAATGCACAAGAAAATGTGTTATAAGGAACAAGCTACACTGGCAAAACAATAGACTAGATAAGCTAAGAGTTGTTAGCTATTTCTAACTTTTGTGGATATTATAAACCCCACAGAATTTCCCATATAAATAAGAAGTTGGAGTTTACTGTGGGGAAAGGGGAGGGGAAGAGAAACAGGAGTGGAAGGGAAAGGGCAGTCTGTGGAAATAAATACTGAATTGTTATGAGTCTGTGTGACGCACAGGGTGGTGGTAGTGGTGGAGGGGGCTGCAGGGGTGGCTCCTGTGAGAAGCTGCCAGAAGCTTCCCTGGCTCCAAGTCAGACTCACCTCTGGCCAAGGCTGAGCCCATCAGTGACGGTGGTAGTGCCTCTGGGAGAACAGATTTAAGAAGGGGAAACCTGCAGTGAGTAGGGGGATTGGAATGTGTGAGAAACCGCTGTGCAGATACTGAGGTCAGTGAGGAAGGAGGGGGAGGAGGTGCGCCAGAGGAGGGGATGCCCCTGCAGCCCGTGGTGAGACTGCAGCCTGTCCCCCCCCAGCCCATGGAGGGGAGCAAGGGAGCAGAGGCTCCTGAAGACGGCCATGACTGCATGGGAAAGCCCCTGCTGGAGCCGTGCATGATTGGATATCAGCCCACAGAAAGGACCCATGTCAGGGAAGTTCATGAAGAACTGCAGCCCGCAGAAAGGACCCACATTGGAGAAGTTCGTGACAGACTGTCTCTCATGGGAGTGACCCCACACTGGAGCAGGGGACAAGTGAGGAGTCCTCCTCCCCCTGAGGAGGAAGGAGCAGCAGACACCAGGTGTGGCGAGCTGACCCCAATCCCCATTCCCTGTTGCCCTGCACCACTGTGGGGAGGAAGTAGAGAGAACCAGGAGTAGGATTGAGACGGGAAGGAGGGAGGGGTGGGAGGAAGGTGTTCTAAGGTTTGGTTTTACTTCCTAATATCCTTCTTTTGATTTGACTTGTAGTAAATTAAATTGATTTTGTTTCTTTCCCAAGTTGAGCCTGTCTCTTGCCCGTGACCATAAGTGGTGAGTGATCCCTCCTAGTCCTTATCTTGACCCACAAGCCTGCCTTTATATTTTCTCCTCATCCCACCGTGGTCAGGGGGGAGTGAGCAGCTGCTTGGTGCTTTGTTACCGGCTGTGCTGAAACCATGACATGAATATAAGAACATACCTTCCCAATTCCCTTATGCAGTTGACTCACATCATCACTGAAACTTTTACATGCGCCTAAAAAGTGCATTATCAGTTAGAGAAAAAAGACTCATGTTGTTAGACACTAAGCAGGACAGGTACAACAGAACTCTGCCAATTATTTCACAGTCTGTGTCTTATCAAAGATGGATGGGTAAACACTGGGGAGACTAGCATACTCAAAAATTGAAAAGTAATTGCCATTGGTACTTCATCTTGGCTAGTTCTGTGTGGCATATTTTTATAGTTCCTCAGAAATATAACCTAATGCCACAGGTGATTTCTGTTTCAATGGCTAAAATAAACCAAGTCTATTCAGACAACAAACATTAGTTCTCACTCCAGGCAGGACACTTGTGAAGCAATATTAACCAAAACAAGCAAAGTTTATACAAAATCGCTTTCAACAAAGATGCATTTTTTTTCTTTTATTTGTTCTTGAAATACAACTCTGCAGTTTCGCTGGATTTCTCAGTGAACACCAATTGGATTTCTCCTTTTATTGTTCAATAAAGCAGAAAACAGCCAATGTCCTCAACTCTGAATACATCAGTTAGTCAGTTTCCTACTAGCTTTTTTCTTTTCGACTTGCATGTACCTAATGTTAAATGTCTCACATTTGACGGTGCATTTCAAAACTATTTCTCTGGTGTCTTCTCAGGGCACATTTCTAAAGTATCTTTCTGGTAATATTACAAAAATTAAGCACAGAGCAAAATCATGTGCTTTTCAGTTCTTTCTGTAGTGCAGTACGAATTCAACATGTGTAAGATACTTGAAGAATTTTAGCAGCTGTGCACAATTCAGTAACACAAGTTAAATATGTCATTTTGGACAATCTGCCGTGATTTTTCACTAAAAAAAATAGCTCAACATCACAAAGTAAACACTAATTCACTATCCATTTTCTCTTCTAAATCACACTCAATTAACTGACCCAAATAACAAGCAGTGAGTTATCCTGCTATCTCCAATACCCATTCTCTTCTTTTGCTGCTCCAGTTTTACCCCATGTTTTCAGGACTTTCATCTTTAACACTTTTTTTTTAATAGTTCTGAGAAAACTTGTCAAAAGCATTTTTGAAAACTCGAGTAAATCATTACCATTGCATCACTTTTATTTATTAATTGACTTTTTCAAAGAGCAGCAAAAGAGACAGGAACAATTGCCCTTGTACTAGTTTTATCTACTGTGGGTATGTACTTTTAACACTCTTCACTTTTATGTTATAGTTTATAGTGAACACTAATCATTTTGCAAAACTAATTCGTAGGAAAAAAATTATTTGCCAGAGTTGGCATCTTATTTGCAGAAGATTAGGTTGGTTTGTCTGAATAATGCTACATCAGTTCACCTATTACACTTTTTTGTAAATTTGTAAATTACAAAAGTTAAGCAATGATGTGACCTGTCACAGAACATTGTCTCAGTTATAAAGTTGTTCTTCTTTTGACCAAAGCTATATAGAATCATTGTCAACTAATCTGTAGAACATATTCAACATTAAATATTCAAAACCTGGATTTTGTCAAGTAATTGTGGTACATGATGATGTTGTTTTTAGGTACAAGGGGAATTAATCACAGTGTTGTATGTGTCTTAGATACCAGTCAGCTAAAGAAATTACTATCAGTGGCCCTGAAGTTGTCAGCTGTTCATGCCTAAAATCAGGTTATTTCCTAACAAGCTTACACTAAACATCTGCCTGCTTTTTGTTCAACAGAGAAGAAAGAATTCAGACATTTGCCTAGGTTTCCAGAAGCCAAGGTGCAACCGTACCAGTAGGTATGGTCAGACTGCTTAATGCTCTAAAGAATGCACTTCACACAGATGGCAAAAGCAGCCTGAAGCCAAATCATCTGCTAGCTCTTGCCTTGTTTTTCCCAGGGAACAAGACAGCATATTGCAGGATGGCAATGTGGCAGAATAGGTACAGGACAGATCAAAGATATCTGACTGCCACTGACGCAAGGCCTATTGAGGTCTCTAATCAAATGGACAAAATTTGAAAGCCATAACACTCTGGGGCTAAGGAAGCTGTGAGAACCAGAGCACCAAACTGATTCTCTGATGTTCACCTTTCTCTATTCCAGCAGGCACAACTTGGAAACATGGCCCTAAAAGTTTTCTTTTTTCCTAGACTACAAAAGCTCTTCCTACGGTCCTTGATAACAATGTCCCATACAGTAGGTAAAAACTGACTTTACTTATAAAGACAAAGAAAAGAAAAGTATGCATTTCCATAGAAGATTAAACTTTGGTTTTGGAGATACAGTCACTCAAGTAAAAGGAGGATCCTGGGTTTTACTGTGTTGGGTTTTTTTAGGCAAACAAAAGAAGTGCATAGGCACAACATGAGGAAATTCTTGAAAGAAGAGTGGAACTTACAGGAAATACTTCTAAAGCCCTATACAATTGCAATCTGTTCCATTTTATCTTTGATTATATTTTGCTTAAGATACACAAACCATCTGGATCTCTAATGTGGTGTTCTGAAACAGCCTCCAAACTGATTCTTCGTGTCAGGCAGAATTGCTAGATGTCTGTTTCCCCACGTGACTTAACCAAGTCATTCTAACTTGTCGTGAATGTGGAAAAAGCTGTTGCTCATCACATCAGTAATATCATGGTCTTCAAACAACCTGTAATAATCTGCTCACAGAACTGCAGGGCAGGAACAAGTACAAACTGTTTTTTAACCATTCTTGAAGATTTTATAATAGTAACAGTCAGTGATGCAACTAGACTAGTGAGCAAGTTACTGCGCTGTCTTACGAACATAGCAAAGCCTATATTTTGAGGTCTCACATGGCCATTATAAAATATGTTTAGGCCAGTATGTTCAAGATCAGCCAAATTTAAGCACAAATTAAAGCGCCAAAGAGTAGAATTTTCAGTACCTTAGCTAACATTAACCAGGATTTATAGCAAACTAATTATTCTGTCTGCTAAAACTCTAGACTAGAATAGCCTTTTTATATTAAGTGTGGTGTTCCAGTATAAAGTAATGCTGCTTTCCCTCCTGTGACTCTGCACTTCTTTCCAAAGTAACACATCACCACAATTAGTTCAGTCCCAGTGATGTGTGCTGCTCCACCATCTGTCTGAAGAAACAGTTACTTAAACTTTTCTTCTCCCACATTCCCACTTTCCATTTTTAATTTCAAGGTTATATCACTAACACATTGGTTTGTTTTTTTTTTTCCTTTCATGCAGGCATGACATGAGGCTTGATTCAGACCAAAAGGATACCAACTACAGTAGAATGATTTTAATTAATTTGAGTCATGCAATGTAGTCCTTCAATATTAATCCCATTTAGCTAAACCTGTGAGTCCAAAGGAAAACGTCTGCTCACAATTGGCTGAGTGGGCAAATGAGTGGTACTCTGTACGTGTATGTTTCTGGATGTATTGTATGTGTTGAAAATATATCTTGCTGATAGCTCCAGCACCCTTTTCAAGCAATGACATATAATGGCATCATAAAAGAGAAACATGTGGATAGAGATTGTTCCCAGAGACATCATTTAGCAGCCACAATCTCTTATGTCCAAGAAGAGTTGCTTAATGTTATTAACAAGGTGGGTCTGGTGGAATCTGATGTGAGGTACGGTGGAAAAAAACTGCTGAGATAAGATACAACAGGCTCTATTCTATCCATATTAAATTGTTCAGAAAGCATCTAGCTTGAGAAGAATGAAAATGAGAATGCACAATCCCTCTGTAGGGACTCAGAAGGAGTCCAAAATTCAAGGAGAGTATTAGGGTGTAAAGCAGAGGGAAGGAAGGACTATTACTTCAGAAACTTTACTGAAAAGCTTGATAGTAATGTTTATGTACAATATGGGCTTAAAATGAATGAACTTCAACAGTGTTAAAGAGAAATTTTCTTTGCTCAGAGAGTTCTATTTGGTCTCCAGAAGGTATGGGAAATAATTTTATTTGCGCATGCCAATCATCATATTCTAGAGTCTTGAAATAAGTGTGTTTGTGAGCTATCAAGGAACTAAGACAAACACAAACAGAAAATAAGATGCCTGTTACTCCAATGCACTGAGAAGACACCCTTTCTTTCCCATTTTCCTCTGCCTCCTTGGGGCCACACTTTTTTATGATTTATTTTATGTTCCTCTTGAGACCTTACCTTGTTGTAGTATGTATATAGGAGTCCTCAAAAATGTATTTATGACAATGGGTCATTGTAATAGTTTTGAAAAAGTAGCTGCTTATTGCATGCTTGCGATAACCTTGGCTTTATTAAAGCCAGTGTGAGTTTTGCCTCTTCTTCAGAGAAGCCAGCATTTCAGCACACAGAAGCCCATGATAGCATGGATTGCTTTCTGCAAAGGACTTAGTACTTTCAAATGACAAATTGATTACAAAACATACATATAAGCTGGACTAACTTGTTTGTATACTGATTTTGTATAGTGTAATATGAAAAACAGTAGGAGTGTATTTTAGGCATCATACCATGTGAGAGGCAGTCCACAACCTTCCAGACCCACTAGGAATGCTAGGAACCATTTCTGTTTTGATAATCCTTGAATCTCTACAAACTCTCTCCAACACAGCTAATTACTGTCTTTCTCACTTCTTCAGACTTAGCTAGTGGATTGTAGTAGTAGTAGACTCAACCTGAACTCTTGTTCAGGTTAAGAAATAGATTGCATCTAGAACCTAAGTATGGGCATTGAAAGGAAAAAAGAGTGCACTGTTCCCCTGCTCCATATTCCTACAAGAGCAGGCCTCAACACAGTCTCCTTTTTTCCCCGTGAAACTCTTTGTTTGGTAGCAATTAAGACCAGCTTATATGCTATTGTAAATGTCTGCAGCTAGAACATGTAAATTACAAGAAAGGAAGCTGACTAGTATGTTACCATTAAAACATCTCAGCCTAAAATAGTCTATAAAGTCCAATAAAATACTCTTTACAACTTTTGCCTTAATTGCAAAATTAAAATGTCTTTTTGCAGAAAATAATCCTAGCTATAACACATTCTGCTAACTCTGTCTTCTGTACAATGATAGTTTTTAATAGCTAAACTAACTGTATCTCAAGTTGTTTTAAATGTGCAACAAAAAGAAAAGTTTTCATCAAAAAAGGAACTATACAGGGCAGAAATGAGAGATTTCAGGCTGAGATATACATCAAACACCCAAGCTTTCTGTGTTTTAATTTAAAACAACATTACCCAATTTATCACAATCTTGTAATTTATCAAAATCACATGGGAGGTTATACAAAAGGCCATGTAAATATTTATTTGACCTATAAATAATTGTATCGCGCCCACAGAGATGAAACTTTGCATTTCAGAAGAGTGGATCAATATCATAAATACACAATGATAAAGGTAAGAAGCCAAGAACTGAAACTTGAAGGATTCTGATAGGTCAAAAAATGTTATTTGAACAGTGTTCTGTAAGCATTTGTAACACATGTTAAGACCAAGCCTATGAAAATTTTTTTCTTGTGATTTCTTCCCACCTTCCTTAAACTCACCACTAAGTAAATTTTTTGTAGACTGTATGGCTTCCATTCTCTTTGCATTAGACATGAAGAACAGACAGCCTACCTCCATATCATGTCTTTTGATGAAGTCAAAACCGAAAGTTCATAATACACAAGTACTTCCAGTCTCCATTGGCTTCTCAGTCACTTAAAGATCCCTACATTTATTTTTAAAGTTCTGAAGCAATTATGTCTTAAAGAACTCCTAATTTATGTTCTTTCCTTTAGCATTATGGGCATCCATTGTCATTTCAAAAAACAAATGCCAGTCTCCACGCTGAAGTGTGTTTCTCCAAGTGATGCCTTTGACTTTTAGCAACAGAGCATTCTCAACACAAACACCTAGGTCCAGGAACTCATTCCTAAAACTGAGCAGGTGTGACTTAGCACTAACCTATTTGTGCTCATGTTTGCAGAAATATCATATTCTAAATCTGAAATAAAAAATAACTTCATGGGCAAAAGAGAGGGAAAATAAATATTCAGTAAAACTACTGGTAAGCATAAGCATACTCATGAGGGTAATCACTGGTAAGATCAGGCACTGGAACCAGATACCATGAGCTGTCTATTGTAATATATCTTTACGATAATCTTTGCAGCTGGGATTTTAAAACTATTCCACAAAAAAGTACATCGTAGTTTCAGGACTTTGAAAGAGTAAGCAGTGCAGGTTTCATCACAATAAAAAAATATGAACAAAAACCTTAATTAATTTCTATTACTGACATATTAAAAAAATAAACAGAATACTTGCATATTTTTACAAGATAAATAGCCATCAGGAAGTATATTGATCCTTTTGGTCCCTGTTTAAATCCTCCTCAGAGATAGCTGGCTGCCAAAACTACAAAAGTTTTGTCAGTCTCAGTTTGAAATCTAAGTGCAGTGGCTTCTCTGAAAGCATTCCTTTGTTAAAACTTCTCCCATCAAAACTTCCCTTCCAGCTGCCTGGGGACAGAGAACAGTTTCTAAGATACTGAGCCTCCAATGTGGCTTGTTAGTCCCCTCATATTTCTTAATTTATTCCACAGGATTTCAACTGTTTACAACTATTTTACAATACCTCAATTGCAAAGTGAGGTCATAAAGGTAAGACTGTGACCAGCACCTCACTTTGCTTCCTATTTTTGAATCTCCATCACTATTTCTGTTCATTCACCCTTAACTGATATCTTAGATGTAAAGATATTAACTATTACTGGAAGAAACAGATTGTGGCAGAAAAGGCTGTTAGAAGTCCTTTTTCAGGGTGGTACTGTCACTGACAGAGGTACAGGTACTAGACTGCAAGGCATTTTAAGTTGCCAGAAAAAATGCTCACCATGAGATTATGGGATAGCAAGCTCTTGGAGGATCAACTCCAGAATTTAAAAGCCCCAGAAACGTGCAAAACATCTGAGAACCTACCAGACATCCTGAGACACCTACGGAAACAGCAGTTCTCCAAGGACCTGGGAATTATAGGTAGCCCTAGAATCTACTTAACTCTTTGAATTATTATTATTATAGCAGTAAACCATTTCAGATCTCAGCTAGCTGAGCACTCATGCACATAAAACCACAAGTGCTAAAACTTGCTGAAGCATTAAAATGGCAGAAGTGCCAGACTATTTAGTTCTCCTAAGACATTACTCAGCTTAAAAGGATCCATAATACAGCATGAAAATTTCTTAAGTTTCAGAAAAATCTCACACTGACTGCTGTTCTTATCTATGGCTGCTATTCCTCAGCTGTGCACAAGAAAGAATCAGAAAATCCACAGATTATGATCAGAGAGACTTGCACATTTCAAGAACTCTGCAGCACCTAGAACACATCAGAATGATAAAAAAAAAACCACAAGAAGTGTGATATCCATGGCCTCATAACTACCAGTTAAAGCATCCAATAGTATTAATGCAAACATTAATACTATATGAACACTATATTAATACTATATTTAATACTATAGGAAAGCTAGCAACTACTGTGATTTTCTACTTATGGATAGACTTCTCTTCACTAAGACAGTTACCCATGTTCTGTAAGATATGCATGTTCACTACGCTGTTACATCAGATATGCTCAGCCATGCTGTAAATCTTACTTTCATTCAAACACTGACATGTCAAAAAGATTCTAAAAGCACATTCTCTCACTCTCTCAAGTACATCCCCCAACACACCC
>JAOBAS010000072.1:26533255-26554876 GCA_025311575.1 Elanoides forficatus
TGGTCAGGAGCTCTATAGTGGATAGCTGCTGCAACAGAAACCATGTTGGTCTGCCTGCTAATCTTCACCCACAAGCTCTCAGCTGGCTCCTTACCCAATCCTGGGTAGAACTCCATGTACTCCAGCAGCTCTCTCACATAAAGGGCAACTCAAAGGGCAACTCCTCCATCTCACCTTCCTGTTCTGTCTTTCCTAAGGAGCCTGTATCCATCCATCACAGCACTCTGGTTTTGCAAGCTGTCTCACCACACTTCCTTGATCCCAGTGAGGTCATAGCCCTGTGACTGCACACAGACTTCTAACTCATGCAGCACGCATTAGTGCAGAGGCATTTCAGAGAGGCACCCAAGCGTGCCGATTCCCTAGTACAGGCTTACATGCCCATGCTCAAAGAGATTGCTCTTCAGCTCTATTTTCTTAATTACTCTGTCCCTTCTACTCCTACCACTCCAGGTGCTTGGCTTGCCTACTCCATCCACAACTTCCTTAGTTGTTTTTTGAGGAATCACTCCCTCCCCAGTGGTTTCTAGTTTAAAGCTCTCCCTGCCCAGTTAACTAGACTGTTAACCATCAAAGACAAAGCTATGCAACCGTACCATTTGAGCAAACATATGGAACCAAGGGTCTGATACACACAAGCAATTAAATTAGACATGGATCTGGATACATTCTTTTCAGCTGGAGTTATGCAAGAAAACACCATGTATCACTGTTTACTGTGAATAGATTAGATAATAATATTTTAAATCTGTCCTCAGTTTAGGATACTTTAATAGCTTAATTTTTCTAAAAGTGATGTCTCAAGCAAGACTAACCTGAATCAAATAGCTTGGGAAGCATAAAGATTTACAGCTTGCCAACTTTCCCATTCTCACAAGCCCAGCATGTAACTCCATAAACTACTCTTTTCATACCTCTGGAAGAATTTAAAAGTGTCCTACTGTCTCTTTCTCTGTAACATTTTCTTGCATCTAATCAGGAAACAAAAGTATGCAAAAATTACAAAAATGATGGGTCACAGACTCTTGAGCCAATAACCTTCCTTGCTCCCTGTCCTAGAGCCACTTCAATGGCTCAACCTTAACCTTCTTAACAAGGCTTCTCTCTCCCACTTGTAACAGAAAATATTCTTTTACAGGGAGAACTGAAGCCAGGGTATTGTCCTATTACAGTTTGGTTATGAATAGCAAAACATTTATCACCTTATATCAGTAATCATAGTGCCTACAAGAAAGTCTAACTTAACAACGAATTCACAAAAGAACTAAGGGCTGTGTTCAAATGCTCTCTTTTTTTGTTCTGTTTTACAGTGAGGAGATTTAAGAAGAAAGAGAGACTTCATCTAATTCTATAAGCAGAAATAACAGGAATCCATGCATATTTTCAAGCTTTTTTAAAACAACTGAATCTAATAAACATGTCTACATATCAGACATACAACAGCTAGTATTACTTAACAGTTATTTCTCATATATTGTTCATATGAAAAACATTGTCATGTATCTTGGTTTTTCTCTTCCTTTACCAACTTATAAATTCACAGCAATGCTTACTATCTTCTTAATTCATTTACAGTCTGAACCAGGAAAGACTCATGCACCAATAATTCCTGTTGTAGATAAGAACTCTTAGGAGTAAGGCTTGTTTTATCTATATTTATCTTCTGTCTATGGCTACTCTTTTTTTTTTCTTTCTGACAGCACCAAATAAGGCATGTCCACATCAGAGATTTTAATTACTTGAAATCCTTTTTTTATTGATTACAGACAGCAAAGCAGCTCTTGTGTTAACCTTTAAAAATGTCAATCTAATTTATGAACACGGTGATTTTTTTAGCTCTATTGCTATGGATGATATGTATTGTGTTATACTACTGTTATAAAAAGTGTGTTTTAATTGTGTACCAAAAACGTGCTTGAAATTAAGAATTGCTGTAATTCATGAGAAGAACTGCTTGACTGCTTATAGACAGTCTAAGCAGATCAGGAAATAGGCTTATAGACTTTGTTGGGACAATGCATATTGTAATTGTTCAAATTTTGATGCCAGCCTCCCTCAATCAGATTTTGCATGGATCTTACATTTTTAGGTAGCAGAGGCATGAATGAAAGACAGTGGTTGCATATAAAAACCTTCCTGCTGACCTAAATGGCCTTAGACAGAATACAAGCATTTCACGTGGCTAACACAAAGTTTAACAAGAATCGCATAACATTTTTTATCCTTGCTCTTCTCCAACAGGGAAATAACACTGCAAAGAAGGTACAGTAAGGAAGACCTTTGGCCCAGCCACACAGGGGCTAAAGAGTAGGGCTGGCTTTGCGGAAGACATGTGACTGTATTTCCACAAATGCTGCAGTAGTTGTAAGGTCTTCACCTTCAGATCAGGAAGATACTAGCAGTGTTCCACAACCTTTGTAAATGGTTTCATATCATTTCCACTTCATCAGCAAAGAGTGACCTGTGCCTCACCGGGCATGCATTAGTTTGCCATTACATAACTAGTTTATGTAGCATACCAAAGTGGAGGTAGAAGTTGTGAATTGCTACATACCAGTTCTCGGTGTTTTTTATAGCTTGCACATAGCAACCACTAACAAGAAGCTTCAGAGCACACATTCCCTTGACACAAGGTGCATCCAACCTTTCTCTCAGGATCTACAAAAAGAGGATTCTAGCGGATGAATGATAACAACATCCTGAAACATTTCTACAGAAAGGGGTGCCACTAATATGCTTGCTTAGGACAACACAAAATTGCTGCTAGGGGTAGGGGGCAGAAATCGGCTACTTGAAGTGTTGTTTTACTTTATTGTTTAAGCAACATGCATTTGCCAGATTCTAAACCAAGTCCAAATCAAAGGATGGGAAAATTATCTTCTAGCTACCGGCCCAGTGACCTATCCTGAACACCACTGTTCTTCCTTTGAGTTTCACCAGCAAAAGCAGAATACATTGGCTTTATTCTCCATGGAATTTTCATGATAAACAATCAAACTTGCAATAATTTGGATGACCAGTGATATTATTCATGTTCTTAAGACTTTGTGGGATTAGGGCTTAATTCCACCGCACTTCAAGGTTATATGAGGTCCTTAACTAATTTCATTTGCATTTTAATGAGGGATTTCTTTTTTTATTCTTTCTTCTTTTTTTTTCTTATTTTGTGCAGAACATTTCTGCAACAACTGTGCACTTGAAATCTGAAAGAAATGCTTCAATACAAGTGTCCAGAAAGTAACAGAAAGTTAAATCAAAGTCAAATAAAGAACAGTTACTGAATTCTTTAATGAAATCCATAGGGAAAAAAATCAAAACCAAAAAATGCCACCACTTTCTTTAAATAAAAATATTGACATAGCTATTTAAAATAAACACAAGTGTACATGAGGAACATTTTCTATTTATTCTTGGACTAGAAATTAAATGTCTACATTCTTCCTCATAACATTGTCAAAGGCAAATCAGTCACTAACAAAACATTGTGACATGTTCTTAAGTAGCTTGCCATCACATCTATTGTTACATTTGGTATAACACAACACCTGTGTGTTCATTAAGTCCACATTTTACAATACGGCACATAAGTTATTTCTCTCCAAATGCCTGCAAGCCAGGTGGGAAAAGTCAATAGCTCTGGTGACATTGAGCATTTCTGCCACAACACAGAATTCCATCTTTGTGTTTTGCATTGTCTGCCTATTATGCAGAAAACCAAATTGCCAATATGTCATTTTGCTTAAAGCTGTAAACACATAGAAGATCACAGTAAACACTATGTCACCACTGCTGCACATGTAGGAGATGTCTAGAGCTATCTTCTTAAGAATTTTATTTTGAAAGACACTTCAAATAAAAACACTGATGTATATGAATTGGCTTCATTGCTTTCCGAAGACTGTAAATCTATGCAACTCCTGAGGGAGTAAGACTATTTCCCATTATGCTGACTTGTCTAGAAGCCCACCTCTGATGCATTTCAGACCATTTTCCTAAAAAATTATGACAGCAGTGGGACGGAGGGCACTTTTTCTGGCTCATTTACTCAATTTAAGTATCAGAGTATGTAAAATTCACAATACAGATTACAGTTCAAGATTTCTGCCAGTATGTCTCCCAGACCAGGTCCAGATGCCTAGATTAGGTCTGGCACCAAGCTTACATGAAACAACAGTCTGCAATACATCTGAAGGTGGCAAATTTCAACAAACAGAAAAGTCTTGGAAATAAGCTAACTGGTATAACCTGAAAGCATCAGATGTGAAGCATTTGATTACAAGAAAATATTTCCTAGTAGAATCTTGAAAGCCTAAAGGTATGATAAGCTCTATAAGTTCTTCTCAAAGCTTGCCAGTGTATGTATTTGAAAGTAATATTGGGAAAAGGGTTTTTTGTTAAGAGTGATAAATTGAAAGGACAAAAATGTCACAGCAAGAACTGCCTCTCAATCACTACTTCTAGCTTTGAAATCCACTATAGAAGAAGTCACTGAAGGTTATTGTAAAACCAGTGGATGGAGGGAAGAGATAAATTAGAGGAAGGTGGCATTTAAAATATATGCCTCAAAAGTAAAACTTGTGTTTTCATTGCAGTAAGGTGATGTTAAATGTGCATTAAAGTGTGTTCAGATTTTACACAACACAAAGCATTCTGAGAGAACCAAAACATATGAGCAGAGAAAAATGTATCATTCTTGAAAATTTATTCTCCTTCAAATGCATGTAACACAAAACCCACAAATGCAGTACCACACATGCACACCACAGTTATAGGTTAGTCAGTGCACTATTGGTCCCTGCTTGATAGAATGAGAGCCATTATTCCCAGGAAGGAGTAGCTTGAGCCTTAATCTGCATTGTTCACACCAGTCTCAATGAAATTCACTTAAGTGGAATTTGGCTTTTTACAGAAGAATGTAAATTCTCATCGAGCCTGTATTTCAAGCTCCCTCTCCCAGCACTGACATAAGCACAGGTGAAAGTCTTCAGCAACACATGCTCACAGTCCGCATGAAGATTTTGACCTTTATGTGACTTCATAATGACTTCTGTACCATTTTTTAAGACTAGATGTTCTTTGTAATATAGCAATTTCCAGATATTCCTCATTCCCATTTAAATCAAGTTGCAGGTATTTGGGCTAAAAATGAGTTCTGAGTGAAGATCTTGCTATCATTCCTCTGTATTTTTTCATCAAAACCATATTTTCCATTAATGACATGGATAATATTTTCTCACCACCACATACAGAAATATTCTTCAATGGACTTGTTTCCTCTTTTGGCAGCATTTTCCTTTTGTTCCTGTCAAACATTAAAATAACAAAGGTATTTATTAGTTGTCAGATTTCAGTGTTGCATCATACCTGACAATGTCCTTGATATTTTTAGCTTGAAACAAGTCACACACAGTCAACATTGCACTTACAGTTTAAAAAACACTCTCAGGTTGCATACGCTTGGCTACTTCCGTAGGGTCTGGTGCCAGAAACAGGATGCTAATCATGAATGTTTTTCCTTCCCATCTCACAACACATCTACAAACATGGCCTTTACTTCTTTTTACATCATTTGCAGTATAGATACCTTCCATAAGTTGTCACTACTTAGAATTGTTTTGCAAAGACCTCAAGTACAGAAGAAGCTAATACTCCAAAAGAAAACTCTATTGCTAGAGGCAGTCAAAAACCAGTAGAACTACTGCATTCCAATAAGCAGGTCCATATGTTGTCATTCAGGAAGTTTTTATGCCCTTTTTCAAGTTCGTATTAAAAAACCCCCCTTCTTTTCAGAGTTTTGATGCTATGTACATTGCCATATATGCAGTGCTCCTGCATGCATCTGCTCCCATATGAGATGAGATTTGCAACAGAGAAACAAAGTTCTTCAGCAAGATCAGGGTTTTCATGGCATAGGAAAAGGAAAAAAAAAATCACAGTAACCACAGTTAAGAAAAAGCTCTGCCCTTCTCTGACAAAATAAATATTGGAGTATGCTTCCAACACTTATTGCAAATTCTTTTTCTTTAATCCAGTACAGGTGTCACACACCACTTGTTACATTCATATCCTTAGTTTTGTGGATGAAAAGACAAGAGTAAGATATCATGCAGTATGTTATATTATTTGTAGACAAGCAAGGCATTCATGACATTATAAAGAACTGAAAATCCTACCAAAGTTCATGTTGCCATACAGTTTTTCTTAAATAAAGAGAATCAAAGCTCAGAATAGCAGTAAAAGTACCAAGTTAATTCCATCATTTCTAATATTCAAAACCTTCACAGCACCATTAGAACCCACCCATTGTTTACAATTTAATATGTAAACACTAGTCTATAATGCCAACTTGCAAAGCTCTTTCTGTATTTTCAGATAAAAATCTTTCATCTTTAACCACTACTGGTTTTCACTATGGAACCATTTTCTGTATGCCATCAACAAAACTTCCTCATTACTAGAAATAAGTTCTATGCTCACATAAGGCTAATCTTATGTTTTATGTGGGCACATGTATCATGATTATGGCTTCCCTGGCTGACCCATATTGTTTCATCACTATCTTCTGTCTCAGTGTATCTCCACACTCTATCTGGAGTTGTACTTTTTTTTTTTTAATGCTTTATATTTACATTTAAACTTACTGAGACAAAGACTGGTATTTCTTTCTCATGTCAGTTCCATCTCAGCCTGATGTTATCTTAGTCCATGGATCAATGGCTATACACTAGCCAAAAGCTAGGTAACACAATTTGCTTGCCAGTGAAACTAGCGAAAGTGCAAATGTGTGAGAAATTCTGCCTTAACAGCATAAGTGGAATTAAGGACATATAAATCACAGACTTTCTGTAACTTTCTATTAACAAAGAAACGGCTACTGCTCCACAACAGACCACACTGCAAATCATTCTAAATGTTCTTGGACAAATCCTTCAGATACTGCCAGTGGCTGTTGAGAGCTACTCAAAAAACCCATGAAATAAGAAAGATTCCCAGAAATTCTGAATACAATACACTTCTAGTATCTCTTAGGCAGGGCCACTGCTGTCTTATAATACTTTAAAACATTTTGATGTAAAGCTCTGTTAACAAAGAAATTTTCCTGCAAAACTAGAGTAGGTTCTCTCAGCTAAAAAGATTCTGTTCAGTTCCTCTGGAGCTTCGACAGCCAAATAAGACACACATTCACAGAAAACACAAAATATCTATCCCTACCAAGTCAGCTGCTTTTTAGATTATAGATACAATCTAATGCTTGACGAATGCAAAGTTCTCAGTCCAATGTTCCAAGAGAGTGGTATAGGGTAAGATTGCCTTTGAAACTGGGAGCAGAACACTTACTGACTTCTACACAAGTAAGCTCAGTTTCAAGTGTGTTTGCAAAAAAATTAAACAGGGCATATGTAAACATGCAATAGAGAAGTTTATCTCCTCAGGACCTAGAGATGAATTTTTTATCTATTAAATAATTTCCCCTAATGGCTCATATAGCGCTGTATTTCATCCATCTACATGATACGATCCCCATTATATTCAAGAACGTGTTAAAGCATTGGTAGAGCCTCTTTGTTTTTTAAGCACTTTTCCTGGCAGATGACATACTGTCCCCAGCTAAACTGCATATAGTATTTCACAACAAAAAGCATGTCATGTCTTTTGGTGATCAGGCTTCTGCTTTAAAGCTAAGCAGCTGAGATAAGGTGAAAGATGATAAGGACTCAAAGGATGAGGATACTGGAGACTGAGAGGATAAGCCTTATTTCTGCTTTTTTCCCGTTACCATTTTCATATCTTACCATTTTGGGTACTTTTCCTGGATGGGCATGCAACCTAGGTACAGTACTTTGGAAAAATGGAGTAAACGGAATAGCTATAACTGCCTTCTTTCAGTGCTGTGGCACAGCAACTTAATGTTATTGCTTGAATCACCAAATATATTCAATGGTATTAGTAGCTCTGTAAAGATACTGTGATGACTAACGAAAACATTATCCTTATTCAGGGATTAGAGTAGGGTTAGTGGTTATCTAAAAGGTGGATGAATCTACCTCCTCATTAGCAGAAGAATGACAAGAATGTTGACCTCCTACACATCAAACTGAGCTGGGAAGGACTACATATTGGAGTTGATGTCCTATACTTATCTTAATACAATTATTTATCCACACATTAGTTTTTTAGAAGATAACTTCTCATTTCAGCCCCTTTCTGTTGTTTTTTATAGTATTTTGTCAGGAAAAAAAAAATCAGAAAATATTCAGAAACTTCTTACTTTTCTTCTTTACAGGGATTAGTCTTGTTTTCATGCTTTATGTGCCAGTAAGTACTGTACAGTTCAGCCAGCATTTTAGGAAATAAGATTTCTCAAAGGCTACACATTGTACTCATGTACTAATCATTCCCATGTTTGCTGCTTTTGTGATTGGTTTATTTTGCACTAATTGGCTCAATTAGAAAAACACTCAGCAACAGGTTGATCATACCTTTAAATCAATCATAAGAACTTGTTTGTTTTCCTTGCTAAGTGACAAATCCAGTTACCATTATTAGTTTACTTACAGTCACTCTTCAGGACATATTGATAGCTTTTTGGCCTTACCAGTACCACCCAATTAACATGGCAGTATACATTAGTACATTTTTAATTACCAAATTACTACCAGTTAGGCAAGTGGTTGCAAAATACAGCTACTATAGTATTTTGTGCCATTAAGTACTGTTTACAGAGGGCTATGTACATTGTGTGGGTATTTGTGATGTATTATTGATTCATAATAATATCATCAATTGTGATGATATTATTATGAATAATCACTCTTCTCCACAACACAATTTCATCTCACTTCAGCTGACAAAATTAAATTCCAAGATGTCTAAGCTCCCTACTTGTCATAGGTACCACTGCTGAGTTTAACAACTGACTCTAGCAGTTAATATTTACAGAAAACCAGCCATAATCCAGGTAATAGCAAGGTAATAGCAAGACAGAAACAGCCTAAGTCCTTTGGTTAAGAATGAAGTAATGTTTACTGTCTTGTTCTCACTCTTTCTCTCTCTCTCCTTCCCATCCACCACACCTATGTAACAAAGTGAAGCTGCATCAGCTGTATATCTGATTATTATTATCCACATTTCTCAGTCCAGCTTTACAACACTATTCCATCTCTTTGAAACTAAGTTTGTATTGGTGATTATCATATCATATATTCTTTTTCAAGAGATCCTGCTAAGTTTCATTTCTTCCCAAGTAGTCATTCCTGAAAGAAATGCAATTAAAATACACCTCCATTACGTATGACAACAGAGCTACACCAATTCACCTCAGGACAAAATCTGCACTATTTCAACACAGTTCACATAAAAGTGCTTTACTGTAGTCCCTCTGGGGAAAAAAAAAAAGAAAAAGAAAAAAGAGGCAGATTTTTAAAAGGATGTAAGCTGTTAGAAACTACTCAGCTTTCTTCACTCAGGGCATATTATGCACAAGCTCTTCTGTAACAGAAATACTTCATATTCGTTCTTCAGAGATATATTTTCAGGACGTCATTACAGGAATACAGCTTACAGGACTACTACAACCTACTACTAGAAAAGAAGCCTTTTCTTTCCTTTTCTTTTCTTTTTCTTTACTTTTGTTTCCTTTTCTTCTCTTTTCCTTTACTTTTCTTTCCTTTTCTTTTCCAAGGAGAAAAAAGAACTATGGCATAAGGCTCAGTAGTTCATAAGGCTCCTGGATTCTGTATTGCACCATTTTCCAGCAAGAATGGAATACACACACAAAAAAAAAAATCAAGAGTCAGAGGCTTTGACAGCTTTCATTTGAACTGATCAGAGAATGACCTGACATAGATTGGTGCAGTGTGCTATGTTAACAGTAAGTTGAGGTTCAATTTTGTTATGCCATACAAGGGCAACAACATTCAGATAACATATGGACATGTGGTACTCCACTAACCTGGAGTACTGGCACATTTGCTGCAGCTGTATGCCACTGAGGAAGGTTCCCATCATGGAGAGAATCTGGGACATAATGCAGCAGCAGTACCTGTCAGCACTCCAAAAAAGCATCCTGCTGCTCACCCAGGTACCTCTCGAAAAAGTTGATGATGCAGCTTTAAGACCAGGGCAGACACTTTTTTTTTTTTTTTTTTAACAGTGACAACAGAAGGACAGCTGTCTACAAACAAGCTTCAGCATCACAGAAGTGGTTAACACACAGGCCAAAAGCAGAAACTCTCTCATTAACTTCTCTGTAAAAATGTTCTTTTAGAGTACAGGATGATACAGCACAGAGGACATTTGGATACCGCACCTGTTTGTCCTTAACTAACAAGCATACCAAAATAAAAATGAAGTCTGGGAAGTTAGCTTAGAGATACCTCCTTTTTTTCATGCTGACTTGGAGGTCCGTATAATCTGCATAGATGTGAGCAGTACAAGATATTTAAGATGCCAGTAGATGCTGCTCAAAAATATGTAATATGCTTCTTGGCTTTTTATATGCATAAAGACATGCAAGCTTTCTTTCTTGGGAGGGCTGAAAAACTGGAAGAGGCATTATAAAGGCACTGCCAAAGGGAAGTTAGATAATCAATACGTTGTTTCCACCAGTAGCTTTGATTCTTCCAGCACAAGAGATGTGTTGTCTTGCCTGACAACATGTATTGCCTAAGAAATCACCAGGTGGTTTTGTAGTGGTTTTCTAAGAAGCAGACAAGAAAACTCTTGGGACAGTTGCACTCCCTGGGAGAACAGGTTGCACTTGAGCAGCTGCACAAACAAGAACAAGTGGAACAGGAAACTGAAGATTCATTCTGGTGTGATAGGTTGGTTACTGTAAAATCCTTAGTTATATTCCATACTAAAGGCTGAAATTAGTATCATAAGTGAGCCTTCAAGGTTCAAGAAGAAGTTTAGTTTTCATTACATGTGTACAGCTACCCATATACACAAACAAAACAGTCCATTAGTGCCAGTGTATATAAATACACTTGTACCTCTTGTTTGCCTGAATGGTCCACCTCCTTACCCTTTGGGAAGATCATCATTTCCAGAAATAACAGTACCCAAATAAATAACATGAGCTGGTTTCTGGATCTCTGTAAATGGTGAAAAGCAGTTACATCCTGTATTAGGCATAATCAGAAGGTTCGGTAGTGGCGGGGGGTGGTGTTGCAGGTGTGGCCTCTGTAAGGAAAGGCCAGGCTTGCCTTGTGTTGGACACAGCCAATTCCAGCCGGCTCCAATGGACTCACCACAGGGCCAAGATGGTGGCACCTCTGTGAAAGTGTATTTAAGACAGGGCAAGAAATTATGGATAAGCAGAGGAGGAGAATTGGGGGGAAAGAGCAGGAAACAGCAGAGGAAACACCAAGGTCAGAGAAGAAAGAAGGGGAGGATGTGCTCCATCATGAAGTAGAGATTCCCCTGCAGCTCATGGAGGAGACTGTGGTGGCATAGATTTGTTTCCTGAAGGACCCCCCCTGGAGCAGGGGAAAGGTGTGAGGAGGAGTGCCAGAGAGAAACTGCCAAGTAGTGAATAGAGCCACCTCCTCACTCCCCACCACCACTCCCGTGCCACTCCCTGTGCCCCCCTGTGGGAGTGGGAACTGAAGGACTGAAGTTTAGCCTGGGAAAGGGGGAACAAAATGTGTTGGTTTAATTTTTGCCTTCTTGCTTCCCACTACCTGAATCTATTGCTAGTAAATTAAAATAATTTTCCCCAAGTCATCTGGTTTGCCTGTGCCAGTAATTGTTAAGTGATCTCTCTGTCTTTATCTCAGCCCATAAGTTTTCTCGTCCTAGTTTCTCTTCCCATCTTACAGAGGAGAAGTGAGCAAGCAGCTGTGTGGGTGCTTAGCCCTTAGCCAAAGCTAAACCTCCACACATCAACAGGCTGGAACACAGGCTGAGGCCAGGGCTCTTGTCGTGCGTCTGGGACAGTAAGTTTGAGCAAAGTCCTAGTAGAAGCTGGTGCTTGACTGAAAGACTTAATGCATTACAACTTGCATTGCAGGCTAACCTTGAAAGAGAAGCCCCTGCTTTCTTCTTTGTTGGTAATCCTGATAATTGCTAGGTTCATCTTTTTTTATTGATTATGACAGTGCTAACACCTAGCCTCCTATTGCTCAGTTCCAGTACGTGTCTGTATAACGACTGCCTTTTTTCTTTATGTGTCTTTCTTCCCTAAATTCATTAGCAGTGCACTAGGGTAGTCTCACTTTATTAGACACACATTCAAAAGACATTTCTGCCAGGCACACTTTTACATTTTACCTTATGCACACTATTAAAATTCAAGGTTATAATAATGAGAACATGTTGACAATGTTAAGGGGTGAGGGAACCAATCTAACACTGGTGGAGAAGTACTGAGAGTTAACTTTATTCTAATAAGCAAAGTGCAGGTACCAGAGAGAAGATTCTTCTGACAAGGCCAGGAAAACATTCTTTGAATTAATTTCTTGCTGTAATGGCTTCCCTCTGCTAACAGTAGCTGGCAATTTTTACATGCATTTCAAAGTACTTTCACAGCTAGAAGAGTATCTTACCATGTTAGAAATTATTTACATCTCTCTGATTCCAAGTACCCTGACACCCAAAATTTGTTGTTCCAGAAAGGCAACATGAGCAGGATACAATAACGTGGCTAGGATTCACTAAGATACGACAATTTTTGATTGCAAATTAATTTATGAAACTTGTTAATGGCTCACTGAAGTTCCAGAGATATCTTTCTTCTTTTGTTTAATTCCCAAGGATCATCCCTGAGGTTGGAATGTGCCTGTGAAGTCCAAGACATTCAGAATGGACATTCTGGTGAATATTAAAAAGAACACCAGCCTCTTCCCTATGATATAAATATGGATGTTGAAGAGCCCAGAGGTGGGAAAAATCTCACTTGTGACAGGTAACAAAATGACTGCAGTAAAAAAGCTGACATGTCAAGTTGAGGTGAAAATATTCACACACTGAAAAAAAGGATATCCATTTTCATGATGGCAAGTTGCAGGTAACAGAAATTCAGCACATCTGGTGTTTTACCCTAGAGCAACCCACCTTCAACACTTTCAATAAACATAAGACAACAAGAAAACTAAATACATAGCTGCATCACACCAGACATTTCCAAGACAATCAAACCAGACAGCTATCTAAAAGACTGCATTAGTTTGCCATTATCTTCCATGCTACTTTAAGAAAAAAAAGTTCTAATATCATTCCTAAAGCTCACTGAGATCTGTACAATTGTTTCAGGAGTATAGCTCTGAAGATTCACAATTTTTGAAAGAGAAAAATTTTCACTGCCAAAACCAAGTACCTGTAGGTAACAATACAATTCTAAAGATGATACAGGAATTTTTTTCTAAGTCTACAACATTAGTTCATCATTATATCTTTGGGCATACTTTCAAATATATTATATATATATATAATAGATGATATCAGCTAAAAGGAAATGTTTCCATATGCTTCATCTGCACAGCTTCTCCCTGCAGTACACGTAAGAATACCAGGTGAGCCAACAATATAGCTGACAGATAAGCCGTAAGAGGTATGGAGAATGCAAGTAGGACAGGACTTTACTGCTCAGTGTTCACTTCTTCACATGTCATCTCCATTTGCATCAGGGAACACTCCACACAGAATCACAATGATAAGACTGCTCCAATACAGAACATCTTATAACTTCATCATTATGACATCTTTCTCTCTGAACTGTCCTTAAAGATTTTTTATTGTTAGAAAAAAAGGAATCTCCTGTTTAGTCCTTCTAATAAAGTCTTCATTCCTGCTGTTCAGTCATATGGAAATGAAGAACACAGTATTACTCCTTGGCAGGAGCCTTTGCAGTATTTGAAGACTGTCATCATGTATCCCACAGTCTACTTATCTCTAGCGCTAAACACGATCAAGCTGTTGAATCTCTCCTGATAAGTCAGGCTTCTAGACCTCTTGAGGTAAGAGCCATTCCGCCGGTTCATCAAAACAGGTTTGAATTCCACCCCACATGCCAGTATGCTTGTAGCCTCTCCTAAATTAGTGACATCAGCAAATTCATTAGGTACCTTTTCATTTCACTTTGTTTTAGAAGAGTTCATGGATTTATCTCCTAACGCTGGTGTTGGAATTAATTTCTGTTTGTATAAGTCCTGAGTCAAATAAGACCTCTGTTCTTTGAGAACACAATTTGGGATACAAAGATGAAAAAAAGGACAATTTTTTGTAAGAAACAGCTAAGTAGCAATGACTAGCCCACTAGAAACTGTAATTTTACTTGGAATGAGCAGAGATGTTAGCTAAACAATAAATACATGCCACCATAAACTCATTTGCTAGGTTTATAAATGTATAATCATATGTAAAACTCCCTGAATTATTTCCTTGGGAAAAATACACATTAATAATACCATCTATGAAATATTTAAAGAAATCTGTCCAGGATATTAATGCCCATTCCCTGACTTTTAATATATTGAAAGTGCCAATGCTTAATCACCTTAACCTCATTACTTCTATTCCACATTACACATTATTATGTCTCTATTCTTTAAAGTAATTATTCATCTATTTGCTAGTCTAAGCATTGATCATTATTTACAGTTGTATTAACCTATGAAGCTAGTGTCTTTATTATTAAAGTCTAGTAATACACCTGCCTTAGTTCATGTATTGCTCTGTCTAAATATGGTCACAAGTTTAAAAATCACAGATTTATAGAGCTATACAGTTTGGGTTGTTGATGGGAAAGCTCACTGTTTTCTTAATCACTGGGGATCAAAATTAAACAGGTTACTTCAAATATGCATATGGTAAGTTTCTCTAGTCACTAATGTTGCTCAACAAGTATTACCTACTGAGAACAAAATTAAGTTCACAGAGAAATGTGATAGCCCTGCCTACTCTCAGCTAGAATATAATTTAAATGTTAATAATTAATTTTATACTTCATATTTAATGATAAAATATCTTAGAAATTAGGGCCTCAATTCAGGAAAAATGAAAACAAATCATTAAATGCTTTCATAAGGATATGTGACAAAGCCAATGGAACCTAGAAATTTCCAGGTACCAAATTTTCAAAAGGTTTTATGAAGAGAAATATGTCTAATGAGATTCTTTTAAAGAAATGCCAAAGGTCAGCAGAAACATTGTCCAACTGACATTTGATGTTTTCAAAAATGCCCGAAGGGTGGAGACAGACCACATACAATCTGTAGAATCCTTTAAAAATTTCTAGACCTAAGTGTTTTCCTGATAAATTATTGTAATTGAGCCCAAATTATGGATGGGAAAACAGGGAAACAACAGTATTAAGGATACAGCCATGCATTACAGTGAAAGTAATGCACAGAAATAGCCAAACCAACTCGGAACAGAGTAGTTTCAGAGATGAAAAGAATAAGCACTGTGCCATTCCCAAGCTAATTAACCTGCTGAGAGGCAGAAATAATTAGTATCATAATATTGCTGTACAGGGCTAAACTAGTGTATCAGCATGGTATTTGACTGAGCTGTCCACCTGGTGCTGAGCTAGGGATTTGTAGCATGATGCTGCATTGCAAGTTGTGGATATGTGGTAACATTCCAAATCTATGCAATAACCAGCATCAAAATTGGCTAATAAGTGTTTCATGTTCTTAAATGTTAAATCCTGCATTATTTCTATTTTTTTACTGTTTAAAAGCCAACCAGCAACCTGTCTATGTGGCATTCTTTATATTCTATTTTTCATCCAAATACAAAGTCAGAGAAAGATATTTCACTGAAAACAGAAAAAGAAGTTTTATTGCACTGACCTTGTATATTTATTTCCAAAAAAAAGTATCATCATCATGAAGAATAAACTACAGAAAAAAAATGTGCATTATGGAGCTGTATTTTAGTACTAAAGTTTTTACATAGCGTTTAAGTATTCAACTCATGAGAAAAATATAAATATGTTATCTCTTAATCTTTAAACATATCTTGTAACATTTCTTCAGACTTCATGCCATTAGTATTAGCATTTCATTTCCATTTACGATATTCACTGTCATTTTTGTAAAGAACTAGTCCTTAAAATCTCTGATCACAAATATTGTTAAATTCTTTATATGCAGGCCTTATTACAATTAGAAATGCAAGCATGAAAAAAGGAAACACCATTGACTCGATCTGCTAAAAAGTTTCCTTAGTCGTCTTTTTTTCATTTGAAGAAATTAAAGGGGTGGAGTGTGCACTTCTTTAAAAAAACAAAACAAAACAAAACAAACAAAAACAAACAAACAAAAAAAAAAACAAAAAAAAAAACCTTGGCAATTTCTTCTATTTTACTATGAATCAGAAAATACTGCAGGCTGTTTGATTCTCTCATGATCCAAGTACACTCTAAAGACAACAAACAAGTACACAAGATGGAAGTCCTTCTTTTCCTTTGTAGAAGAACTGAAGTGGTATGCCTCAGAGCTCTTCTGGGTTGCATCCATGCTTCATTTCAGCAGGACTTTTCTGAATTACAACAGGCAGCTATGATTCTGTGTATCTCACCATCACACACCCTTCAGCATACAATACACTTCTGATTTGCCTGTCTCAAACACACCACTGTAACCCCTTCCAATAAACTGTTTAAAGAAACTATGTCAAATAAAGTCCCTAGTCTCTGCTCTGAACTCCCAGCAGCATGTTTATTCATGTTACATTAGTCGGAAAACTTGGGCCTCAGTTCCTACTTCCCTGCCATCTATAGCCCTCACATGATAGGGCAAAGTACAGCCAATTTAAACAACAAAGACTCACAGAAGAGCTTCAAGTGGTAGATACCAAGGGGCAGGCTCAACATCAGCATCCCAATGCCATAATGGTCATCACAGTCTGCTGCATTCTGCACAGCATGCAGAGACCTTGGGTTAGCTCTTCTACCAGAAACACATACAGCAGCACAGAGCCTTTTACAATGCTTCATGTATACAGCAACACAGGCCAGCAGTGAGCCTGTCTTCTAAGCTGGAAGAAGAATATAGGACCCATGCTTTACACTTGTAAACTAAAGGTAGCAAGGAATGGTCTCTGGTCAGTAAGACCAACTAATGTGGAACAGACCGTATCTACACTACTGAACTTTCACTCTCTCAAATAACCTAGTTGGAAAAGGACCTACCATAAACACACTGCAGTCTTCGTACTCAGCCACACATCTCTTCAGCACCATGTGTGTGTCAAGCTCCCTCAATTTTTTATGAAAGCCACTCATCAGTATACCCCACATGCATTTAATAATGTGCCCCATGCCAAGCCTTATCAAGATTTGTCACCTCTGTTGGGTACACAGCACCAAATGCTGCTGCTATGCATCAAAAATTTAACTTTGTCAAGGCCTTGTTGCTCCCACAATTTTGTTGTCTGGGTAGATGCCTTGTCTTCTCAAGCCTCCTGGGCTACCCTCTTTAATAGGAAGAAAACCTCCATATCTAGTCTGAGGATGAGGCCCTGCTGGGGATGATTTCTAGCAGAAATTCTCTCTAGTTGATGCTGTCAGCTATGCAAAAGTGGACAAGGGAGACTTCTTTGAGGACCTGTTAACAGATTCTCCCTCTCATACATCACAATCTGTAGCACTGGCTATTCCAGACCCTTAGATAGTGTCTCCAGTGCTCAGATCCCAAATTACAGCTCCTTACATTATGCATAAAGAACTTAATTTTCACTCAAGTTAAGGTTTCCAGGCCAGATTGTGCCACTAGGGTACATGACATTAGTGACAAAAGCAGAAGGAAGGACAGGTCCTCTCTCAGGTCCTATACCCAGGGCTGGCATGGAGGAGGGAACATCCTAAAATCATGCCCCATGGTGGGAGCTGGGAAGGTCTCCCAGCTGATGATCCTAAGCATCTTGGAATAGTGCAGGCACATGTGTTGATCTGCATAAATATAACAGTCATGTCAGACAATTTTATTTTTTAATCATATGTCAGTGCTGTGTAACCTGCCCCTGCTTAGTGTGTGGAAGTGTCTGATCACCAGTCTTGGCAGAGGAGGCAAGCCAGTCTTGGCATTGGTAGTGATAGATGAGGAAGAGTGATCTGGCCAGACCTGAACTCCATTTCTCACTCAGTTTCTTGCAGACTGTAAAGAGGGTGGTCGTCTCCTGGTCTCATCAATACCAAGACTCTAATGTTTGCTGTCCAACTGTGAAAAATCAGCATTACTTCACAGCACTTCGCAGGAATGGCGTTTGTATAGCATCATGCCAAAAGTGCATCTGGCATGGCCTGGGGCATGGCACAAAGCCTGCTGGGATGATGCTAAAGAGCTGTGCCAGAAGGAGCATGCCAAAGTGACACAGCCTAATCTATTCTAGTAATTGAGAGCATTTTAACTGCCAAATCATACCCAGGAAGGGTGCTGGGGAGGGCTTTGGTTGGCACAGGCCAAATTCATGCCAAGAAGCATTCTGATTGTTTATTAGCACAGACAAATGTGTGCCAGTGCCAGAAAACATTAATGGCCCATTCAAAGTCACTTGCATAGACACAGCCATGACACACAAGTAACTTAGGCCTACAGCTATGCGTCTTGTACCGTTTCCTCATATAATCTCAAACTCCTCATGTTCCAGACTTCCCCTCCAGGTTCATGTTTCTTTGGTTCTTTTCACACAAAGATTCCAGAGATTTTACAGCTAACATTTTTCTAATTACACTACTTATCTGGTGCTTCTCTTTTTCATGGCTTTTGTACATTTGTTCTGGTTTAACCCCAGACAGCAAAGAGCACCATGCAGCCGCTCACTTACTCCTCTGCCCTGCCCTGGTGGGATGGGGAGGAGAATTGAAAACAAGTAAAACTCCTGGGTTGAGATAAGAACAGTTTAATAATTGAAATTAAAAATAAAATATAATAATAATAGTAATGAAAAGGAAGGTAACAAAAAGCGTGAAATATAATCCAAGAAAGACAAGTGATGCACAATGCAATTGCTCATCACCCACTGACTGATGCTCCGCAAGTCCCCAAGCAGTGATCCGTCCCTCCTGGCCAACTCCCCCCAGTTTGTATATTGAGCATGACGTTCTATGGTATGGAATGTCCCTTTGGCTAGTTCGGATCAGCTGTCCTGGTCATGCTCCCTCTCAGTTTCTTGTGCACCTGCTCACTGGCAGAGCATGGAAAACTGAAAAATCCTTAACTTAGGTTAAGTGTTACTCAGCAACAACTAAAACATCAGTGTGTTATTAACAATGTTCCCATACTAAATCCAAACTACAACAATATACCAGCTACTAGAAAGAAAATTGACTCTGTCCCAGCCAAAACCAGGACAATATTGATTTCTGTTGGAAGAGGCTCTAAGTTTGCAAGTCCCATTCTAATCTAATGATGCATTCTGATTTAAGAGATAACATTTATATTTTCCTCTCAAAGTAGGAATGGATTTTTAAAAATTCAAGATGCGAATATATCTTTCTGTTAATTTTTTGGAAATAGAAGAAGTCAAAGATGCAGATGGTAGGACTAGGTATTGATTATCTTTGCAAAGTAAAGTAATGGCCTACAATTTGTCCCTGTAATGCAAATTTACTTGCTCAGAAGTAGAAGAAAGCCTAAGTCATCAAAACCAGTGCTTTGCAATTACGAACAACTGCACAATATATAATCTATAACCTGGTCAGGTTTCACCAGAAAGCTGACTAAAGGCTTGCTTCTGCTATATTCCCAGAATCAGAAGCCTTGTAAATCCTACCTCCAACAGTTAGAAACTGTTGTCTAAGGTTAATTAATGGCCAGTTTGTATTTTGCATTCTTAGAGATGCAATTCCAAGGTTTAAAATTATGAAAAGTCAGTAGTTCTTAATAAATTCTGATTTTTTCCTCCTGAAAAAAACTCCAAAGGAACCAGAACAATATGCTTGCACACTGGTTTATATACCACTCACGTCAACAAAGTTGCAAAAACTGTTGTTTTAAGGAAAGGATTTCACCCCTATTCCCATGAATGGTACCTGAATCCAGAACAATTCTGTTTAGTATCTACAACTAATTTAATTAAAGCATAGTTTAGTGATATTCTTGAACAGAAAACAATAAAAATCTTAGTGTCTCTATGTTAATTAACTTTACAGATTCATAGAGCAACATAGAGATTACCAAAAAGTTCAAAGTGAATAGTGACATAGCTCTAAAACTGTAAATAACAGCTGGACTTTTGAGATTAGTGACTGTGAATAAATCAATGGTAGATTAAAATAATAAAGGTCTTATTCTAAGTGGTAGAAAATAATGTTTTACTGCCACCTGAACACATTCCAATCTTTCCTTTTGTATGCACTCATTAGATTTGAGACCTTTTTATTATTCAAAAAGAGCCATTTCAGTCACTTTTAAAAGTACCTAAAATGCATATATAGCTGATAGACCATAATGATTTTTTTTCTCAAAGCATAATAATCTACAGAGTAAACACCTATTTTCAAAAAATTACCTAAATCCTTATTTACCCAGTTGACCACAAATTCTACAAATGTTATAACAGTTCTTAGTCCCCTAAAAGCTTTGCTCTGCTTTTTCAAGCTGACCATTAATATAATGCTTTCCAAATGAAAAAAAACCTCAGAAATAAGAAACCATGCCTACAGTATACAATGCAGAAAAAAAACAGCCTGTTATTTATAGGGTTTGCTTTGTTTTGTTTTTTTCAGTTCTTAGGCTGAAGTGCAATGTAAGAGTGACATTTCTATGTCATGTGTTTCATCTCTTTACTTTTTTGAACTTCTGCACATTCAGAGTTACACAAGTCTTCCTTCAACCAGAAATGCAGGTGCAGAAAGCCATGGCTTAGATCTCTGCAACTCAGAATAGCAGAAATATGCAAAATGTGGGACAAAAATAATTACAGAATTGTTATCCAATAAAAAAACTAGAGCGGAATAGCACCGTTAGGCATTGAGAGCTACTCAGAGCTGTCATTCTCATGCTTCTAGAGAATAACTTTAAGTAAGAACTCAAGGCTGGCAATGCACAAATTGAAACCATAGTCCAACAGTTCTCCTGACTTAGAAATTGTAGCTTGTTCTCAGGTAAGAAAATAGCCCTGCTTTTCCTTTTTGTGCACTTCTTAACTATCTAACTAAACAGGCAGGGAACAGCTAGCTTTTCCAGGTCTACAAATAAGTAATACACAGAAAAGATACCAAATTCTAAACCAGAGTTAATGTAACAAACTGTTCTCCAGTAAGTAACCTTTGGACCTGGGGACTGTGGGCCACAGAATTGAAAGTGCAGCAGACAAGGCAAAACATTCATTTCTATACAGTCTCCAGAAGGTAAAGGCCTTCTCACACGTACACCGGGGTGCCTGTAGGCTTCAGGAAACAAACCTCCCAGACTTCAGAGATTTCTGCATGGAGATGGAGGCACAGGCTTTCTCCTTCTACTCAGACAGATCAAAGTTGCCAACAGAGGTATACAGCCAGGCTTTTAGCGGCAGATAACGTAAGGCTGCTAAATTCTATGACTTTGTGACTTACATGCTGGAATTATTCTACTTATTTTCTGTCCAGTAAAGATTTCACAAAGGGGCAAGTGAGGAACAGCAAAGAGGATGAAGAAAAGTTCCTGTACATTACCTTCAGCACTCTAAGGG
>JAOBAS010000072.1:26554976-26580049 GCA_025311575.1 Elanoides forficatus
GGGGAAGGCAGAAGTATTGTGCTAAACACCAGATAAGCCCCGTACTTGGAAGCAAGATTGATCTACTTTATGTGGAAACAGATGCAGAGATATGATCTATTCAATTCAAGCCTTACATTGTCTACATCCTATCCTAGCATCTGGACGGAAAAGGAAAGAGATGCCTGCAATCAGCTCCTAAAGACTAATATTGGCACCTGTGATACAAGCTACCCTTACTGGTGGCTATGTTCCTTTCAGCAACAGAAAATCAGGGCTATAGTTTATATTCTACAAAACAGATACACATGTTTTCTGAAGGCTATCGACTGTCCTGTCTTTCACATCTACTTTAGTTACTTTTGATATTTGAATGTGTCCCGAAAATTCTGATAACAAACTTTGTTAAAAAACATATTCCAGAAAACTCATCAGATTAAATAAATTGATCTTTCTTAACTGTCTTTCTAGAATAGCACACAAGGATGAAAAATTCTGTTACATGTGACAAATAAAATACCTGTGAAATTCAGGGTTTATATTTTTATCATACAACATATGTAAAGATAACAACTGCAGGATAAAATTAATATATATTATTGGTTTTGTTAAAGTTTAGCTTTGTCTTCAGCATCAGCTGCTTCCAAAAATTTAATCATTCTGCAGATTATCAGAGTAGACTACAAATTTCTCACAAAGTTAAGAAAGCTGTTTTATTTTGCTGAAGTAACTCACCATGCAATATCTGTAGCTTCCTGGTACTAGCTGTTTGTACTATTGCTCTTGGTAGTTTATTCTGTGTTACACAAAGACAGATCAAAGGAGTTCACTCTTTTAGCTGTCTGATATCCTTAATTTAAGCTTGCATGGCCTTGTTCCAAGCCTGGGGAAAAACAGCCTGTTACAGTTTCAGAACTTGTATCTTGCACCTTCTTGAGATATCCTTGTAATCATCTTCTCTCAGCCGACTGCATGCTTACTTTTGGAACATATTTATACACATGCATAGAGTTCCTCAAGTCCTTGTATTAATTTGGTTACCCTTTGTTATTTTTCCATATCTATAATGCTTTCATTTTATTAAAGTACATACCAAACTCCTAATGCAGCTTCATGAGACTAATGTTCCCATGTTAAGTTTTACATAGCTATCTAAGCAGCCTAGAATTTTGTTTGCTCTTTACTGGTATTTGATGAAATTCTACTATCACACTCAGATCCTTCTCTCATTTAACTTTTGCACCACAATCACAGAGTACATATTTTCTCTTTTTCCTTGTCCTTATCCATAGTTCTAGCTAACTAATATTTCCTTTAAACTGCAGAAACTTCATTTATGTACACTTACAAAGACAAGGACCTGTAGGGCCGTCTTGGACTATACTGAGTCACTGCAAGTAGCTTCTGTTACCTACTATCACGCTTTGCTCCTATTTGTTTGCAGACACAAACGATACGGGAAGAAAGGCAAAAATTTCAAAACATGTTTTATGATCAGTGGAAAAGCATCCCTAGAGAAAAAGCTTCCAGTTTCAAGTTCAGTTTGAGACCCAGACTGATTATTCTTCTCCTAACATACATGGCAACCATGTGGCAAAAAGCTTTTAGTAACTCATGGTTTTTTATTGACAGCAGTCTTCCACTACAGTATTTAGTCTTTCTTTTTTAACACAAATGAACTTGAAATGTCCCAGAACTATTCACAATAATGTAATGAAAAACATAGGGAGCTGCAAAAACGTACAAGGATCTACAACATGGCCCTGTCCATAAATTTCAGGAACTACTAGTAACAGTTTAAACCAGTCTCAAGATCCAAACGACTTCACACTTGATCTTGTGCTTCTGCGTACTTTCCCACTTTTGGTCCACTGTCTTCAGGGCCACCAGTCCATTTTCTTTACAGGAATGCTGAAGCAGATCTACCCTCTCCACAGGTATTCCCACACAGAAATCCTATGTTAATCAGCAGACCATCTATATCTTACTGTTTACCTGAACAGCTTTCCTAATCTCCTGTTTAATAATCTTCCTTTCCACACCAATCTTTCCATAGCTTATAAATCTACAGCCTCAGCCTTCACTCCTTATTCCACCCGGGCTGCAGCCATTTGTAACATCTGCTTTCTGAGCAAAAGGTTTGTTATACTGAGAAAATAACAAGGCCCATCATAAATGGTTTTCATAAACGTACAAGCCTGTCACAGGGTCTACATTTATAACTGTTCCTTTCATACATGCTACCACAGTATCACTATGATGATGCACCTGAAAGTGGAACTTACTGTCTTGAGAGGTCTGGAATTAATATTAAGCCTCTTCACCTCTGCCAAGAGTAAAGAACTGATCATTCTCATTAAAACAAAGCTACATATCTATAAATAAGGAACACAAACAGTAGTACAAACGTATCCATTATTTTTAATAAGAACTGTATTCTCTTCTATTTAATCATTGGGTTTTATAATTCCATAGGACTGGAATATTTCACAAGAGATTACAGTCAGCTGTACTTTACTTGCATCAGGTGGTAATAGCATTTCAAAATTTGTTATTGTGCTAGTTTACATGTGAATGCAGAAGGTTATATACATTACCAGTGATTGTCTCAGAATAATTCTGTCTAGACAAGTTCTACTCCTAGTTCTCAGTTCTGCACTTGCTAGCGTGTCTGTTACTTCTGTCTACACTTTGTCTAAAAGAAAAAAAAATCCTCTAAGATGCAATACTGTCTTTAACTAAGATGAAAGATAAATATGCATCCCCATTCATATGTGAGAAATCATAACCTTCCATAAAGAAGATAGCTGAAGTGAACTTCAGTTTTCAATGACTGACTGACATGAAGATATAAAAGCATATTGCATAAAACCATTAGTCATGTAAAAATGAGTTGTCTTATTACACTATTGCAATCTTCAATGTTTCTTTCATATTCTAGATATTGGCCACTGTTCAAAAAACAGAATAGAGTTCATAATGCTCCTGGTACAGTTTACAAGGAGAGGTGGAAGAAAGATTGGGACATTTGTATCTTCATCTCTTTCATTTCCAAAATAGTTTTTAGCAACTAAGATGCATATTACGCTGTTACAGCACTGTAGTTTTCCTCATCTATGACTACAATCCCTTTTCTAAACTTCTTACTCCTGTATATAGTACTGTGTAATTCTTTCAGGTATTTCACCTTTCAATGGATTTTAAAATAAGGACTACATTTGAAAAAAAGAGCCCAAGATTCATACAACATATTAGGCAAAATATCTAAAAATCCATTTGCAAGTGTTATTCCTGTAAACACCAATGAAGATGCAAACTTTATATGCATTTTTTGCACTTACACTCCTAATCTCACTTTTTAAATTAAACCCCACCCTTTACAGTGAGGAAAAGCTGAAACAGCACCAGCTGTAGACAGTGTGTTCAATCCATAGATTATTTTTTTTTCCTGTTCTCCATAAGCATCTCTGCTTCTGTAACTGAAATCTTGGTCTTTAACATTGTTGTTGGATTTAAGTTTCTCTTCTTTTTGATGGATTGATAGAGAAGGTTTTCTGATGTTTGGGGTGAATTTCTAGTGTATTGTTCAAGTAAGGAATTGATAGCAGTGGTTAAAAATGCCAGACATAGTACTAGCAGATGCTGCACAAGCTTCCCTGCAGAGCTCTGTGAATGCATTTCAGTCCTGACCTATAACACTCCTGCTATTCTTGATCTGGACCTCTCTTGTGCAGGGACTGACAGAAGTTATCTGGTATTGTGGCTCTGTGGCTTGCACAGATAGCCACTAATGACTAAATAGATACCCCAAAAGTAATTTTCACTTGTTTGCTAAACCAGTTTTATGATCAGATCTAGATTATGCAAAAGTTAATAGGCATTGTCATGAGTCAGTAAATATGAAATTATTTTTCAGCATCTGGACAGAGTGTTTAAATGCTAAAAACAACTGACTTTAAAGGTTATTCACAAACACACAGGAAAAAAAAGAAACCCATACCTTCCTCCAAAAGGAAAGGTGTTTGGAACTAAGGCATACAAAACCAGTATTTTCTTCTACAACTAACTATATGGTACTTTTACATTCTGCATACAAAATCCCCACAGAGTGTTTCAGCTTGTGCTTAACAACTGACCCATTCCAGGGAGCCACCGGTGTACCAGTGCTGTTTACTCAGTGTGTGAATAAACTGTTTCAGATTATTTCCCAGTGACAACAAAAAAAGAAGTCTGAAGTGCTAGAAGTTATATGTAAAGGATTGTTTTGGGTTTGTGTGGTGGGGTTTTGGTAGCAGGGGAGAGGGCTGCAGGGGTGGCTCCTGTGAGAAGCTGCTAGAAGCTTCCCCGGCTACGAGTCTGACCCGCCTCTGGCCAAGGCTGAGCCCATCAGCGACAGTGGTAGTGCCTCTGGGAGAACAGATTTAAGAAAGGGAAACCTGCAGTGAGTAGGGGGATTGGAATGTGTGAGAAACCCCTCTGCAGATACTGAGCTCAGTGCAGAAGGAGAGGAGGAGGTGCGCCAGAGGAGGGGATGCCCCTGCAGCCCGTGGTGAGAGGGCAGGCTGTCCCCCCCCAGCCCATGGAGGGGAGTGGGGGAGCAGATGCCCACCCACAGCCCAGGGAGGACCCCACGCCAGAGCAGGGGAATGCCCCCAAAGGTGGCCGTGACTCCATGGGAAAGCCCCCACTGGAGCACTCTGTGACTAAAGGACTGCAGGCTGTGGAAAGGTCCCACGCTGGAGCAGTTTGTGAAGAGCTGCAGCCCATGGGAAGGACCCATGCTGGAGAAGTTCATGGAGGACTGCCTCCCGTGGCAGGGACCCCACGCTGGAGCAGGGGACGAGTGAGGAGTCCTGCCCCTGAGGAGGAAAGACTGGCAGAGACAGTGTGTGATGAACTGACCGCAACCCCCATTCCCCTGCGCTGCTGTGGGGGAGGAGGTAGAGGAAATCAGGAGTAAAGTTAAGCCCAGGAAGAAGGGAGGGGTGGGGGGAAGGTGTTTTAAGATTTAGTTTTATTTCTCATTATCCTTGTTTTTTATTTGATTGGTAGTAAATCAAATTGATTTTGTTTTTTCCCCAAGTTGTGTTTGGCTTTTTGCCTGTGACCACAATTGGTGAGTGATCCCTCCCTGTCCTTGTCTCAACCCACAAGCTTTTCTTTATATTTTCTCCTAATCATCCCATGGTGGGGGAGGAGTAAGCGAGTGGCTTCGTGGTACTTTGTTGCCGGCTGGGCTTAAACCATGACAAGGATATTTAATGAGAAAGCATTACTAAAAAAGAATACTGTCAAGACTGCTAGTTTGAAGTGAGCTGAATGGCCAAGCAGATCCTGTCCATTGTGAGACTGTGGAATACATTAGGGACAGCACAGAAAATATTTAGAAACAGACCAACAGTGTATCTTCACTACTATAAGCTGGCATAGGACTCTTGATGTCAGGGCTATGAGAGTTTACATCTGCTGAGGATCTGTGCCTAGTGCAGTAAGCAAAATACAGTGCAAGTCAGGGGAGAAAAGATGGATCTTCAGATGCTTATTATGTAAGTGCATGTTTACATCATTTCTTGAAATGCAAGTTAAGCACACGTCTAACCTTTTGTTTCTGTTATCTTTGTAATATGACACACATTTGCATCTTAAGATATAAAATTTTAATAATGATTTAGCCGGTTTCAAAATCCTTAATGAACACCTTGCCCTTTTCTTGGGAATAATATTCTATTACCACATTCAAGATAAGAATACTAAATTTCTTTAGATATTGCGTTAATGACTAACTTACAAACTTTTGAAAATAAAGTATTTGCCAGCAAAATAAAATATACTTAAAGTTATATTTGAGTGAACAGTCTAACTACAACACAAATTATGATTTTAAGTACAATTGTTTCAAAACAAAGTAGAAAGTATTAAAGAGGTATTTATAACCAATACTTGTATGATGAAATAGTGGATGCCACCATGGGCAACAGAGGAGATACTAAATCTCAGTTATCAATTATTCTAAAGTATAACATCAAAGTCAATCAGTAACTAGTGTCCTTGTTTAATCAATACAAATAGAGCAACTGTAATGAAACCTTACAATGAAGACATACTTTTACCTCCGTGACAAGATCCAGCTGAATGCATTACAATTCTTAACAAATATAGGCAAAACATTTTTTAATTTTTTTCTTAGTCTTGTAATCTTTACATATCCAAAACTCTCACCAAGATGGCAAGAAATGTATAAGTAAGAGTTTTGTACCTGTAACACTTCAGTAGAATTAATGGTAAATATGAAAAGCTGTCAAAACTATTTGAACTCTATTTGCATCCTATGAAGTGCACACTAACATGAAAGTATTTAGTCTATTTTTTTGACAGTATACCTACAATCCAGTATTTCAGGAAGTTACGTGGAAAGTACATATCTTGGAGTAAGTCACTTCTGAATTATGAAAAACAATGTTCACAGAAGACATGGTAACATTAAATGAAGAGAATAAATGCATTTCTACACTTAGAACATTATCTCATTTCCCCTAGTTTGGGGCCTAGACAAATTCAGACAGCCTGGTAGCATTCTTACTCCATTCTCATTACAATTCTTGTCATAAAAGGCATATTAATATTTAAATACTTAATAAAAAGGAAGTTATGATGGGCTGACCTTGGTTGGATGCCAGGTGCCCACCCAACTGCTCTTGCAGTCCTCCTCCTCAACAAGGTGGTGGGAGAAAATAAGATGGAAAAGCACATGGGTCAAGATAAGGACAGGGAGATCACTCTACCAATTACCATCATTGGCAAAACAGACTCAACTTAGGGAAAATTATTTTATTGCTACTTAAAATAGAGCTGGATTGTGAGAAACAAAAAGAGAAAGCTAAAACATCTTCTCCCCAACCCACTTTTTCTCAGGCTTATGGCTATGACACTTCACTAGTAATAATGGCAAATATGAACAGTTTTCAAAACTATTTGAAGTCTACCTGTGTCCTGTCAATAACATGCTAATACGAAAACTCCTTCACTCCTTCATTCCCAACTCCTCTAGGAACAAGCGTTGCAGTCAACCCATAACAGATCCTCTCTGCTGCTTCTTCCTCCTCACATTTCTCCCCTCCTCCAGCATGAGTCCTTCAGGATAAACCTGCTCCTGCATGGGGTCCTCTCCACAGGCCACAGGTCCTGTCAGGAGAACCTGCTCCAGTGTGGGCTCTCCATGGGCTGCAGCTTCCTTCAGGGCATCTCCACCTGCTCCAGCATGGGGTCTTCCAAGTGCAGCAGCATGGCTATCTGCTGTGGTGTGGTCCTCCATGGGCTGCAGGGAAACACCTGTTCCAGCTCCCAGAGCACCTCCTCCCGCTCCTCCTTCTCTCACCTTGGTGTCTGTAGGGCTGTTTATCTCCCATTTTTTTCTCACTTCTCTCTCTCCAACTCTGCTGCACAGTGCTTTTTACCCTTTCTTAAAATATGTTTCCACATATTGGTGGTGCCACATCTTGGCTGCTGGGCTCAGCCGTGCCCTGTGGTGGGAATGGACCTGGCTGGAACTGGCTTTGTCTGGTACAGGGCAGACCCAGCCTCTCCTCACAGAGATCCCCCCCCTGCAGCCCCCTGCTGTCACTACCGAAACCTACACACACACACCCTATACAGAAGTGAAAAAGCTAAGAAGGTAACACTTCCTCTGATCTCATTCTAAATAACAAAAAAAAAAAAAAAGAAAAGAAAAGAAAAAGAAAGAAACAACAGAGTATTCAACTTTCCTTCTGACAACCACTCCGTCAACAAGCACACTTAACCAAAGCCTGCTGGTATGAATCTTCTACGTGAAGTAAGGATTCAAAACAAAAAAAAGACTTTAAGCCTATTTAGCTTTCACAACTATCTCCTAGATTAATCTTGAAAGTTTTTTGCATTTTTCCCAGCTTGCTTTGTTTTCAAGTATTTAGTCCATTTTAACTTTAGTCCTTTCATATCTTCCACTTCATCTTTGCAATCCATAAAGCATGAGCACCAAGCCGTCTCTGGATGGATAACACAGATGCTAAAAGTTGTGAAGAGAAAGAATTACCATTAGCCAAGTATCTTACCCATTAAGCTGCAAAAATGAATACTACTACAGTTCAAGAAACACTAGTTACATACAAGGTAGGTACTTCCCATACAATACCTAACCACACTTACTGTAGCAGTTTACCTAGTCCCCAGGTGACAGTCTAGAGAATTGTATTAATTTGAACTTGAACTCTCTATGAATAGCAAAATGGATTGGAATTGTAAAACCAGCAGCTTCTCCCAATCCTTTGTCCAGAGGTTTGTCACACACGGTAAGAGCAGTAAAGAGCATTGTTTCCATCAAAGCCATTAAAGAGGTAAAAATTAGGAACTATAAAGCATGATATAAATATGAAATCAATAACAGAAATACAAAACTTGCCACCTACATATAAATGAATTTTACTCCTGACATCCGCTAATCCAAAGAAAACACTGAAGTACAAATCTACCATACAGGTGAATTAATCCTATTTTTTGCTCAGTTTGTTACACAAATTTATGACAAATATTTTCTTACTGAATTGATTATGCAGTTTACATCACTCTTCAAGATTATACAGGACCTTTATTATGTCTACATGGGATTACCATTATAAATATTTTAAAGTTAGAAATAGCACACTGCAATCATTACTTTTAGATGAGTGTACTGTAAGACATATCTTTTGCTACTATAATTAATTTAGGATGTTCTGAACTCAGTCATTTAGAAGGCTATGAAGAATTAGAAAATCATTGGTTAGACAGCTGGCAAAAGAATATATTTACCTGTCTAGAAGAAGCAGTTATGCACATACTTAGTTTTAAATATATAACTTACTTCTAAATTACTTCTCAAATTTATACTTACTTCCACTGATTTTCATTATTTATCTAGAATGAAGTGTGCTACATTATCTGCATACAAATTAATTCAATCTGATACTGTCTCCCACTTCACTAAAAGCTAAGTTCATGTGAACTCTGCTTTTAAATTACCTGACCTCAAAGAGAGAAACTGTTGGTTCACAATCACAGGTTTCCAGCTGAGAAAAGATTTCTTAACAGCTTTGTGAGATGGCATCCCTGAAACTGGTTTGCTTCTCCTTTTGTAACTTATTTTCAAATGTACAAGAGAACACTTGATACAGAATGCTGAAATCTCACTTGTATTTTGACTGAAAAAGAAAGCAACACTCATGAGAACAAGAAGCACCCAGTTTATTAAAGTCAAAACATTAGAAGTTACCTACTAGCACATCTGAGAAGTAAATAAGTGTTTGCTTTCAAAGCTGAATTTCAGCCTTTGTGAAATGTGCTGTAGGAAACCCTGAAGATGAATCATCCATACAAACTGTACAGATTATGTACAGCTTGAGAAGCAGCAGTGAAAAATTTCCTGTGTATCCAAATCCTGTTCTAGACAGAGCAAGATCTTTTTATTTTCACAGTCATGCTTTTGGTGAAAGTGTATCAACATGAAGAAAACAATATGTTAAATAACATCATGGAATACAGGTGATTAGGAGTTTTAGATGCAGGATGGTTACTGCATACTACATTGCTAACATTCACATAAATTTAAAGAAACAATGGGAACCAATCTACAAGAGTCTAAATTTAATAAACAAAGACCAAAAAAAGAGCATACTAAAGCTTAGATTATTGATCAGTAGCGTTGCTATTTACTAGCTGACAGCTTACTTCAGTGCTCATGTGGCCCAACCTGTTACATAATACAACTCAAATATTTAAATGAAAGAGAAAAAAACAAACAAACAAACAAACAACAAAAAATCCAACAAATACCTTCACTTTTGGTAAAGGCACCAGAAACCTCAGAATTCTGAGATGAAAGAACTAAAAGGCCAAATGAATTGACTACACTACTCAGAGATGCTTGCCTTAAAATAAATGACAAATCAAGAAACCTCTGTTTGAAGACTTCCATCTTCCAGGGTAAAACAGAAAACTCACATGCCTCAGTATCCACGTAAGAAAAGCCACAGACAGGATACCGCATGCAGCGCCTGCAGCCAAGCAGAATGGCAAATGTTTTAACACCTGTCACTTCAACTCCTCATGTCAAGCTTTCCCTGGACTTCAGTCCTATGTGGGTGATTTGCAGGAATTCTTTAGCTAGTCTAACAGGCAGTGTAAGAAAATGCTGATTTAATAATATTGAGAAAGGACAACATCTGGAGGCATTAGCAGGAATAGTCTAAATATGACCTTACTCATTTTATCTCTTTATACAGTCATCTGAAACACAGATTATTTGATTAGCTTTATTAACTCATAATGAAACATAACTACTTATAAGTTTATCAGACACTACCAACTCCTTATGAATGACCTTTGTCCCAAGACTGTTTCAAAATTAGAAATTCCCTATGGCAGAAGTAGCAGTCTTGGCATAAATTTCTAGGAAGTACTAGAAAAATGTGCTTTAAAGGTCTGTGCCTGTTTTTCCAGTCAAATTTTGTACTGCTAATGACTTAAACAAACAGAGAGAGAACAAAGAAACAGATGAAGGTAACTGGTTAAAGTAATTTATCTGAAAAGACAAACAGCAAACGCTGCATTGCTTACTCTACTTCAGACAGAATTTGTCTTGAAAATAACCTTCTTTTTTCCCTACTCAGGTTGCTGGTGCAGCTGGAAACTCAGATGAAAAATTAGCTAACAAAGAGTCCCCGAGATACATTTGTTCAAAACCTGCTTCATCTTCAATGGACACCTGAGGAGAAACTAGTTAAAAGCTTGACAGATTCAACACATGGCAAAGCATCTTTTGTTGGCAGTGCTTTAAATTGCTATGAGGGAAGGTGTTTCAGTCAATCAGAGGTCAGCAGAGGGAAAAAAAAGCCACTATTACCTCCATGTTAGAAAAAATTGTCAGATACAAAATCTCAAAAGTTCAGAAAACCAACAAATTTTCCAAATTAATTTAAAAAAATCTTAAGCAAATCTTACGTATCTGTGGAAACGTATATTCTAAGAGTGATTTTATGTGTAGTAATAGTTTCACATCAGATAAAAGTATAGATTCTCCAATTCATACTCTCTGACCTTCAGAAGAGTCAAACTTGGAGCAGCATTCCAGAACAGTCATCCTATAGATGCAAAAGAATAAACAAGTGTATTTTCAAAATACAGTTTGATAAACTGATGAACAAGATTGTATGATGAGCTCAGACATGATAGCAGAGGTCTGTACTTGTCAACCCAAAGAGTTCTTTTCAGTCCTGTTTCCTACATTCCACTGACATACATCAATGCAAGAAACATCCAGGACTACTCAAATATAAGTGGATGAGATTTAATGAAGTATGGATTAGAAACTCCAAACAAAAAGGATGGTATGTTTGCAAGGTATCTGCAAGTATAACAAAAGACAAAAAAAAAATTAAATAGGATTGCCTGAATGAATAGCCTCTCCAGTATTTGTTGTTTCTTCTTGATCTTAGTTCAGGCCATAACCAAGTCTTCTCAAGCAGAACATCAAGTCGGGTGTTTCTCCTACTACCAAGACTTTGACTGCATTTGAAATCAGTGGTCACAATCTGGCTTTAGTATAAATCAGAAGTTACTGGCTTTGGGGTAGCCTTGTACCAACAACCTTAGAATTAGCTTGGACTGAAGATGTGTTTAAATACTTGGCCAATATATAATAAAAAATAATAAAAAAGCATAAGTAGGGATTATGAAAGGGCCTGTATGGGCACTTAATTTCCTTTTCACTTCCTAGTCTTTCTTCCATAACTCTCTTCAGAAAGGGTATAGAAAAGATTATAGGCATAAAATTCTCAGTATATTAATTAATTAAACATACAGTATCAGGTCAAAAGCATTCTAGAATGTATAAAAAACATTCTTGTACAGATGTTCTGAATCCTGCCTTTCCTCCCATGGGATGCTGCCACATCACTCACCCTGCAAGATGGAATGAGTGTGCATAGAGAAGCAAACACACCTCTTCACTTCCTTCTCCTGGATATGAAAAGGGCCTCTATAGCCAGAACCGAGCACAGAAAAAACTGATAACCTAAAGACAAAAAGAAATGTCCTATTCTGTTCACAGCTGGATCAAAGAGCATAAGCCTCCCACAAGGCCATCAGAATTGAGAAGGAACCAGATATGTTTGGACCGCCTCAATTCTGTTATTCTAGTCAGAAATTCAGATTGTTCCATGTGCAGAACCCACCTCTACCTTCTGGTTTTAAAATGTTCTTTTCATGGTTAAAGATGCTTGGTGAGTTCATTATCAGTCAGTTTCCTTTCTTTATAGGTATGAAGCAATGGAAAAATCTGTATTGGTAGGTAAAAAGGAATGCAAATGTGAAAGAATTATTTATCTCTCTTGACTAATCAGACTATGAATTTCCATGGAGGGAATGGAGGAGGAGACATTTAATTTTCATTACAATCTAACAAAAATTATTACTTGTCTCACTATTGCAATGAGTCAACAAACTTGCTTGTATCTCTTTGTACTCACACATTATACCTATTTGTGCCTGACAACAATCCAGCACACTTTTTGTTCCAAAGAGTAAAAAACTTGGAGTATGTTTTAAAGCTCTTTTCAAGAGACAGTTTGACTTACTCTCTTTTTGAGTTCTATTCTACTTCCTGCTTGCCAAGGCTTTCCAACTTACCTGAACACTGATGTACAAGAATGCAAGCATTTGACCAGTTAAAAAAGCTGCAGGAAAGACATGTGGCGTTCTACTGTCACAAGGCAGGTATGCATATATGTGCAGTTACGTGATGGGTACGCCTTCAGACTAGACAGGTCAACTGATAGCAACCATATTGCCAGCCTGATGGCTTGGAAATGTACCCGCAGTCAACATTCTTTGAGCTTGGATTTCTCTCTAAGAGATACAGGCCTGGCTGTAGTGCAATAACCTGGCATCTTTCTCTTCAGAAATAGTCAAAAGCCAGAGACATATTGTACAGCTGTGCTGGGAATGTGTTACAGTCAATCTCTGTGTCAGGGAATTAGGAGGTGAGGTGTAAAGAGTGAGCCTCACAGTCACAGCATGGGAACTTTACAAGTTTTCTTCTGGAAAGAGAAAAGATGAATGGTTATGAGCACCTTTCCTTTCTGGAGGCAAGTCTGAACAATAAAGCTTGTTCTCATATGTCTAACTCCAATCTCACACTAGAGAGAAGACCGTAACTAACATTTTCAGTGAGGCTATGAAGACTCTATGCCTGAAAAAGGCAGGCTCCTTCCAAAAAGCATGATAGAGTAGGCATGAGGAAATATTGGCTCTATTCCAGGTTCCGTTTCTAACACAGAACTCATTTAACTCATTTATAATAGTATAACATTAAATTGTCCTGTAACAAGGTTGCAATGGGTATTTTAATGCAAAAGCAGGTTTAGCGAAGGGACGTACAAGTCAAAAATACTCATCTGTCTCTCCTCATTAATCAGTTTTACGCATAACGCAGTTTACATGCTCTGACCATATGCATTCTTAATAAAAACAATATTAGCAATAACAGGAATTATCTGGTTTCAATAAATTTTGTACTATTTACTTTTTCAAATAAAATGGGTAACAGGTGTGTTCAGTAAAAAGGGATGCTTTTTTTTCCTATGTAAACTTTTAAACTGTGTTGTCATGTCAAGGATCTACAATACTCCATCTTGATACTAATCATCACAATCTTAAGTTATTAATTATATTAAAGAAAAATATTTTTAATTCCTCTATGTTAATCATGATTTTATGGAATTGCTACATAATGATTCACCATAATCTTTTATTCATTTACTATGACCAAAATTTCTTACAAGCACAAAGTAATTATTTTACTTCTACATCATCTTACCTAAGGATCTCAAAAAGTTAGAAAATGACAGCTAATTAATTCTAACAACATTCCCATAATTTGGCAAAGGTTATATAAGTATCACTTCAGCCACCAGCAAAATGCCTTACCCTCTGATGTGAAATGCAATAGCTGATGGAAAGGTCTCAGTAGAATATTTTGGGTCTTTTTGTACCACATGCTCAGCAGTCTTTATCCAGTTGTAGACTGGGATGTTACAAAGTCAGACATTAAATTACTTCAGAGAACACATACGTTTATTTAGAAGGGGTCAGGAAACACATGTGGTTCTCTGCAGAAGGCATAGACTTAAAAAAGTAAAAATTTGGAATTAATATAGACTACGCATGTTTGGCCAGATATCCTTTTCATGTTAGCAAAATGACTTAGCCATAGTGTTTGTTACTTTTACATTCTGGAACCCCTTAGTGCAATTATTGCACTAGTAATGTAACTGTTACACCACCAACTTGCAAATGCTAGCTTAAATTGCTAGCACATGGCAATATCTGTAGGCTTATAAAAGATGATAAGTCACATGCTTCTGGCAAGCACTTCAAAAAAACAGGTTCACTAAGCATACATTTGGCACAGCTAATTATAGTATCAACTACACAAAACACAGGAGCGCAACAGATTATATTCTTGAACCATTCTGATTTTCACTGGGTAAAACCCCCAACATATCTCAAGAAATATGATCAACAAGCCATCCTGTTTCTGTAAAAAAAAAAAAAAAACCAACATTAAAGCACTAGGGAAAGAACTGTCTGCAAAACTATTCCCAGTGTATCAAAAATATGAGGTTTCTTATAAATCTAGAAGCACAGGTTATAATTCTCAGTGATCCTGCAGACACTTTGCAGCACCATTGTAGTCACAAAGCAGTCACTAGCCATTTTAAATGATAGGCTGTCCTGCAGGCTTCAGGTCTAGTTTACAACTACCTTCAATTTTGTTCCATGCCTAGATTTGGCACGAAACTCCTGAAACATCCAATCTTTTCTTACAAAGAAAAAAAAAAAGCACAAATTTTTCATTTGGGATAAGCTGAATCCTTTGTGCTAAACTATGTGCTATGCCTTCTGAAGGGCATAGCAGCTTTCTGAGAGGCAAAGCACACAGAAAAAAGTTTATGATGCCTTTGTTCATGCTGCATTTCGAATTGTTCTAATATAAAACAGCCTCTCAATGGTGTTGACAGACCACACAACATTACAAAGCCACACAGACCCCTCCTTTCATCCTGTCTTCAGTCTTCCTTTTCTTGACTCTGATTTGGAAGTCTATGGAGAAACTGCACAGAATACTTTTATGGCCTACTATGTTTAATTTAGCTATAGAAGTTACTATGGCTTTTCAGATTTTGAGATTTGTATGCCATTTAGACCTCATACTATTTAGGAATGCCAGACCATGGCCCCCTCAGAAAGACAGTCGAGAGGTTACTAAAGCTTAATCAGTTCCATAATCACAGTGCAGTTCATTCCCTGAAAGAACTCTCCCCTGTACCCTTTCAGCTCAAACAGCCACACAATACAAAGATGAGAAGAATGACCTCTCTAGTTCACAGGTCTGACTCAGCTCCTGGGCCAGTTTTCTAAAGCGCTACCAGTGTGTGAGCCACTTACTAAGATCCTCAAAAACAGTGTACAGGGTGATCATGAATCATTACGGCAGAACTAAGCAAAAGACAAACAGTGTGAAGCAGGTGTAAGCAGAAGTAAGATAGAAGGAAAAAAAAGAGTACAAGTATATAGGTGAAAAGGGTATTACTGCATTTGCTTCCCCCTCTCCTTTTTCCTAAATGATTATTTTGGGCAGCTATTTTCTGTTTTTCTGCTACTTTGTGCCTCCTAAAACACTTTAATGCAAATCTTGATGTTGCGCTAGAGAAAACGGACTCCGACGCTGGTTCCAAATGAAGACCCTTTATTCAACAATACGAGTCCTTTTATATCCTAGTTGTGGCCGATGCAACAGCCAGCAAGCATAGGCAGAAACTCTCCAAAACTTTCCACTCTGCAGCAACTATCTTCTCTCTCCACTATTCTTAGCCTTGTGTTCTTTCAACACAACTATTTCGCTGGGAACCTCTCTGTTCCCATGGCTTCCTGCCAGCCAGAGCAATAATATCACCGTTTCCATTGGTGGTTACTGAGACAAGTGCTCCCACAATCCCACATCTTGACATTAAGACAAATATAGAAAATCTGCAAAAGGACAACCTCTGCCTCTTTTCAGAAAGGACCAAGAAATATTTTTTCCCTCCACCCTCAAAATAGAGAAGCATAGCAGTGAAGAATTTTCTTGAATCTTCTTCAATCATTTTTCTAACATGCTGAAAATGTGCCTCCAGCTTTCATCTTCCCTGTCTCTACTCCTTCCCAACATTTGCTTTGTTCTCATGATAAAATGGTGAATATCATTAACAGTCCTTAATGGACTTACTATTGTTTGTATTTTTTTTTTTTCTTTCAGCACTGTAGTTTGTACCTGCAGCTGCTTACAAAGTATTTCAAACAACCTAAAACAAGCAGCCTGGATGATTCAAGATTATTGGTAAGGGCACACAGAGCCTTTCAACTCCATAAGACAAATTAAAATACATCATAAGATAGGAGTGATGAAAGCCATAAGCAATTATGCCCTGAAGTTTTATATGAAACGAATGTGGTGTGCTCAGTGATCTATTCCATGTCGAGAAACCCACTACATGTGGCACTGGTTAATAGGAGTTGGCAGTCTCCAAAGAAAGGTTGCAGAACCACTGCTCTATGAAATGAATTGCTCTTTTAGCCCTGGAAGAGGTGTTTTAGCTCAGAATTTACACACTGCATAAAGATGTGTTAGGTATGGTAAGACTTTATGCAGAGGCATAAGGATGTGGACCAATTCTATGACTGCTTAACTCTTCTTTGCCTCTCAGAGATCTCTGTGAAGTTTAACAGTAGGAATATTAATAGTACCAGGTGGTCTGGAATTTATCTACACAGAGGATGGAGTGGCAGGGAAAGGAATAACCTTTACCTTCACTGAAATAATCAAACCACATAATACAGTTTAGTCAGAGAATTCTTTTTTTTTTTCCTTTCTAATTTTACTTCCTTCTTTTTACAAAAGGTACTGCCAGAAGGCAGCCCTGATAGCTGGCTCCAGGAAAACAAAGGTGCCAAGACACAGGGAGAAAGGGGACCTGTTCTTCACTGAGCCAGCAAAGGGGAAGATACAAATACAACTTGTGTGTGCTCAACCCATCTGGCCACAGGTCCCTCACAATTATCCTTCCTGACAATGTTGTAAAAGAGAATGCATAGATTATCTTAGTCCCTGGCTGGTTATTGCCACCAGCCCTCATACCAGTGTTCTGATATATGAGATCCTTTACAGTTGATGTCCCCAGACCAAGGATATTGGCCTCTGAAGAATACCTTATGAAAATGAGCACTCCATGTAGCCATACATTTCACATATCCTCCAACTCTTTCTGGGTATGTGTCTTGCTTCCACCAGAGACCCTTTAATTAGTTGAAAGACAGGAAATCAAGTATTAAAGGATGCCTAGAATGCCTCACATCAACATTGTAAAGCCCCCCAAAATCTGTTAATACTTTAGACAACTTCACTCCTAATTTCTTATTTCATGTGTTTCTGGAACCCAAAACTAAATTCAGAAAAACACTATTCAGAGGACAACACTACATAACATGTACTTGGGCACAAAGCAGAAACCAGGATCAAACCCCATAGATAAGAATAACCACACTTAATAATTCAAATTACTCAGTAATTTTAAAAAGGTAGAGTATTTTGTGGTCCATAATCCTATGTAACATCTGCTATTACACTTCCATTTTTCATTCTACCAAATGTTGCCTGCAGATATGCAACACCTGCACTCCAATACCTAGTAAAAGTGAGATTTTTATGGAAGCTTTATTGGTAAACTCTAATCATTCAGTCATTAATCATATGTCATGTAAAGTGCCTACAAAGTTCAGAGCACAAAAGGGAATAATGCCTAAAACTATCATAGTAAATTAAATTCTTCTTTGCTTCCAGTACTCTTAAAGAGCTTTAAGCATATTTTAGGTTTGCAAGAATAAACAGTGACAATTTGTTTTTCAGAGGATTTGGGTGAAGAAAGCTATCATTAAATCCACCTTGATTACAGTCAGCTGCAGACTCAGACACTCAGAGAAATGCTCTGGGAACCTTTGAATCCTCCTTGAAATGTTAAACATACAAGGTTCCTCAGACATGTTTTTCAGGTCTCTTGGCAGAGCGTGCAAGTAGCAAAGGATTTTGTTCCCTTTTTTGCTATTCCTGTGCATTGTGCACCCTCTAGTGGCAAAACCCCATATGTTTAAGTATTCAAACCCTTTCTTGGCTTTACTGTCAATGCGAGAAAGACCTTTTATTAAATGTATTTTTACCTATTTTCAGGTATTTCAGCTCTCTCGTACTTCTTGCCACACAACAGCTGAACACATTTATATGAATTTTTAATTAAGGTACTAACGCCTTAAGTAGATTGTCACAATGCTATTATCATGGAGGGAGTATGTGGTTTCATGAGAATTCTGTTGCAATCAAGGTCACTCATGCCATCTCTACATTAACATGATACTTACTTACCCATAATCAATAAACGGCTCTCTTAAGCACTTGAAATCTCAAAGCCCAGTCCATCTGCTGTGGACATACTGCAATATCCCTTAGCTTAGCACAATTTTAAAGTAATTTGCACAATATTGAATATGATTTTTCCTGGATTTTCTGATGTAATTAGAACACAAAGTAATGATAACCACGAAGTCCAAAAGTTACAGAAAAGAAGCAAAACAGAATCTAAACATACCAGGCAAGAATTCATCCTAACCATACAAAGCAAAAAAACCACGAGTATACCTTAAAAAGTAGTTACAAGCGAATTCAAGATTCTGGATGAGATGATAGAAGCCATGAAAGCACAATTCAAATTACTGCTCCCAATTAGATGGAGGTATTCGAGCAAACACATCCTTACCCTAAGCCAAAGGGAATGCTAGATGTCTTACACAGGATTAAGGAATGCCTGCATTGGATATACACAGAAAAGCTTGCAGCTTGTCTGCAGTGTGCCTGTGTCAGACAGATGCACTCTGAGATGGTAGAATTCTTGTAATTTCTATAAACCATCACACCAAAACAAACAGAAGATTATATCCGATTAACTTGTACTAAAGATTGTAACTAGTCATGTGTTTTGCTGTTAATTTATACTTAACAGGACATAAAGGCCTAGTTTTAGAGATTTATGTACTCAAAATGAGTTGACAGATACACGCACACTTGGCACCTCCCCAGGGAAAAAAGAATTTGCTGGCTTTGACAAAACAAGGGTGTCTTTTTTATGCTATTACCAGTTTTTCAGACAAACTGTACCATGAATTGCATGCATTGTTTTCATAAATGTATTTCATTCAGCAGCATGCAGCATTTGAACTGTTTCCAAAAATAGAATTAACTCTGTTTATTTGTTTTTAATAAATCTGTGTCTCCATAACAATTGATGACAACATTGTCTTTATAATAGATAAAATGGATTACCATTAAAAACAATGCACATCAACTCACATATTTATACAGAATTTACAGAAAGGGGCCTAATCTAGGCTTCCATAAGTAACATTCTTCCCTGCAAGTCCATACTAATTTACAGATAGGTCACTGCTAAACAGACATGCTACACCTAATAGTGTTCAACAAAAATAAGCAAGATTTTGGTAACAAGGATAGAATTAATTGGCTTTGTGGCATATAGCTGAAAAATGTTTTAGCAAATACCATATGTATTAATACTGTTTAAGCTACTGCTTCAGTATTACAGCATAATGACTTTACGTACCTGAAAATTATAAGTTTTACTTGTACATATTATAGTCCTAGAAATAAGCTACAATCTCTCCCCTCTTACATGTAACATTTCTAAACTTGTACATATAAGGAAAATTTAGCATATAAGCTCTTAGGCTCATGGGCAAAATTCTTGTACTTTCATACCTAGCTTTCTAGTTCCAATGTCTATCAACTATTTGAAGTGGCTTCTTTGCTGTAAAATAAACATTTTTATAACCTTTAGTAATTATTGCTTATGTCTTTTTTTCTTTTTTTTTTTTTTTTTATGAAACACCTCACCTTCTTTGGAACTTCTTCCACAGTCTTCTTGTAATCAATACAAATACCTAACTTAAATTTCTTAATGCTTTTTAAGCATAACTGGAAGGTATGTAAATATTCACAGGGTACATAAACTTGTTTTTATCCTGACACTGTTCCTCTCCATCTTTTGCAAATGGATCTTAATAGTAATGAAAATGAAAAGCCTTCCCTGGCAAGTACTGTTTTGTGTCAGATTTCAATTAAATGAACCATCTGAACTGACATTTCAAAAACAAACCATAATTCAGTCTTTGCAAAGAAAGAGTAAATCACACTCAAGATCAGGTACTATAAAGATTCTGCACATGTTTAACATAGTGACTTTAAAACTACAGATGACAAATTTAGAACTAATACATGTACCTAGACCAAATGCATATCATACATATGTGTATGTATAGAGATAAAAGCAGACACACATTACTTTTCTGTCTTTCAGTCTATTTTGCTTGCTTTGTAGGATGAGAAAAGCATCAGTTTCTCTGTATTGTGCACATACAAGTGTTCTTGTTGTCACTACATTACACATACACAAAAACAGATAAATACACTACACTCTCTAGCTTCTGTATTGCAAATCATGCTTTTTGTTATATAATTGAACTAGCACACACTATGTCAAAAACTGGTTTGTTTACACATGAAATCCTTTTATCTGGGATGATATTTTTGTTTGCTTTAAGCTCTTCAGAAATTGGACTGAGCCACTGGTTTGTACTATTTCAAGTCTCATGAGCACCCTCTATTGACTGAGGTTCTCAGACCGTGCTGCTAATTTGCAATGGTGAACGATTATTCATGTTTATAACATCTCCCCTAATTTGTCTGCACTCACAGAAAACTGCATGATTAACCGTTAACGTTTTCCACTGCTTCGTATACGCTATTTGTTGCTGTGATTCGTTTGACATAAATAGGTACTAATATCCAAAACTTTTTGCATCCCAAACACTATTTCAATACATATTGCAATATGCAGAGCATAGTACTACCACACATGCTCTATCATTAGGTTACACTACCAGCTCTACATGAGCTAGTTCAGCAATCTATCTAGCAATAGGCTACTAGCAATCTATCTGGAGCCATGCTCATAACCAGCCAGTTTAATCTAGCTCTGGGTTTTGCTGAGTTTTGCTGCTGCAATTAACTAGACCGAGATAGATATTTTGAAAGCTCAGGAATACCTAGAAGGCAGTAGAGGTACACCCTTTGCCTGGTCAAAAACACCCCTAAAGAAATGGGTAAAAACCAAGAGGTGCTGACTGAAAGCAACTTAGTATTTCTGTGAAAACCTTAATGTTCCTTAAATACAACAACAATTTTTTTCAGCAATTTAGTTAAAACAACTGAAATAGCGTAAATCAACACAAAGCATACTTTCTCACTTGTTGTATTTCATGCAAGAAAATCTCCCTTTTAAAAAGTAATACATTTGTGTATTTTTGCTTTAACTTACATTTCTGCCTTTTAAACTCAGTTTCAACTCAGTGAAGACGACAACAAATACAGATTTAATTATACAGAAAAGATGCTTTAACTGCAGTGCAAATTCAATACCAAAAATCCAAAGAAAGGAGCCCTGCTTGAAATGTGTACAAATCAATTCATTTTATTGATTTGAAAAGAGTTGTGCTTTAATTTAATATATAGATTACTAAGGCCAGAGTTGATAAAGTCTTATATTTCAGTGGGTAAGTTTTACTGAAAAACTGATCATCTGTTAGACACTTACCTGACTTCTCTTTTTTTCTTCTCTAAATGATGCAACCATTAGGAGCCCCTTGAACTCTTATTGCTAACCATACTAATCTGTCATCTACTGAAAACTTGTAAGACAATTTGAATTCAAAGCAGAATATTAAGGATCAGCTGACACCTTATGAAAACCTTCAAAGTCTGCAATTTAGACACAATGTTTTTATATTACATCTTTTCTCTGGGTTTCTTCAACTTTCTTCCTCTTACTAGCATAGGTGGAATCAAGTCAGACTTAGTGGTCCATACAGCTGACAACATTGGGAAGCCATATGATTAGACAGACCAGAAAAAACAGGACCTACTTTACTTCTTACAGTGAAACTACACACAGGAAAGTTCATTTACAGTGACTTTGCACCTGCCATAAGAGGGCCTGTAACTTCTGAGCAAAACACTCTAAACTCCATTTGTTTTACCTTTGAATTTTTTACCAATTTCACTAATTTTCTCTTTTAAGAATTACAGTGGGAACACTTCACCAACATTGAGCAGGCCTCTACAGAAATCTCAGAACAATGTTTGAGTAGTGTGCCTGCGGACAGTCATGAGCTCTAAATGGTCTTGTGCTCTCTGCAGCTAGGATCCTGCCGTTTTCTACTGCTGGAATGATTTTTAGGCTAACCCACAGGAGAAACACAAGCACTCTGAACCTCAGAAATGTCATCTTTAGCTGTGCAGCTCCTTGTGAGATGCTTACCATTGGCAGAAGTTAAAGCTGCCATAAAGAGCTGTACATTGGCCAAGGGTCAATTAAGTAAAAAATTAATAAACAAGCTTAGCAATTTGTTCTGTAATTAAATGTATGAATGTGATTTAGCACAACAATATGAGAGGAAGCCAAAATATGGTCCTTAAGATAAACTGTTTTAGTAAAATTTTTTAAAATGCTTTTTAAAACATCAATGGATTCATGAGCTTCAAGAAAGACAATGCGCTAGCAAAGATATGACAAATCTGTAATAATAGCATCAGAATTACCATGAACTGTGATGTTGGCATGTCTGAAATTTTATAACCATATTTATTTTATCAGTTTTTACTTTCACACATTTTCTCTATTTATTCTCCTATAAACTGTATACAACCATTCACAATTCCATCTAAAAGAAAGCACAGAATAAGCTTGCTATCTTATACAACAAAATACAATTGTGCCTATGAAAATAGGTTCACATAATCAAAACCTTCTACTTCACATTTTCAGCAGGACAAACCTCCTGAAACAAGACATTACTGATTTTGTGGCATTTAACTTACTTTTTGCTGAAGAGCTGACACTATACAAACACTGGCCGATTACACACATCAGAAACACAGATCTTTCTAGCACTGCCACCTGCTGTTGATGTTAATTTCGTTTCCTGCTCAACAGTTTTAAAACACCGATTTTGTACAGCTAATGTCACCTAGTCTGTAAGAAAGACATATAATCAACATTGATTTTTTTTTTAACTATTTTAAACACCACTCATTGGTACAGTTTCTGTTGACAGCAGACACATCATTATCTTCTCATGCTTTTTTAAGCACCCAGAATAATCACAATAAAGAAGCAAGACTGTTTGTCTCCTTTGGAGGTGTTTGCTTGGGATCTTGTATGTGTTTCCTAATAGGTTTTAACAGAATAAGAGTAAATAAACTAATTACAAATTTCTTAAAATCATAATTTATTTATTTTTTTAAACCCAACAAACCTAGCACAGAAATTCAAGACACGTTAAAGAAATACTTTCTACCATTCTTTATAAAGTAGACCTACTAAATGTGTTGTGGGATTTTACTATTTCTTAAGGTAGGCCTTAGCTTTACAGTAGCAACAGAATGCTGAGGATTTAATCTGAGGGGGGCATTGTCCAATGAAACAGAGACTATTATGTGTTTCCTTTGCAACTGTCTTTAGGACTATCCTAAATTTCTGTATAGAAAAAAATGCAGACAAATTAAAGAATAATTTTGTTTCTGAAATTCAAAGCTGGCACATGTACATTCCTCAGTTTTATATATGTGTGGTTGTGTGTGATTTTATTTTTTTTTATTTATAAATATATTTATATGTTTGATGTATATATATTTATTTAAACATGTAATATGGTCCTAAAGCTACTACTAAATTTCAGGGGCAGTAGGTTAGCCATGCTATTCCAATGGCTGGCTTATACCGCTGCTCAGAATATCAAGTTGGAAGGGAAATCTTCCTTTTCCACTGCCTGGTCTTGAAGGCTGAATTCCAGGAAAAAGTTCATCACTAAACTTGTTGAAATGAAAAAAGATGGACTGTGGGATAAAAAGCAACTGACAATCTTTTGGGGCAGATTTGAGGAATCAAACTGAGCATTTGTTCCTACTCTTTATGGCAGTTCTTTCTTATAGTCACTTTGCTGACTATAAAGAATCCTTGAGGTATATTACTTCCCCCATACAGACCAAGAATTGTAGACTGGGCTGACAGAACAAGGACATTGGCACTGTTAAGACACTATAGGAATGGCATTTAATGGCATTTAGAATCATAGAATCATAGAATCATTTAGGTTGGAAAAGACCTTCAAGATCATTGAGTCCAACCATCAACCGTGCCCATTAAACTATGTCCTGAAGTGCCTTGTCTACGTGCTTTTTGAATACCTCCAGGGATGGTGACTCCACCACTTCCCTGGGCAGCCTGTTCCAATGCCTGACAACCCTCTCAGTAAAGAAATTTTTCCTAATATCCAACCTGAACCTCCCTTGCCTCAGCTTGAGGCTGTTTCCTCTTGTCCTATCTCCAGCCACCTGACAGAAGAGACCAGCACCCACCTCACTACAACCTCCTTTTAGATAGTTGTAGAGAGCAATAAGGTCTCCCCTCAGCCTCCTCTTCTCCAGGCTAAAAAAACCCCACTCCCTCAGCCACCCCTCATAAGACCTGTGCTCCAGGCCCCCCACCAGCTTCATTGCCCTTCTCTGGACACGCTCCAGCACCTCAATCTCTTTCCTGTAGCGAGGGGCCCAAAACTGAACACAGTACTCGAGGTGCAGCCTCACCAGTGCTGAATACAGGGGAACAATCACCTCCCTGCTCCTGCTGGCCACACCATTTCTGATACAGGCCAGGATGCCACTGGCCTTCTTGGCCACCGGGGCACACTGCTGGCTCATATTCAGCCGGCTGTCAACCAGCACCTCCAGGTCCTTCTCTGCCGGGCAGCTTTCCAGCCACTCTTCCCCAAGCCTGTAGCGCTGCGTGGGGTTGTTGTGACCC
>JAOBAS010000072.1:26597825-26629445 GCA_025311575.1 Elanoides forficatus
CCGGCGCAGCGCGTGCCGGAAGGCCGTGTGCCTCTGTCCGTGTCTTCGGGAAGCGACCGTGGGGCGGGCGCTGCCGAATATATAGGCTGTCGTTGTCGTGCGAGGGTGCCAGCAGCGGCCCCGGCGGACCTGCCCCGGGGCGGAGAAAACTGGTCTTCGTTATTAGGTTAAAATTTCACTGTGTTTGGAGATGTGTGGGACTAGCGTTTGGTTGGGAATCACAATGTCACACGAATTATAAGAATTTGACTGTTAGTCCATACTGTTGGTGATAATCTTTGTTATCTGTATACCATTAAACTTAACTCTTAAGTCGTTTTACTAATGGTGGATATGTTTTGAGGCATTTTTGTTTTCTTTTTTTAATTTAGCTGGCACAATGACAGACTTTCAAAAGAACCTCTATCAGGACATGATTTCTCAGCTGCATAATTTTGCTGCTGTTGGAGATGCAGCCAAACTGAAAGCATTGCTCAGTCGTTCTCCATCACTTGTCAATGCGGTTGCAGAAAACGGCTGGACAGCCCTGATGTATGGTGCCAGAAATGGACACCTTGAGATTGTGCAGATTCTTCTTGAAGAAGGGTAAGCTGTTTAGTAGATCCCATTGAAGAGCTCTAACCTGAATCTCTTTCTGCCCATTTCAGCTCAATCTCAGATAAGTAAATTTACCTGACAGATAGTGGCAGAATTTTCAGGGTTAAAACTCGGGAAAATATACTCTGTGTCTGTTTATAACTGGATTCTGCTATTGCATCATGCTTTCCATATGTGCTAAGAAACTCTTTAAAAGTTATGAGCATCTCTAAAATTTTTCCTTCGATCTTCAAGGATATATTGTAACTCGTCCCAAACAGCAAAATGGGACAAAGATTGTATCCCATTCCAACCACTGTACTGAGTATGACTTTGGTATATTTGATTGTTTCATTTAGACTTTTCTGTCTAAACTTTATTTGTAATCCACCTGAATCTATATTACAGTGCGGAATGTTTGCTGACCTACTAACCGTTAAGGAGGACATGACTGATTGATGAATTTAATTTGTCTGGTTTTTGGACAATTTGCTTCCTCCTTCCTCCTTGAGCTGTCACATTATTTTCTTCATTCAGTATGACACCAAGCACATTCATTGTTTGTCAGAAACTTGCTATTGTATTTATTGTCTATCTTCAAGTCAACCGTTATAGTTCTAGTTTTTCAAGACACTCAGAAAAGCAAAGAATGCTTCAAAGTTCTCCTTGAGACCCCAGACAAGATTATTCTGAGGCCTGAATAAAGTCAGGATCCAAATATTTCAAATGGAAAACATTTCAAAGTGAAGGATGAGAGCCAGGTGTTGCAGTTCAACTGAGCTCTACATTAATCAAACGCAGCCTGTTCCTTTCTGCACCCCTAATGACAGATCCAAGCAAGTTTAGTTCATTCTGTGGTTATGAGTAATCTCAGACACAGCATTCCACAGCCTGCAGTGATGCAGCATCAGATGAACCGCTCTTTTGTACTGTAATCAGTACACTCCAGCATGTAGAGGAGTATCTGAGTGCCAGATGTTGTGGTTTGAAATCATCTGTATATTGAGGAATCTTTTGAGATTTTGGGGAATTTACCAGTTTGGTAGATAGGATAACAGTTTTTTTAAGTTATGCTCACTGTAAAAAATGATTGAATAACCACTTGTAAATGCCCTTTTCAGGGCTGTTCCCTTAGGCAATTGAATGTAGGTCCTGAGGTGATACTGAGGCCTCATTGGTCTCATTTTAGTTAGTACTTAGTCATAATAATCATTTGGACAAATACAGTTGTGGACATATAAACATGAATGTCTATGAAGGTAATGTTACATAACATTCCAGAGACTTGTCTTGGAAAGCTAGTGAGGTTTTGTTTATATTCATGCATGTTTGAGAAAAGCTACAGGAAATATTTGTAGACTGGAAAAAAAGTTCTTCATGATCTGAAGAGTTCAGTCCACTGTTGTGGATGCTGAATAGCAGCCTGATCACAGCCTGCATGCACCTGAGCAGATAGAAGGGGGAAGACAAAATCAGAACAAAGTTCAGCGGCAGAGAGATAGGACATTAAGTCAGAAATTAGGCAAGATTTTGCCTAAAGAAGACTTAATCTTTAAAGATAAATGGGCAACACTATTTTTTTAGCACAAAACACTTGTAAATTAAGTTTTGAATGCTTTTCTAAAATATATTCAAATTCCCTCAAAAACTACTGAGGTTAATATAAAATCTCAAGTAAAAGCAGTCTTGCCTGTAGTACAGTTACCTGTGTATCAGCAACATGAATATATTGGCATCTTCTGGTTTCAAAAACTGATGAGTCTGGCCCCACATCTACTGCATAATTTGTTGTTACAGTGAAATTTCTGGCTTGCTTATCTACAAGTTAAAATTCACAAAAAATGAAAGTGCATTATTTTTGACCTCCCAATCAATCCCAATCTATTTCAGATTATTTTTTTTCTGTTAATATTTAAATATATACCATAAGGCAGTGTTTCCTCATCTATGTAATTTTGCAGACATTTTGGTAACAAAGAGATCCCGACAGTGACCAGCTCCACAGTTGTAAGGGTGCTACTTCTCTCACTAAGCAAAGGCTGTATTCTTGATTCTTATTTAATGGTAAATATTTTATTGTAAATGTTTTGATGCTGCTTTCAGTAGCTTCTAGAAAGTGATGCTAGTTAAACTGCTTATTTTTTTTAATTACTGGTTATTCAGAGGTGACCTGTAGCCTGGCTTTCCAAGTCGGATCTGGAAATGATCTTGAGCCTTTTTTTTTTTTTTTTTTTATGATACAGTGGGTGGTATTTTAATTAATTCATTGCCACTGTAGTACTGTACGAACCTTGGTAAGTGATAATCTGGATTGGATCAACAAAAACATGAAATCTGGACTTAGCAAAAGAAAATGGAAGTATGATTATTTTTCATTACCATAATGCTAAGTATTTAGCCTAAAGAGTGCCCCAGTATAGACAGGGTGTCTAAAAGTTCTTGCACCTTAATAATACCAGATGTATATGCTGTAAGTAAGAGTAATACACAATCAGGACTCTTCCTAAATATATTTACCCTGGTAACCACTGTTCTTTTCTGTTTCTCTAGGAGTGACAGGTCCATCGTTAATAAATCAAGGCAGACAGCTCTGGACATTGCTAAATTTTGGGGGTACAAGCACATAGCTAATTTGTTGGCTAATGTGAAGGGTGGGCAGAGGCCTAATTTTCTGTCAAATGAAGTGAAAGAATATGAAAATTATTTTGGCTTGACACTTCTGGACAGAAGGAGTGATAAAAGAACAGATTCCAAGTGGTTGAGCAAAAAACAAAGGCATCCAACTACAGTATACATCCTCTTCTCAAATCTAAGTCCTTTGGTTACTTTGGGTGGGGGTGTAGAGAGCTCCCAGCAGCCAGAAGTAAAGCTTTGTAGGCTGTACCACAAGGATGTGGAGCAATGCATGAACCAAACTGAAGAAGGCACTTTGATTTTTCTTGGAGTTGAACTTCAGTTCCACATGAACCTGCTGGCTGCTTGCAATGAAAGAGTTCTGCAAGAAGATGAAGAGGATGGGTTAGTTGCTTGGTTTGCTCTTAGCATAGATTCTGCTTCTGCTGAGAAATTTAAACAGAAGCATGAGGACTGTTACTTTCTTCACCCACCAATGCCAGCACTACTGCAGCTACCTGAAAAAGAAGCTGGTAAGATGCATAAAATAAATCAGTTATCAAATGTGAAATCAGTTATCAAATGTGTAATCAGAAAGATATGCTTTGGGCATCACTGAAGTACAGTGCAAGGACAGACCACTGCAAAGGAATCAGGTATTTTCAGTGGCTTTAGAAGTACTCTAATTTTAAAAGCCTGTCAGTGGTTTTGTGAAGAATTTTGTATGTAAGAACGTGTGATTACAAAGGGCTAACATCTACAATGGCAAGTATTAGACTGTAAAATCTATTGGTCATCGTGGGTTTATAAATGGTATTATTTAAATATTAATGCATGCAAATTAATGTTCTAAAACAAAGAAAAAAATCTGTCATTACTGAGTTTTCATCACAAGAAATGAAACTAAGTCCTTAATAAAAGTGTGTTGGATACTCACCTGAGAAGGAAAGTCAGGATCCCAACGTGAATGAATGTCATTATGGACATGTTGTTAACATCTGCTGTTGTAACAATTTTGCTTTTCCAGAAGGATAAAGGGGAAGCTTGACTTGCATCTGGAGTTTAAATGGAACAATGCATTATTATGTCAATACCTGTAGTAGCTATAGAATGGTCATCTGGAAAAGGTGTGATATATAATTTTGGCCCTTTGCCCAAACAAAGTAACTTTTATGAGAAACAGGATATATTGTTCTGGATGAATTTGTTTCTGAATGCATAAATTGGTCCGTAGCTACATAGTACTGTGTTCTATTGCATGTGCTGTGCTACAAACGAAAAGATTTGAATAACTCATATTGCTCAGCTTCTCATGTAGCAGATTACAATACAAGCCATAGACTTACTTTGATTTTTATGTTGAACTTTACTACTTCCTTTTTCTATACTGTTAAAAGTTTACATGAAGTAGTATTTGATTTTTTGCATTTTCAATGTATTCTTTTAAAGGAGTAGTAGCCCAGGCTAGATCTGTTCTATCATGGCACAGCCGCTACAGATTCTGCCCAACATGTGGGAGTGCAACCAAAATTGAAGAAGGGGGTTACAAGAAAACTTGCTTAAAAGAAGATTGTCCCAGTCTCCAAGGTGTTCACAACACATCATATCCAAGAGTTGGTGAGAATATTATGGCATAAACATGGTCAAAAGTGGGTTTTTTGTACTGTTACATACATGTAAATCAATTTCTTTTTAGTTACTTCAGCTGCTTGCTTCTGTTCCAGGTCTTACATACTTATTTCTCCCCAGAGTATGTATGCCTCAGCTCCATTTAGGATTAAGTAGTTCAGGCTTTTCTTTCTTGCAGTAACCTGTAACAAAGAATTGCTGTGACAATACCAGTCTTTATTGCTATGGAGTAATATCAACATAAATGAGATATTAACAATACAAAGAGTCACATTTTACTTTTTTTTTTCCTGCATGTTGTTTTCTCACCTTCTGCAAGATATCTGAGCTTGAAATAACTCTGCATCAAATTTGGCCCCGTATCAAATTTCTGATAGAGTGCTCATTTTCCCATAGTGCCACTTTGAGTACATTAGCCATCTTCGCTGGCTTTCACTATTCATTGTTAGTTGCAAACTGCCAGGCCTGTTTCTACTTAGAATGTAAGCTTGAACAGACAGTCTTCTATAGCTTCTTTTGTTCATATGTTGCAAAGGAAGTGTACTATGTTATTGATGGGGAAACAAGGGAGGGAAAAAAACTTACTCTTTCCCTGGATCATTTGGGGACTCTTTGATCCTTTCTTTCCCCTACTCTGTCCTCCCTTCTGCAGTTGTAGTTCTGGATGTTTTATGTGTGTTGTAATTCTGAATTTCTTGTTCTCTTATGTGCTCTAGATACACCTTTGTAGTAATCAAAGCAATTCTGCCCTATTATTCTGTCTTATGGACTATAGTGAAACTTGCTAAAATACTAGGGGCTGTTTCTTTGCAGTCTGTAGTACAACAAACTTAGAGAAGAAATGGGATTATATAGGATAGACTGATGAACCAGTGTTTTCTATTGATGTGTTTCTCTGAAGAAAGTTTACAGGCAGCAACACTGCATATTCTACACTGTGCCATGTGGCAGATGCCTTTGAGCAGGACAACAATCTTTGAAGTTATCGTTTATAGAGATATACTGGTGTTTTGGACAAAAAAAAAACAACATGAAAAACAATAGCAATAGAAAAAATATATAAAGGCAGAGGTAGATAGAAAAACTTAAACCATTGAGATAAATATTTAAGAGCTAGATAACAATAAAAAAGGGAAGAACATCATAGATGAACAGTGTGCAGAAAGGCATGACCAAAAGAATGATACCAATAGGAGAAAATATTAAGCAAGAAAGAAAAAGATACATAAAATGACCAGACATGAGAAAGTAAATCAAAGTGCGACATCAGATGAGAGATTGATAGCACACAGTCAACAAAGTCAAAAGTGGAAAGTTTAGTCAGTAGTTACATTGTAACTAGACTATCTGGCTCTTCTTTGGTATTTCAGTCAAAAGTACATTCTTCAGACCTGTGTGTGTAGAGGGCGTGATAGTAAATTGGTTTTGCTGCAAAAATTACTGCTATCTCCGGGATGCATAGCTAGGTTAGTATTGCTGATACTCTTAACAGATTTTGTGCTTTGGTTGCAGGTAATTTATGTCCTGCATTTCAAACCTTGGCTGGTAAAGCCATGTATGTTGCAAAATAAAATGAACAGCTATCTTGAAAGGGAAAAAAAAACCGAAATAAAATAACAGCTTGCTCTGGGCATCTACACAATTCTGATTTCAGTCACTTAAAGGTGTCTTATTTGTATTTACATGTATTGGTACATGTATTTCGAACAGACTGAAATTTATTGCTGCTTTTGAGTCCCTCAGATGTTGAAATATATTCTGTTCATGTCCCTTACAGATCCTGTTGTGATAATGCAAGTCATCCATCCAGATGGGAACCACTGCCTTTTAGGTAGGCAGAAGAGATTTCCCCTAGGAATGTTTACCTGTCTTGCTGGATTTATAGAACCTGGTGAGTAATTTCATTTTCCCTTATCAAATGATCTTTCTCACATATCAGTATTGTACATTGAAAATAATATAGAAATTTGTTCAGTGTTATGTCAAATAAATGTTTTTACTTCTTGTTAGATAAGTTGTTACAATAAATACGCCTGTTCTATACTTTCCAGCAGCTGATTTATTGAAAAGGCAAAAAGCAACTTGAGTAAATATAATTTAAAATAGTTTTCTCATCATGCACTCTCAAATGACATATTTAAGTGAAAAAGCATTTTGAAACTCATATAAGGTCCTTTCTTTGGTGATACTTAGCAAGGGATTTTAGCATAGGAAAAATAACAGTTAAAGGATAACTTAAAGTTTACATAAGGTTATGTATATGATTACATGTTTAGGGCCTGATTGATTATGTGGAAGATGAGCAGAAATTATATAATTTCAATGGAAAAGTAGAGGTATTTTGCTAGCTGTGTTCAGCAATAATAGTTGGAATTACTTATAATTATTAGTAGCTGCAGAACAATTTGTAAAACTTTGTTATATTGGGAATTCATCTTAACCACCAGTGAAATTATATTGTATAACTATATTTAGTAACTGTGTGGAGGTGAAATACAGTGACAGCATGAATATTCAGGTATCATTTGAAAAAAGAAAAAATGTTTATTTCTTCACTCCTTTCTTTCTTCTGCTAGCCATATTACTTTCTGATACTGAATTCAAGTATATAAATTGAAATTTAAGAGTAGCTGAACTTATCATGACCTTCTAATCAGCTGAACATAGCTGAACTAAAACTTCTATCTCTGATGCATGGACTGTCTGCTTTAATGAACATGTAATCAGTGGTTACAACACAGTACATGTATGTATATGTAAGCCTATGACCATCAACACTCCACATATACATCTAGCAGTTTTCTATGAATATGGAAGTAAAGCTTTCCATTGCAGTTTAAGTTTGGAGAATTGTCTGTATATGTTAAGACAATGAAGAATGAGTCAGGCAAAGTGCATAATACAATGCAGAAATGTGTGCAAATCTTTTTAAGTCTCTATTTTCTTACTATTGTAATTTTAAATATTGATTTTCAAGTTATTACATGCTGTTACAATCATAATGAAAATCTAAAAATTAACACAGTGCTACTTATAAATGAACAGTCAGCATTTCAAAAGAAATTAAAGGAACAATGTATTTCCTACACAATTTTTTACATTTTACCTGTGGTAACAATAGTTTGCATGTATGATAAATAATCAATTGAGGAAATAAATATTATGATGGAGAAATTATCATACTTTATTTTCAAAGTTCCATTTTGCTTTGGTGGCTAGTTTTACCTTATTAGACTTGTGCGTCTGGTGCTTAAGGTCTGTGCCCTGATCTGTGAACTAGATCTCTATAGATAATTGTCTTGGACAGTTTCAAATCTTTTGAGTCAGTTTCAAGATTACAGGATGTAATCATTGCTTGGAGTATTTACATCAGCTGCTTTTTCTTTGCCCTATTTGATTAGGCGAAACAATAGAAGATGCTGTTCGAAGAGAAGTAGAAGAGGAGGCTGGAGTCAAAGTTGGCCATGTTCAGTATGTCTCTTGTCAACCCTGGCCAATGCCCTCCTCCCTAATGATTGGCTGCTTAGCTGTTGCAGTGTCTACAGAAATTAAAGTTGACAAGAATGAAATAGAGGATGCCCGATGGTTCACTAGAGAACAGGTAAAGTTCAATTTAATTTCCTTCTTGTATTGATTAGTTTGTGACTGTATCGGTTCTGGCATACATAGATACTTATTTTTTTCAGCAAGTTGAATGAGCATGTATACTCTCCATTTTATCATACTAAAATTGCATTATACTGTAATTGTAGATTACACACAACGAGAGAAAAGCTGATAGTCAGTAATTTCTGAGTCACTTGCAAGCCTGTTTTATGACATTTTTGCCAGTTAGCTCTTCACCTTTTCATTTTGGCAGAAGTAGTACTTAATAGCATTCATCATCTGAGTTTCTCCAAACAAGCATGCTACCAGATTTGCTGGGAGTGGGGAGGTTTAGGTGAAAACTCTGGGAATTCATTGGTTTGAGCATCTTTTTCCATGCAGTACTATTTTAATACTCTGGTATTGAATGCAATTTACTATGCGTTAATAGGAAATTCTACACTTAGCTTTCCTGAGTATTTAAAATATAGTCAAATAAAAGAGAGGAAAAGAGGACTTTTACAGAAAGAGAGATTTAAGTTCATGAGTAGAAAAAAGAAAGATTGCTTACATAATGTAGTCTTCACAGTTTTTTCCACATGCTACTTATGAGCTAAACTTTTAATAACACTGTACTTCTGTCTAGCAGTTGCAAGTGTTTTGACTCTGTAAGTCAACTTGAAGGCAAAGATAGTCATCTACAATTTCAGTGTATTTACAACAACCCTGAGAGCATTTTAAATGAATACAGTTAGTCACATGCGGGTTGGTCTAGAATTGGAAATAAATGTACTTCAGAAATGTACTAAACTAAAAGTGTGCTTCCACGTTGCTTGCAATTGCTTCAGAAAACCAACAAAACGCATATCTTTCTGCACTACACGTGGGGGGAAAAGAAAAAAAAAAAAAAACAACCACCAAGAATTTATGGAACAGTGTAGAGCACCATCTGGTGGTCCTTACTGTAAAGAGGCTTCACAAAAACCTTAAATATTATATTAACAGTCAATCTCCGCAGTTGTATTAGAAAGAAGGTTTCCTTTGAGGCACATTTGAGCTAAAAAATGTCAGAATTCACACAGAATCCTGTGTGGTTTTTTTCTGCATCTGTCTTGGAGAATCTGGTAGTGGCTCTTTAATAGCTATAGTAATGGTAGATTGATAGATCATCATAGTAAGATAATTCCTGCATTAGTACAATGTTAGATTCCATATAGTTTATAATATTACCTTCTAAAGAAAAAAATATCTCTTTATTGCAGGTCGTGGAAGTTCTCATTAAAGGAAACCAGCGTTCTTTTTTTGTTCCACCAAGTCAAGCTATTGCGCACCAGTTGATAAAACATTGGATTGGAATGAATGCTAATCTTTAATTCCAATACATGATTTCTTTAAGTTAAGTTACTTCTTCTAGTGAATGTTAAATTAGGAATATTTTAGAAAGAATTCTAAAATTATCCAGTAAATGTCCAACCATGTCAATTTTTAGGCCTTTCCTTTGATTCCTGAGCTAAACTATCCAGCCTCTGTAGGTTTTTTCAGATCGGAGTTAGAACTGGACAGCAACCCAGTGACTATCCCAAGCAAGCAACAAATAGGTAAAATTGGTACCTTGTTGTGCACAGGGTGCTTTTTCATTTTAGAGTCAAAATATTATGCTTTTTGCTATTATGCTCTTAATGTTTGATTTGGTCTTTCATGTCCCTGAGTCACAGCATTACAAAGAGGCCTGACCTTGCTTGCTGTTTGAACTTTGTATTTACATCCTCCTATTTTGTCTTAATTGTTTCTTTCTCATTTTTTCCTATCTCCATTCTTTAAATTCTGCCTGGCAGAAAAATCAACATTCAGTGCTGAAAGTCTTACCAACAATGGTTATTTTTAAGCTAATAGCATACTTAAATGGTGAATATGTAGTACTTTGTATCTTTTACAGTAATAGCCCTCTAAGCAGAGTCTTTACTCCTCCAGTCTGATTTGGCCTGCACTTAGCCAACTGTACATCACCCTGAATTTAAAGGTATAACATAATACTCTGTTTACGAAAAAGGTATTGGAGAAGCATCCCCAAAGCCTAAATATTAGATATTTTTATAAGATAATAATGTACTTACTGACCCTAGGCAGTGAGTTATTTCATTCTCTGGTAATTAAAAATGGAGCTGTAGAGTAATGGAGGAGTAAAGTAGATTAATTAAACAAGACGTAATGTGTCAAAATATGGACAAAGTTCTTTTATGGAAATGGAGAAACTAAGATTGTTACTGCTGTTAAGAATTTTACCATTGAAAGAAATGTATTAACCCCAGCTGTAAGACTGGAAAAGCAATATATGAATTAAATATTTACATACATAAATTTAATGCTACAGTTCAGATTTGTGCCTTGATTTATTGTTATTGAAAAGAATGTTAACTTAATATTATTTCAATATGGGAAGTTATAAAAGTATACTGGTATTATTATTAATGTCATCATGTAATGGTTCAGTAGTCTGTGATTATGCAGTCATTGCAGTGATATAAAAAGAAATGCAAATGACCCAAAGGAAATACAATGATAGTTGTAAATATTAACTTATTATCATATAGTGATTTGTGTATTCAGAGTATTTTGAGTATTTTTGGATCTGTGAATAGTGTCAGATTTGTTTCAAAATTCTCTGCAAACTGGAATCAATAAAAATGTTTTAGAAATCATAATACTTCTTTTTTTTCCATCCAGTGTCATACTATGCTCAGCAGCTTTTTTTTTTTAAGACAATGCAAATCAAACTTCAAAGCAAGAAGCATTTCTGACAGACTTTGAACAGCTGTCGACTCATTACATTGCTTCATTCTCTCCCTTGTTTCAGCTATACCTACAAATGAAGAAAATCAGGTTATCTGTTCTCACCTGGAAATGAGAAGGAAGCATTACACTGCTTCCCTTAAAAATTGCTTTTACAGAGAAGGGGAGGTATGAAAAGCAGTCATAGACTACAGCTACCAGCAGGACTGCATGTTATCAATGGAATTAATCTTTAAAAAAAATTGTGGGACAGAAGAAAGCCTAGTTGCATGTTGTTCATACAAGTAAAGGAGAACATTGGACAGTATGTCAACAATGGTGGAAGCTAAGCAATAGAAGGCGTTTTTAACTATTACTATGATGATTACACATTAAGAAAGATGAACGAGGAAGGAATGAGGAGCAGATGGAAGAGGGAGGATAAAGCAATGAGCAAATACAGGTAGCATAAAGATAAATAATATGTCACATTGAGGTAACTAAAAATACATGTATAAGACCCTTCCTAATATTCGTTTTTCATGTAGGAAATTATTGTCAGTTGCTGTAGAGATCGGTTTGTAACTGTGAAACTCAGAAGAAAGTATCCATAACCAATACTGATACTAAGAATCAGACAATTTTTTTAATTGAGAATCTGTATAAACAGTATATATCTGCAATTACAATGCTAATAAATAATTTGAAAGATTTAATTTTGCTGCATGAAAAAAGCAGAAAAAGGATAGTTCGAAAAAGAAAACTATTCCGTTTTCTCTCAGTTTGAGAGTAACATTTTAATGATCTTTCAGTTCTAATAACTTCTGGTGTTGCAACAATTTTTTATATATATGCATTTTCAAAAGCTAACCGTCTTTTTTAAGCTTTCTTTTCTTTTTTCCCTCCGCAACAGAGGAACCATTCACAGAGGAGATGACAAACACCCCTTTTTAAGAAAACTCATTTGATAATTTTAATCTCTTATTTAAAGTGAGATTTTCTCTGGCTTTTTATTGCTTAATTTGACCTGTTTGTAGGTCATAGGATTGAGTTTTAGTTTGAAAATACCTATGTATAGAAATTTTCTGAAGAATACTTACTGTTTGCAATTATATATGAAATACCTAATTGAAGAGCCCAATGCTGTAAATATTTAGCAAGAAGAGCAATGTAGAAAAGTGCCAAATTAAATTTAGCAAGAATTAAACAGAATGTAGTGGTTCTGACTGGAATATGGTCAGGGCAATACCTCCATAAGATTTCAGTTGTTTGCCTCATCCAAAAGACTGCAGCTTTGCAAGCAGGCTGTTTCTTGCCCCTAGGTTAATGCAGTACATTAAGAAAATGGTGTTCCTTAAACCACTAAAAATAGAGAGGTTTTGTTCATGCTGTGTAATAATGATCTTGCACTCTTCTCCCTTGCATCTACAATGCTACCAGAGCAAAAAAAGTACTCATTAGATGCAGGTGTACAAGGCAGAAAATTCTGGAGACACCTTTTCTCCCAATTTACCTGTACACTTACAAGAATTAACCCCTATTCAGTACAGAATTTGTAAATAGTCTGTATTTTATCTTTTTTTAAAAAATTATAATAATTTACAAATAATACAAATAGTAATTTAATAAAGTAGGAAAAAGTAGATCTGTTTAAACACAAAACAAAATTGATACTACTAACCACGCTGTAAGCTCATGTGATGTAACGACATCTCATGTAAATACAATAGCAATTATGAGATTTTTACAAACTTTGCATTGGTCCAATAAGCATGCTTCTTTTCTCCTATTTTTTGTATTGGATGTGTGTAAACATGTGGAAAACAAAATCATTCCGCTATTGATACTACAGCATGAACATTATATTTTGTGTTTTGTGTAGGAATATTGCCAAGTTGGTAAATGATTATCTTGACTTCTACAACATGTGAAGGAAAAAGGGGTGGATGTCAACAGGCTGATTAAAGGTAGACCAGTCGTGGTGCTTCATGGAATTAAATATACTAATCAGATTCTGAGCTTAGGAGACAAAAATAGAAAAAGAAGTGGAGCAAGACTGTGAACAACATTGCTCCCTCTCTTATCTTTAATTTTAACTAGGTAATCTGATTGATTAAGACTTTTCAGACAAAGCTGATATTTTGCAAAGCCCTAGTAAGTTGCATTGTTATTTTTCTTATCTGATTTAGCTGTTAAGAGTTAAATAACTAGTAGTCGTTTATTGCTTCAGTTATGGGAAGGATATGTGTGTACAGCATATCATTGCTGACTGGAGTTGACAATACAGAAGCGGTTAAGTCCAAAGGAAAAAAAAAAAAAATTTAACTTCTTATCCTATTAAGCCTTAGCAAGACAGCCAGCCCATCCATCATGAGCTTAGAAAAGCAAACTGTTCACAGAGAGTACATAATAGCAAGCGAGTATCTGAGGAAAATGAATATTGGTTTATAGTAACAGTAAGTATAAACTTCTTTTTTCTTTTTCTTTTTTTTTCTTTTTTTTTAAATGACACCTTATCAGGTAGTATTCTGTAGATACTAATTGTAACTCATCACAGCTTTTATAAAATATGGGATTTCTCCAGGTTTTTTACACAGTAGATACAGTTTAAAGAATTTCAATTATAGTTCAGTGTTTAGTTTTCTGAATAAATAATGATTGCTTCCTAAATAGAAGGGATTTTTCACATGGATTTTTGATTGTGAGTAAATAAGAATGTTTTCCTAAATGATAGGGATTTCTGAGATGGATTTTTGGTTCCTAAGACTGTACCTGTCATCTTACTTTAGCATATATGGACTTAAAGTGTAGTAGTGTATAATTGTAGAAGTGAAAGCTTACCTGAATGAACTTCAGTTTGTTATTTGTATTGTCTTTCTGCAACTAATATTTCAGATACGGAATGTGAGGAATGCTACAATAAGATTACAGGATTATTAATCAAGAAGAAATATGACATATTGTTGAGTAGAGAACCTTACAAACTCAGTTTGCAGCACTTAAATAAGCCTTCATAGTAGGTTTTTTCTCCTACCATTTCATCATCCTGCATACTAAACCACCTTTGGTAAAGTACTTTCTTATTTCTCTGTAAGGAGAGAGACATTCTAACACTGGGGCTTTCCCAGTTCAGTGAAGAAACAGACATTTTCTCAAAATATCTGCTAAAACTAAAAAAGAGCCTATGAAATACTAAACATCCCATTTTTTGTCATTTGAAACCCAAATTACTCTAATTTATGCATCTTCTGGAGAAAGTGACCCTGGAAACTGCAATAGCCAGAAAATACAGTATCTAAGTTTCCCTATTTTAGATGCTGGAAATCAAATCGTAGAAGCTAGGATACAGGGGTTTTGCCCTTACTGCATTCTATGAGAAATGAAAGATTTTTCCTTACTTAATTCTGATTTATATTTTACAATCACAGACATTCTCAAAATAAAAGGCTACCTCATCTTCAAAGAAAATTGTTATAGTGTACAACTATTGTGCAGGTTTCTTTTGGTAAGCTGAGTTTCAAGTATAATCAAAGATTTTGGATTTACATTATTTCTATTACAATGGATGAACAATTCTGAAGCTCAAAAAGTTGAATAATTTGGCTCGACAAAGAATTGTACTTCATTGACAGTAACATCTTTGATAATAGAAATCATATTTCATTATTGGAAATGGTCATGTGTTACAGTGAGGTTTCTACCAATTTCATGACCAATTGCCACGTCACATCTGAAGGGTATTTCACTTACCTGCTGTCATGTTTTGATACTGACAAAGCATGAATTACATGCCAAAACAGAAACAAATTAAAAGTGACTAAAATGCAAGATAGCACCCTAAATATCAGAATGACAAACTTACTGACAAGAAGAGGGCTAATCCAGCTAACATTCAGATTAGCAGTTTTTCCTTTGGTCTCTAAAACAGGAAGAGCGGAGGTCCAACAAAGTAAACAGAAATGGCAATTCATGGGATTTTTTTTTTAATATATTTTCAGAAGTTTTGCTGAAGATGAAATTATTTTATCCATTGTAACAGATATAATGCATAAGTATGTTCTTTATGCCAGGTTTTTAAAATATTTTTTTACATACATGATAATAACTACATGAACATGCATTGCATTAAACTGATACCACTGGAAAAATCTGATCAGGAAGTTGAAATATTTGTTATATAGTACTTGTGTTAAAATCATCACATGATCTCTGTATGGACCATTTAGAGCACAGAAGCTACTTACTGGTTCTCCATTTTGTTGCAGTGGAAAACAGTGCATATATTTAAATGAGGGTAGAAATGAAAAATGTTGATGCAGAAATGAAACACCTCCAGAATATGAAATCAATGCTTATCCATATTAATACAGTATTTCTTTTTGTTGTGGCAAAAGCTCAAACTAATTAAACAGAAAGCAAGGTTAGCTGAGTAAGTACACAGAAGCTTTATAAGAAAATGAGTTTTACATATGGTTTTGCAGAATTTAAGAATTGAAAGCTGAACCTGTGACTTGACTTCTCCCTAAAAAGGCAGAAATGCTTGTGCATATACAGCCCATGATAGCTGAACTATTTTTTACAATCAATTTGCTGGCACTTGCATTCTCAGTTTTCAGTTAAAATTATCTTGAAAACATTTGACTGACTACTACTTTATTAGCCTTTTTTAAAACTAAAGTGAAGAGCACCCTCCCTGCAGGGAGGTAATTTTAACATAATGGCAAGAATAATATACCCACTATTCCTTTAAAAATGATTGGTCAAAACCTATTTAACACTTTGTCTGGTGTCACTTGTTGCTTATAAAAGAGTCCAAAATAATGCAAAATCTAATTACATGGTGTTTGGATTTCCTGAATATTCTCATTTATGGCATAAGTAATGTTCTTAGTTGCTTAGACAGTAACCTTCCTTGAGAATCGGAACTGCAGAAATATTGGCTGGTGTTAGCTATCTTTTCATGACCTGAAAAAGCAAGATCCTGATTTGGTGTGCTCATTAAAACTCCCATAGCATATTTCATGAAACAAAATGGTTCATCACTGGGTCCTAGTGCAATACCTGTTGCAGATTAGTTTCACTTATCCATGTTTTTCTAAGTGTTTATTTGGATGCACTATTCTCATAGCTAATTGGATACTGCCAGATAACTACCAAGTTCCATTCAAATGGAAGCTGATTCTTTGCAGCCTTATAATTCATGTTTTAGTTAATTTGCAAAATGCTTTAGGGTCCTGTTAGAGCCCCAGTAAATGGCTGCCTGCTTCGTTTGTTCTAGACATTTTGCAAAGACATTTTTAAAAACCAGTCTGTTCTGGAAAATACATAGATGAAACTATAAACAAATGAAAATAAGATACATACCAGCTGAGGCAGAGAGTAAGAAACACTACTAAGTCAGGCTTTTTTGATAATACATCACTTTTCTTGCATGTGTTGGGCATAGAAGACGTTCTTTGGCAACAGTACTGCAGAAATGGGTGTTCAGAAATTATTCAAATAAGGTAATAGCGGGAGCTTGATAAAGAGATTTGGGACATCTTTGTAAAAAAAGGCAAAAGTGAAAGGTACTTGATTAAGACATACTTGAATGAGGTATGTAAGAGGTAAATCAATGATGAGCCCCTTTTGCCTGCTTTCTGTATGGAACTGCTAAGGCTTTCATACACAACTCCTTCTAATGACATTGTCTCTGTTAAGAGTAAATTATCTGTGGGGCATCTGCCTCAATGCATAAAAGCTAATGCAGGTAATATGACACAAAACAGTCAGTAAGGAAAGTAAAAGGAAGAATTCACAAAGAAAAAATCGAGCTTTAAAAATAATTTTATAGGAGGAAGAGAGGAACTAAGCCATGTGAGATGGGGCCAAACATAGCTGATAACTTCAGGAGCAAAGTCAAAGCAAAGATTGGTATGGAATAGAAGAATATTGCAAAATACAAGACACAATGGAAGTCAATGAGAACAAAATTCAGTGTAGTTAAGGTTATCTAGGGCAATGGAGACAAAAAGTAGGATTCTGTATCCAGAGGGAGGAAATGAATCAGAGAGGTGTGATGCAGCTGAAATGCAGAAGGAAAGAGCAGTAGAAAGTTCTTTTTTCAGAAGGGTTTATTTGGATATTTTGTGATACCATTCTTCTATAGTCTGTGAACGGTATAGAATTCAGTGGGGAAGTATTCAGCTGCCGCTGAATATATTTATAGCCATGCCTTCTACAACATAGGATACTGAAATTATGAGAAAGACTTACCATCTAAAAGGGCAATTAATACTATCCTGAAAGAACATTAAATATTTTGGAAATATGTTGTGTCATCACACCATTCCGATTCAACATTATTAAGTATTTTCTCCATATTTTCCTTTCCTTTTTTTAGTTTGTCTTTTCTGCCAGTTTCATCGTTACTGTATACGTTCACTGAACATGCTTGTTCAGAAAACTTAACACACACATTTTGATGTAAAATCTCAATTATATAAATATAAAAAAGTAAAGTAAAGTAACTCCCGTATTTTCAGTTTTACTTCCAACCAGCATTTTTTAAGGCAACTTTTCCTGCCTAACAAGATCATCTCAGAGGCATATGTCAGAAAAATATTTTGTTGCCTTTGTTGTCACAAAGCCTGTCATCACCTGCATTGTCCTGAAAGAGATACTATTACAGATGTTGTTCACAGTAAAAATGAACACGTTCTAGACAGAGCTTTAACTGTATTTCTGGTGGGGAGTGTTCTTTCACTCAAAACGAGGAAGTTATTATTCTTAGCTAACCCAAGCACTGCTGTCTGTAGTGAGAGTAACCTGTCACATAGAGCACTATGTCACTGGATGTTGGCTTCCACCCAGTGAACTGCTGAGTGCCTCTATTCTCATCTAAGCTAATTGGACTAGTGTTCATCTAGTGTCCAGCAGTGGACAGAATAGTCCCTAATGCAGGGTTTTACCCTGCAGTCCTGATGCATATAACTAATCCTTACTCAAGTCAATGGGTCTACTCATGTGACTAGGATTGAAGATGATGAGATTCCTAATTCTTTTAGCACATCTCAGCTGTAGGACCAGCAAAGCAAGAATAGACAAAGACAATGCAAGGAAAACATGCACAGAAAAGATGATTGAAAAGCAAAGAACTGGTGCCTCTTCTGATGTGGTAAACATTAGAGGAGAAAGCATAAATTAACATACAGAAATGTAGTAGAGACAACAAAACTATTTGCGTCATAAAGGTTCTTTCCAATGTTTAGCTGAAAATTACTTTAAGATATCAACAATTCAACATACTGCATGTACTATTAAAATCAATAATATATAAATATGAAAATTAACATCTGAGAGATAGTAGTCTTAATCACAAATGAACAGTGCAAACAATCATTCTAAATTATAGTTTTGACCTACCTACTACCAATTGCAGAAATAACTGAAAAAAAAACCAAACCGAAACAAAACAGCTTAATCATCCTGTTCACCTAGGTCTTATGTCTCATCTTTGACCACATAGCAAAATCTGTAATGTTACCAGTATGAGCAACTTTCACCCTTCAGAAGGCAGTAGGTCTTTTCCCAAAATCCCAGCATGCAGAGAACCAACACTATCTGCCTTCAGCACTTTCAGATTTTCCCATGCCACTAAATGTTATTTGAATATTAGTAGAACTAGTGACCATCCCAGACCTCTAATTTATTCTGCAAAGTCATATGATATTTTGCCATGACAACACCTGGCAAAAACATACACTACAACTATGAGGAGAATTTGAAATGAATATGATTTTCATTTGAATTGGTCCACAATACTGTCTGTCTCAATATTTCAGCATCCTTCTTGCAGTGTTTCCTATTTTTGGTATTGTTCAATGTTCTTTTCACTTTTTCTACTTCTCTATCCATCTTGAACCATACTAACCTTATCACCAAAGCCATCAGAATTCAAATCAACTGCGAACTGATTACAGTCATGCCTATTATTCTTCCCTAAAAAAGGTCTTAAACACTTTACATACTAAATACATTCCTGGCCTGTAAGCATTCAGTAAAATTCAGATTTTCTTTAAAGAGTAATCTGTAGTACATACAGCTGTACAATTAACTGTCAAATGTAAAGAGAGACCAGAGTAAAATGGGTAGCTGTTCTTGATCTGCAAATATTTTTTAAAGGCATTTTAGCAATGAAGCTTAGTAATCACATTTCCTATATTGAGATTAACCATTTCATTATGGATCATAGGATAGGGAAAAAAACATGAAAGTGGAATTTCTGGGGAAGGACAAAAAATGGTTTAACAAAGGAAAGTATTTTGGAAAGACAACCATGAAGATTAAGAAGGGGAAGAGGAAGGGCACGGAGAGGGGGAAGGGGAACTGACTGTGTAGCATCTTCCTTAGGTTGAATTGAGAGAATTCCTAGAAGTAAAAATATTTTCTCAATTACAATTTAATGAAATATAACTGAAACCTCAAGGATCACAATCAGATTATGGAGCTCTGTTAATCTGTTGTTCCTATTGTCATAAATATATGCACCAATCTGCAGATCTTACATATGACACATCTAAGCATGATTTGTATGCTCTTAACATACTTCTATATGTAACTGTACAAGAATATTGATGTTTATCTGAAACTGATAGGGACTGTCTCATATGCAAAACTACAGATAAATATCAGTCCCAGCTCTTGTCTCTGTGTCCTTTAAAGCCTTGTATTTGGCTTTAAGATCATTCTTCCCACTGAAAACAGAGCTCAGCTGGCAGGTTTGGCTGTCTGTCCAGCTTTGACTAAAGACACCTGGAAAAAACAGAGGGGTATAGTTTCATCATGAAAATTGACAATGTAAACATTTCAAAGTGTCTGCTGTGAAATAAATACAAAACTTTCTCAGTCTCTCTAGAGAGTCTTCCAAAAAGGCAGGGAAGAATGTCCATGAAAGTGGAATTCCTGGGGAACAACAAAAAATAGTCATCTAGTGCATTTTTGCAGCCAACTAATGGATGTGTTAGTGCACTGGCATATTCAGTCATTTAGCCTCACACAAAATTTAAAAGTTTTCAGAAATAGAAGTCAATGGCTGTGTCTTCAAAGAAGAATTTCTTCCCAGTTGTTTGGCTAGCTACATATCACTGCATACAGTGTCATGTAACATGAGTCTTACAATGTCAATATAATGATTTAAAAAGCTTTATCCTAATCCTCATTTTTATAGCAAAATCCATACATCCCCTTTACACCAGGTAAGTTTGCAGCCTGAAAAATTCACTCATGCTTTTTCCACAATGACTTATTTGATGTGCGGATGAACTATATTCTAAAGATACTATGACTAATAACATTTGCAGTCAGTTGATTTTTTCCCAACATAACTCTACTAATTTTCAAGACTATCCCAATGATGTATTAGCAGTTCAAATACTTCCAATTTCAAACAATGTGAATTATCCATTCCAACGTCATTTAGAATACAATAGAAAATCTTTGGTTTAAATAACAGAAGCAAATCCTAACACACTGACTTATTTTGGAAAGTTGACTATTTTAATTATATTTCAATACTGAAAGAAAAAAGAAAAAAGAAAAAAAGTTGTAAGTTTTGGTCTATTTTCCCAGCAAATGTCAATCCCAGAAAATGCTACCAATTCTAATTGGTTAGACAGCTTCTGCAGAGTAACCCTGCTGCATGGGATATGTACCTGTTCCATCACTACCATGCCTTCAGTCAGCATTCAGCCCCATTGCACGACAGGAATGACAGATGACTTCTGGATTTTAGCTATTCTTCTCAATTCAGTATAAATTCAAGGTCTTACTTCAGTGATCAGCTGCAAGAAAATGACTAATTAAACATGGATGCAAAGCTCAGCTCCTATTTGAGGGTTTAGGGATTCTTCATTTGTCTTAAATTATTAAAGTACACAAATAGTAGCATTTATAATGTTTTCCTTAGGCTGAGCCTTCTTTGATACCATATTTCTTAAGGCTTGTTAAATTCAGACAGTGAAATTTCCTACAGGCCTGTGGAGGAACACAGATAAACATTTTAATTTTTATTTTCTTCATTTTGTGAAGAGAATAATATTTAAAAATTAATTATGAGAGGTATTCCACTGCCATTTAATTTTGAGTGGAGTAGGTCTTCAATACTAAGCCAGCATTAACAGTTAATCTTACATTTAACAAGTTCCCCTATGAGGTAAAAAAATCATATAAGACAATTTTCTTCTTCCCACAAACAAATGCAAGGGGCAACCCAAACTGTAAGATGCAGATTGGTCAGTTTGCTCTGTATGCAGCTCAGTTATGTACTTAGTCCTAGCTAAGGCCTTTTATTCTCTTATACTAGGTCTGAATTTTTCCTGAAGAGAAAAAACAATTATTATTATTTCATTATGTATATAAATAAGATTGAATTAAAAATTAATACTTCAAACAAAATATTAATCTCTAAAAATCAGAATCAGATAAAATCATAGGCTGGAAAGGTCAGCCACTGCCCAAATCTCCCACAGACTTCAAAGACTATTGGTTCAGGCCCCATAGCTGAGATCATCAGACCTTGATTTTAAACTAGTATTTGGAAACGTTTGAAAATTTGGTCCCAAATAACCAAGAGAAGAAAATAGATCCATTAGTACATGCTATAGCACTTCCCTATTTTTCATTATCACCAGCCAGTTCTTACACAGGAGAAAAGCCAAGTTAGAGAGCCTGAGAGAGTTAGAGAGCAAAAGGATTCCAGAGAAACTTTCTCATTATCCAATGTTTTCCCTCCCACACAGAAGACTGGAATGCAGATGTCCTCAGTTCTTAGAAATGAGTAGAAAAAGAAGAAAAAGCTGCAAGGGCAGAAAGAGCTTTGATTCCAGAGAATGTAAGTTTACAGAAATGTTTAATTTGAAGTAAAACCGTCAGAATCATAGGTGGTTATTCTCCATTTACTCATCAAGACAGAAATCCATCTTTGTGCTCAAAGCTGTTTGTCGAATTGGAAATATTTACACTCAAGTGTGGGTATGTACAGGTAATGTCTTGATGAGGCTAGTTGTTCTGTTTTAACTGAGCTGCTACCCTAGCTATTTCTGGCAAAGTCTTTCCAAAGATGTTGATGTTTAATTACCTCAAATTTTCAGTATTTTTGCTGTAAATTTCCCAATGTTGTCTAAGTTTAACAGCTTGCTCTAATCCTACTTAGGTAGGTGTCACTGTAAACTGTTAGCCTCTAATGCACATAACCTATTCTAAAAAAAGCCCAAGCAGGGCAGCATGTAATTGTACGAATGCTGTGAAATCTTGCCTAGTACAGCTCCTGCCAGGAAACAGTATTTTCTTCTGCTTCAAACAGGGAGCTGTGGCGCACACCTCCTGGCAATGTGCCACTGATCTGCTGTGTGACTGCAACAATATTCATTAATCCCTTTGTTTGCTCATCTGTAAAAGGATTATGAAGTCAAGTTCCATGTAATCTACCCCAAACTGCAAACATGCAATGGGATATTGATTGTCCTAGTGTGTTCACAGGAATGAAGTAAATACTGAGAGGAGTAATGGAAGTAAAAAGGGTAGATCTTTCTATAAGCAAATAGAATACCTTATCCCCTAACAAGTGTAAAATTTTCTGAGAAAAAAAAAGTCTTAATGTATTAATGTCCTCCATTCAGAGTGAGTTAACATGACCTACCCTGTTTATCTGACTTCACATTACTTATCAGTTAGTTAAGACAAAAGAAGTTACTATTGAAATGAAAAAAAAATAATGTTTTGGAAAATATACTACACCTTAAAGATAGTATAGGCCTTTTCCATGAAAAGTGATTCAAATATAATCATATATTTGTGATACTGCTTACCAAATCATGGGAAAAAATTTTTTTTTCTTTTTTTTACCTTAAATTAGATGAACAATTGTCACCTACTTGTAAATGCCAGCAAAATGTAGGAAACCTTGAAAATAAAGCAGATGAGGCTCTGGCTCACTTCATTGAGCCAGTGGATGTAAAGAGTACTGAAGAAGATGGAAAAAATCATGAAAACAAGAATCAGAGTAGCTTAGATGCATCTGAAGATAGAGACCTTGATAACATGTCAGACAGCGAAAAAGAAGGAAAGAAGGAAAAGATCTTCCCTCCTCAGATGTTATCTCCTCAGCAAGATGAAATCCTAGCTACAGTAACTTTTGGTGAATCAGATGGCTCATCCACAGGAAAAATTACACTGCAGGGCAAGCCAGACTCTGCAGAGTCCATTAGCTTGGCTACTGGAAAAATTACTGCAGAAGTAAAATACAATTCTTTTAATGTGAAAGTAGAAATTAAAAACGTTTTGCTATTTGATTCCGGAACAAATGTTGTAGCTGGAAAAAGGAAAAGTTCAAAGAACAATAAACGTTTTCATGAAAGACAATACCAGAAAAACCAGTGTTCAAAATGTTCAAAATACCAGTGTCCTTCAACTGACCATTCAGCAGAACATAATGGGAAATATAAGGGATCCTCTAAACATAAAATTCAAACTGCCATCAACAAAAATGCCTCCCTGAAAATGAACATTGAAGCAAAGGAAATTAAAGTGGAATATACCAGCAGAAAGAAAAATCTAAAGATTAACATCAAACCTGGTGAACAGGCACAGAGCAAAACCTGCAACAGGGAACATGAAGATATGCATTGGACTGAAACAGCTTGTTCTGTAACAGGGGCACCTTGCAATACAGATTGTGAATCATCTTTTAGCTTTCATGAAAAAGTAGACTATACATTCCCAGGTGGATGTACACTTCTCCCTCCACCTAAAGAATTTGCTGACTGTGACAAAATGAATTTGGATACAATTGCAGAGGGTGTATCTTTGTACCCTGTTAATGACAGAAAGAAATCTGGCAGCCTCTTTACAGCCTTGAGAATTTGGGGGGAAGAAAATTATTTCTGTAACCATAGCAAAAAGGACGATGAAGACCATGCCAATGAAAAGGAAGATTTTTCAAAAGATAAAATATTTTTCTCAAAAATAAATAGTACAAATTGTCTTGTAGCTAGTAATACCTTGAATAACCCAAATGCTGGAAAAGAGCTTACCAGTAAGAACAATGTATTAGGTCAAGAAAGAAATAACTGTGACAAATGCAGAGAAACAGGGCAAAAACCAGCAAGAAGAAAGTCTTTCCCAGATACTACCATTGTTGTACCATCACCAGTTCACCCTAGAAGGGATTCTGGCTTTTATTCATTGCCATCCTTAAAAGTATTGCCCAAGGAGACCAAAGCAGATGTCTATAACAGGAACTCACATGTTCATACCAGCTATACAGAACTTTGTAAGTGTTCTGACTTGACCTCCTCAATGAGAAGTTTGAGAGGTCTTAAGTCTTCATATGAGTATGCTTTCACGTCATTCGATCATAATATTACCATTTATCCATCTGAGCCTGAAGAAAATCTAGATGACATTTGTTTACTGAATGACTATGCAGACTATGTGGGGCAAAGTGAAGAAACAGAAGAAACATTAATGGAGAGTCTTCATTCCAATGGTACTATTAATGAGAAAAAAGAAAATGGGCATGAGGAGCCTCTGAGAAACATAGCCATATGGGAAGAAGACTCTGAGTCTACCAAAGGTGCTTTAGGTGAAAGGACACCAGAGTACAACCATCCAGAAAAGCATGTTGAGTTACAGAACCCTACACGTCCTAGAAGCCCTTCAGGTGAACTTATTAATGACAAGGAAAGTACTAATTATGCATCTACAGAAAGCACTCCAAAACAACTTTCACCTTTACAGCAAAATGTTCACCTAACCCCTGCAGAGCCTGAGGTAATAAAGAAAAGGAGAGGGTCAGTAATGACTGTGATAACTGGAGAACTAGAACGAAGACTCCTCCAAGGTGACACTAAATTGATGCCTGATTCTTTCAGCTCTGCAGTAAGAAAAGAGCCTAAACTTCCCTGTAGTATACAAAGAAAATCCTTCCTGTCATCCTTGCTGTTAGATCCTGAGGAGCATGACATAAATAATGAATCTGAAAGCTTTTCTGAGATACAAGATACAGCTGGGAATATCCTTGTTGAATCCAATTGCTATAGTGATTCAGCACAGGCTGCCATATTATCTACCTCTTCACCATATACAGAAATGAGAGAGAATTTCACAGAACATTCAAATATCAAGGAAGGACCGGAGAACTTTTGCTGTAAACAGTCAACTGATGATAGCTTAAGGAAAGATCCTAGAGCACATCAACTACCTCAGTTAGCCAAATCCAGCTCCGATGAATTTGAGAAAAGGATTGAAATAGAAGAAGATTTTAATCAGAATGCAGATATCCCCCCATCATCAGTAAAACACATTGGTCAGAAAGGTAGGTATTATAAGACTTTTGCAGTTAATATCACTTACACACCTTTTGCATATGTGGTTTAGTACTTTGGTGACATCTTTTTTTGGAAAATGAAAGTATATTATAACTTTACAAAGAGATGATGTTGGTAAGCAGGGCCATTTGATTATAATATGCAGTTATTGTGTTGAGGGTCCTAGGAGCCATCTTGTAGAACCAGGTAACTTAAATAAATAAATAAATAAAAAGAAGAAAATTTGAATGCAGCTTTGCTCAGTAAGTGAGTTTCCTACATTAAACAGTCAACTCGTCCTATACAACTAGTCAGAGAAGCAAACACTAAAACAGAAAGGGTTTGTTTGCAGTTGCCATGTGGCATGAACTCAGAGTTCTAGTTGGTGTTTAAAACCACATAAATCTGTTCTCAGAATCCATGTGAGCTAAGCAAATAATGAATTCTAAGTACGTCTCAGTCCTTATTCTGGCTGAGCCGTTACATGTCATGGAATGACCACAGTAGATCATTTGACCTTCTTTTCTCCTCTCTTTATGTAGTTAAGAAAACTGCATATGAAAAAGAACTATTTTTTATAGCTAATCTTTTACAAAATTTCTTGTCTTCCCTTCTGTAATCCTTCTACCCATAACTGGCCATTTTAAAAGAGTGTTTTGAATCATAAAAATGTAAAGCCATACTGGGACACTGCACACTACAATGTAAGCTTTTTACATTGTGCATATTTACACGCACATATGTCTGTGTGTGTTTTTGAACTATCACTCCAAATACTTTAATTTTAATTTTTTAATATTAATCAAATTATATGCATATATAACTCAGATCATCCTCTTCAGAAAGAATGTTTCCAGCAGGTTTGGAGGTTAGGAGTTTTATACTATTGAAAAATACATGCTTTCTTATCATGGGAAAATATCTTCAAGAATCTTAGTAAAAAGCATCAGGAAGTTTTTAATAATCTTTCTAACTCACAATATCTGTAGAAAATACTAGTATGTCCTCCAAGGTTGTTTTGTTTGTCATGGATAATGGAAATTTCAAAAATACCTGAAGTCTATATAGACTATATTGATACACTATATAGGTAGAAATTGCTATATAGATCAATATCTAAAATATTGAGATAAATAGAGAATTAATTAAATGGAAATTTCTTTAGAACAAGATATAGAAAGAAGACATGGAAGGAAGCCTGTGTGCTCAAAAACCTTGAGTGTTCATGCATTAGACCTCAGTGGTTAAACATACAGCACAGAAGTAAGGTGTAGCTATTCCTTGCATTTTTGTTTTATTCTCTCCTCTTCCCTTTTGCCCCTTGCTAATAATTATCTATGTGTGTTCTTTCTCTTACCTAGCACTTCACCTGGTCTGTAACTTTGGTCCTCTTGGTCTATGGTTGCATTTTGATTTTCCATCTGTGTTATTCTCAGCAATGCTGTGGAGGTCCTACCTTAAATGAGTAAATGTGTACATCCAGAAAGAAGTATAAGCATTTAAAGTTTTAAGACTCATTAATATGAATCAAAGTCCACTTGTAATGTGGGAATACCAGCCTACTTAGTCAAGACATTGGGCACAGGGGGCAATGTGGGACTTCCTGTGCCTGGTAATTCAGTGATGCTGGAAAGGAAACATGGCATTTTTCAACAAAGAGTGAGAGCATCTAGAATAGAGGAGAAAAACAGATGCAAATGTTGTAAACAGGATGGAGGAGTCCAGGCAAGCTAAAATTCTACTGGTGTAGTGGGAACTTAATTATTATCAGAGGGGCAAGGACTCATGCAAAGGGCACTACAAGGGAGCTACAAGAGATCAGTTTCCTGAGTCTCAGCCATAGTCAGCTGCCCTGGTAAAGGGGCTCAGTGACACAGGTGTGTGATGGAGATCTGACTGAAGTCAGAAAGAGGCTATCGAGCCAACAGAGCACTTGCACAGTCCTCTAGGGAGCCTGTTGAGGTTGGGCTCACTTTCTCCCTATCTGCCCTTGCTGGTGGGTACAGTTGCATTTTCAGAATGGAATCTAATACCGTCTGTTTTCCAATTGTTGTTTTAGCTGAAATAGTAATACAATGAATAAATTTATACTGCCTTACCAAGAAAGAAACATAATGTAGAAAGGTATATCCTCCTTTTATCTGCATGTGTGGCTTGCAAGATTTTTAATGTTTAAATAGCACTTTATATATCTACATACTGACCACTTCAAAAATGTGTGAGCACTTGTAAATAAAATCCATGAGCAATTTATATGTTTCTGCATAAAAATGTTGCCATACAAATAGCTATGTAGATATTTAACTACAGATAAAACTACTGCAAGGTAACCACATGTACTTTTCTCTGCATTAAGATCTCAATTAGTCTAAAAGATATACTATATGAATATTTTCAGTATTATTTGGTATTTTCATTTCTGTGTTTGGTTAGGTTATTCTTGTATTTAGAATGTGGAAATTTTAAACACTATAATTGCTTGAGTTGCCTTACACATTCCTCACAAATAATGCCTGGTTATAATTTAGACTTGAAATCAGAAATGAATAAAACCAGAAAGCTACCTTTGATGAAAGACACCAGAGCAAGCGATAGTTCCCAGGAAGAAACAACAGACCAGTGGGCCAGGAGACGGAAACAGTTCAAAGACAGCAAAAAATGCAGTTCAACTGGAGGGAGCTCCATAAACAGCACAATCACGGAGGGATCAAGTGAGTACTTTAGTCTTATGATTGTATTCTTTCTCATTCATGTGAAAGACATTCTAACAGAGTTTTCAGCTAAGGAAATTGATCTTCAGTTCATAACCTGAGTCTCTGTCTCAGACATTATCATGAGCAAGCATATTTTGTTCAATTGAACTATTCCTCACTATGGGACTTAGTATCCTCTCTCCTTCATATAATCAAACAAACAATCTAACTGAAAAAAGTTGATTGTACCATCCTTGTCCATATGCAATTAATGTTAAAACAAACTCTAAGCACAAAAAAACCCAGGTAGGTAATCACTTACGGCAGCAGCTTTGCAGGCGTAACAAAAATCATAATCCTGATGCCTACTTTGCTTATGTAAAAGCCATGGTGAGCTGGGACTCCTTCTCACCTCACTAAGATAACCACCCTCTCCACCTTTTATCTTCAGGTTCATTGCCTAGATTGTCCTTCACTGTCCCTCCAGTTCCTGAAACAGTTAGTCCCATAACTGTCTTGTTAAAAAATCTATCACCTCACCACATGCTTGAGCCTGTACCAAACTTGAGCCTGTACCAGCTTAAATCACATGGGAAGGAATTTTAAAGATGAACTGCTTAATGAATTTACATTTCATGCAGATGGAGTCCCCAGGCAAGGATTGCGTAGTCTAGGAGAGAACATATGTGGTACTTCTTACTTCACACTGCCTTTGCCTCCTGTTTTGCTATTTTAGTAATGTAAGAAGTTCTTTGTACAGATGAAGAAATGTGCACTTTCCTGTGGAAATGTTTTTTGCTTTAATGGTTACTTTTAGTGAGGGAAGTTTTATTTGTAGATTTATAACCTCCTTTTTGAAGAAGGTTACATGCAAACCTACGGAAGACTGACAGCTGTAGGACTTCAGTGCAAGTTACAAGATAAACTGTAAATATGCTCTATCCTTGCACTGAAGAGGTAAGTCCTACATCAGCAGAGGCTCAATTCACATAGATGTCAGTTGCCAGCTGGGACACCAATAGAGTTCTGAGTTAAGTGACCTACAGGGAAACCATGCCTTTTTGAAGCAGTAACTGGACAGCAAGTGAGATATCCTAAGGCATCTAATATGGTACTAGCCACCTATGTTTAGATAACTGAGTCAATCCCTAAGTTTTTAATGGCTGTTAACAAAGCAGCAGGGATGACTGCAGTTTCACATGGAAATGAAAAAACTGTTTATTGGTAGCAGTTTCCATTCTTTGCCCTAAGAAAACATTCAAGTCCACAGCAAGGAGATTAGAAAGTTACTGTGTCAAACTACCAGAGCTCAAAAAAGCTATATATAAACCAAGATAAACTGTTCATTGATTTCAACAGTAATGTCTCTTGAATATAAAGCTGAACCATAAACTTTACTAAATCAAGCACACACAGGTTTCATAGAGAAAATATAAACAAACAAACAAACAAACAAAAAACCAAAACCAAACCAAACCAAAACAAAACCAAAACAAAACCAAAAACAAAAACAAAACAAAGAACCCCACCAAACCAAACAAGCATACCAAAAAAACCGAAAAACCCGAAGTTGCAAGAGCTAGAATAGCTTTCCCTGAGACAAAGGTTTTGGTAGCACATTACATGAACCTGAAGTGGTCTCCAGAACAGGTGAGTGAGTAGACAATTCTGTCACAAATCCTAGTATCTAATAATTTTGGATAGTATGCTACAGGCCTGAGACTTCTGTCCCTTTTGCTTTGGTAGCTATGCTGTTCCCTGGTGATTGCAGACTTGAGACATCTCTAATCAATATTCGGAAGCAGCAGCTCCTTACATGCTTACTTCCAGCAGCTGAGAAGAACCTATGTGCAGCTTGTTCCTGACACTCATAAACTGCTTAGTTTGACATCTATCTGTGCCAAAAGCTCAATGAGAGAAGAGATGAAAAAATATTCAAGAAATGTATTGGCATAACTCCATAACACTAGTGTGGCAACATTTATTTCTCTGGTTTTGCCTGTTAGTCACATTTTAAACTCTACTACAAATATAACAATTCAGGACTAAACTGGCAAAATACTGTGCTGTATTGTATTGGTTGGTACCAGTCTAGGTTTTCTTAATCTATAAATTCGTGGTAACAAGCTAATATGTGCTTTAAACATATCAGCCTAGTAGTATTTAATTATTTGTTTATTTCTGTTTATTTACTGGTAGCTTTTTATACAGTTAATAATTCCATCTTTTTATACAGTTAATCTTGCCATCTCACACTTTCTGCATAATAAGGGAGAAGCCAGTGGATGTGGAGTATTTGTCTATATATACACAGTCAGGCAAACTGTCAAAGTGAAAAAAGACTGCCATTTAGATGTATTCAGGAAGTAACTTGCTGAACAATACTAAATAAAGGTTAATTTTTAACTTTTCTGTTTTAAAACTGGAAATCATTCTGCTTAATTGCCACATCAAACAGGATAAACAAAGCAAACAGATCCTTTCTCCAGCTGCATTAATCTAGCTGCATTATACCAGGCATTTTGTATTGAAAGAAACTTGATTTTTTTTTTTTTCTTCTCAGATAATTTATGCTAAAGCATTTTTTCAGTCTGTCTGTGAGCACAGTCACTGGTGGTCTATACTTTTGTATACCTTTCACTACCCAGTTTTAACTTTGAAGTTCCAGCTCCCAGTCTGCTTGGGAAGTCGTCATACTATTGGACAGCCTGTTTCTCCACAGTCAAACTGCTGTTTATAGCCTGCTTGTCACACAGCCAGCTCCCTGCTGTCCTATCTCCTTGTGAGCCTGAACATTACTGCTTTTTCCTTTAGCAGAGAATTAGAGCTCTCCTCTGTCTTCATATTAATCTGTGTGACATGGTTTGACCCAGTGGACTAATTGCAAGACATTGTGAATGCAAATTAATATAAAATATGAATCTGAAAATCCTCATGATAACATATATAATGTCATATAAATATTCAACAGCCTAGGACAAGCCAGAAGTTCTATATTTAAAAAACAAACAAACAAACAACAACAACACAACAAACACAACTATTCTTTCCTCACCTCTTTTTTAATAAAACTAAATACACACATCCAGAAGAGCTAAGATTAAGCAAACAGCAAATATGGTCATCACTACCTGAGCCATGCCAGTTACCTTTCAGCTTCTCTTTTGTCTTCTCATACGCACTGAACTGATATTAAATTTTGTTGTGGTTTAACCCCAGCCAGCAACTAAGCACCACGCAGCTGCTCACTCACTTCCTTCCCACCCAGTGGGATGGGAGAGAAAATCAGGGAAAAAAGTAAAACTGGTGGGTTGAGATAAGAACGGTTTAATAGAACAGAAAAGAAGAAACTAACAATGATAACGATAACACTAATAAAATGACAACAGTAATAATAAAAGGATTGGAAT
>JAOBAS010000072.1:26629695-26650495 GCA_025311575.1 Elanoides forficatus
ATCAGTGTGTTATCAACATTCTTCTCATACTGAACTCAAAACATAGCACTGTACCAGCTACTAGGAAGACAATTAACCCTATTCCAGCTGAAACCAGGACAAATTTCTAGAAAACTTGTTTGGTTTCCTAATCAATGGGCCGCATAAGAAAGCTTTACAATTGGCTAAAGCCAGACTTCTCTTAAAGAGGTGCAGTTCCTGTTTTGACCATTTGCATTAAGACTTCACTTGGCATTCAAGTTCAATATGCAATAACATCCAATATTGTGATCTTATATTTGGACATCTTTGCAGACTGCTTATTTAACAGCAGTAAAATTGCAGAACTAAGTACAGACATTACAAACAGTTCATTAAGAAGCTTGTGGCACTTATTCCATGCTGACTGGATGAGGTCTGTTATTCTTCATGCTTTTTCCCTACTGACATTACTTTTACTTGTTTTATCCTCATGACAGTAAATTCAGAGGATGCTCGGTCAGTAGATCTGGGACTACATTCTGAAAATGAGGACAGAGGGTTTTATACAGAAAACTTTCATTCTGCTTCCTGGGTTTTCAGAGGAGATGATGTCTCTCCGGATAATAGTCCTAGATGTCTCAGCAAAAGGCCTAGACCAGTGGCAAGTAAGTTGGCTAAAGCAACAGGTAATAAATGTCATAACACTGTATAATTTGGGGCACTCAGGATTCCAGGGGATTAACGTTTTGGAGAATATGCTGGACACTTGTGCTAAAGACAGGAAAAGAGTAACCCAAGAAGATAAATGGCTATTAAAAATGTAAATAAGTAGTTCTTATTTAGCTACTGTCTTGCAAAATGTTGTAATTACTTGACAAAACTGATACTGGCAAAAAGTCATAATTAAACCTCATCTCTTGCTGCATGATAAGAGTAGAAGCAATGTAATTTCATAACTCCTTCAGGCATGGCAAAATCATAGAAAGCTATTTGTGGACATAAAGTATTATATGGTCATAAGATCTGTTCTCCATCAAACTTTCAAACATTGTAGAACCAGAAAGAAAAGGTTCAAGTTTGCTATGGGTGTGAAGGGTTGTTCTATGTGTAGTTTAAATCCTGTCATGCAAACCGATATAGTGAATAACTTTTGCAGGGGGGTGGGAGGTTTTCCTTCACTTTTCAGATGTTAAGTTACTGAAAAGTAACATCATTCAAAGAACTAAGACAAATTTAAACACTCCTGTAGCTTTCTAGGAGTTCTCTTTGCTGGAGTTCATAAATCATTCACAATATGAGACAAAATGAATGTCCTCTGTAAATCTCCAGATATGAAAAATCTCCCTTAAAATATATGAGAATACTCTGGAGAGCCATTCTGATTGCCTTTTGTCCCAGAGGAGAGCTCAGAATTTCAGCAAGATAGTTAAAGTAGGTATTGAAGTATCTATGCTCTTTTGGACAGGCAACGTCAATTGGTCTGCTAGTAAAGTAACCTTTAAAGCAATTTCTATCTTCCAAACAGTATACAATTTGAAGACAAAACAGCTGTCATAAATTATTATTAAGTTGACCTCCATTAAACGAACACAGTAAGACAGTCAAATGATCAAAAGCAGACATTCTGAGAATTCAAATTTACATTGAAGTCCTTCATGAGAATAAGATTTACGAACGAGCCAGACCATCTGAGGCATGATAATAATACTAGACCCTGAGAAAAGGTTGGAAGTAGGCAATTAGACCCTTATCTTCCTTTCTACTGAGAGTGATCCATTTACATGTTAAATTCTGCTGACTTGAAAGACATTTCACATAGATACAACCACTGGTGCCAGGAGATGCCAGTATGGGGCGGAGAAGGTGTGGTGGACTAGAGGACTGGGAGGCAGTGGGAGTGGGGACAGGGAAGGGTAGATGAAAGGAAAAGAAACAATTAGTATCCAAAAGATAGAGACCTTCTGAAATATAAAAAGAATGAAACTATAAGAAACAGATTTAAACTAATCTGAGAATTTAGAGTGTACTTGTATTTGCAGCTTAGAGGTCTGACACAGAAGCACTGAGCACTTTTCTCTACCAGAATGCTGTCAGCAGAGTGGAATATGTGAACAATTCTTCACCTCTTCATTACAAAGTCCAGGCACTTAAACTGCTGATGAAAGTACACTTCGTTGATGTTATCTGTCTTTGCCCTAACACAAATGACATTCAAACAGTTGTGGCGTGAGGGGGGTATGCACTGGCAGAGGAGCAGCAGCAAACAGCTGGGAGTGATACTGAAACCCGTTTGTGGAATCAGTAACTGTCAGTGCCTATAGATAAAAAGTTTTAAAAACAGGGTACTGCTTATTAAATTGAACTTGACTTGTAGAGAAAAAGGGATGTATTTTTTCCTATTTTGCAGTTCGTGAAAGAACAGTGAAGATCGCTAAAGGAACTGGCAATTACCCTTGGGGTTTCAGGATCCAGTTCTCAAAGCCTATCCTTGTGACTGAAGTTGACACAAGTAAGTTGTGTTTGTACTAGTTAATTTCTCCTATGAACATGTATAAAAATAAATATGTAATATTTAGTAATATAATATGATATAATATGATCTACATAATGTAAAGCATCCATTTTATACTAATATGTGATACAGATGTACATAAATAATTTCCATAGTTAGTGAGTGTAAGGTGTTTAATAACATGTCATTGAACTGCTCATGACAAACTATCTTAGGGCCCCAGTACACCTGTGGGTAAACAGGACTCTACTGTTCTGTGTCCTTCCATGCCTGTTGCTACCTCATGCAAGTGTCTGCATCCAGCCTCTTTCCAGATGTAAAGTCTAGAACTTCCAGGGACTGACATCCGTTAATGACAACAGGCCTTTAAGAATGAAATGGAGGATGCAGTGACCCTCATAACAACATTTCCAAAAGTCTTATTAGCTGGGGACACTTCTGCTTGGATGGGTTTCCATCGAGCCATCTTAACAGGTGTGCTGTTAAATCCTGCAGGGTAGTCCGATGATTACAAGGAACTCCAGAAGAAACTCACGAAACTAAGTGAGTGAGCAAAAAGTGACAGATGAGTTTCAACGAAGATGAAGTGTAACATAATGCCTCTAGACAGACATTATCTGTGCCATGCCTACATGATGGAGAACATGGTATTGGCAGTTACGCTCGAGAATGAGATCTTGGGAGTCACCGCTGAAAGGTCTCTGATATCATCAGCTCTGTGTGCAATGGCAGCTTAGAAATCTGGCTAAAACCTGGCTCCATCAGTAACAGCAGTGAGAATGAGACACAGGGAGTCAGAGTCATTTTGCTGCTACCTAAAACCTTGGTTCACTCAAATCTAGAGTATTGCTTGCTGTACTGCCCTCTGCATCTCAGAATGGACACAACAGTATTAGAGAAGGAGCAGAAGTTACAGGAGACTCTGATAGATTTCTGCTACCAAAGGCAGATACAATGAAAAATGTCATTCTAGACCAAGAATGCTAGTGCATGCCCTCTAGCAAGGCATCTAAGAATAGCTCTGTCACCTTACCAGCCTTATGTATTATATTGTCCAGCTTCCTGACAACACTGGGAAAGCCTGTGAATTCAGAGGCCTGTGAATCCATTAGCTGAGCCTATAATTTTAAAAACTGCCTGCTGAGCTACTAAATGGGGTTACCATTAAACTCCACTTGGGAAGGTTAGAAAAGTCAGAAATCTGTGCAAGGGAGCAACATGGAGAGAAAAAAAAAAATCACAGATCTAAAAAGGTCAACATTTTACTAACACTTTACAACTCTAAAATTTATATTAGAAGCCCATGCATCCCCTTAAGAAAAGAACATAGTTAGACTTATACCTCAGTCATGTTTTTTGCATGATGATGCTGTTCAGTTCTAAGGCATTCTAACTTGCTGCCTCAGAGCAAATGTTCTGCTTATTAAATACTAAAAAAAATATCCTTCAGTCCAGAAGAGGGAATCAGGTAAAGGACATACCTATTCAAAAGAAATAAGGGGAAAAATTGGAAGTGGTTATTTTCCTTTCTATATGGCTATGCCTATTGTTTATCAAAAGATCTCGTAATTTTTTACCATAAACTACATGAAAATAAACATGATTTCAACATCTGATTCTAGAGATCATTCTGTATTTTTATATCTCTCAATACAATCAGGAATTTCCATTATCAACTGAAGCTTTGCCAATAATGTAAATCTAAAAAACCTTTGCCTACAGAATACTATGTGGCTGAAGTGGCTATGTAATGTTCTTCATCTTGAAACAGCTGCCTAATTTTAGTCCAGAACTTTTTTTTTCAATAGTCCTTGAGACTTGATAATGTTCACAGTATAACTCATGTGAAAAGTGATTTACTGTGAATCTGAGAAAGCAATTTTGAATGAAAAAAACTTGTTCTGCTCATCTCACTAGAATGTTACTTTTGACTACAAAGTTAAAGATCAGTATCTCTCATTGCTGAGTATTTTAAGAAAACAAAATTACTGGACTCAGCCATCATTTATCTAAATAGCACAATGGCAACAATGTGTATGTGCTTGCACAGCTAGCTGTTATCATATGGCTGGGAATTTCAGTACCTATCGATACAAAGTTCTCTCTGTTGCAAATAAATGTTTCTTATCTGTATCATTAAAAGTTTTAGATGATTTTCCAATTGTAAACATACAGATTCCCTTAGCGTTCTGGTATCAAAGAGCATAACCTCAGAAGAGGTCTTTCAAATTAGAATGTGGGAAAGTTTTTTACCTAAATATAAATAAATCATAGGTCATGCATACAACATTCACCCTAATAGCTACCAATTGAATCCTGTAACCTACTAATTAAGCAATTAATGTGAGTATATCTACTGACATTGTATATCATTCCTCTTAATTTTATTTGTATGATTTCAAATGCAGTTGATTTAAAACAGCAACAACAAAAAAGAGTATTCCTTTTTACAGGCAAACTTCTAGTAAAATTCTGTTTTCTCAAAATAGAACATTTCATTAAAACAGACATTAAAATCGCATTTGTATCCCCTTTTGTTGGACACTGAGACATTATTTTAATAATAAAGACCACTTATAAAATCTTGTACGTGATCCTCAAGGCCAGGATAAACCAAAATGTGCTGGCACTTGCAAATTTGCAAGTGATTTGTAATACATGTGAGGATGACCCATGGCTTTTTTGTGCCTGTTTATTATCAAGCTTTTAGTAATCTCTTCCCTACAGCGTCTAAGCATCCTCAGAAATACACTGAATGATCACACTTACTGCATGATAGGGTACAAAATCTTTTTTAAAAATACATTAATTAGTATGGACATGGAACAATATTTTCCAGAAACAATGTTTTCAAAGTGCGTTAAGAATGCTTAATTATAAATGAGAAGGAAAAATTGTGTCAAAGAAATTTGTAACTGGGATTTAAGTAACTGTGTATTGGTGTCCATGAATGGACCATATTTATCACTTCCCTAATTTGCCCGCATTCCTGGTAGGCATGTGTCTGAGCCATATTTTATTGGGAGTGCATATGCTTTGCAACAGTTACCAAATAAACAAAAGGTTGAAATATTAACAAATCTGATTCAGTCCCTCCTTCACTGACCCTTTGTTAACTTATGTTATTTCCTCCTAAAGACAAAACCCACAGAATACTATAGCCAAATTCTGTTAACCAGCAAGAGAAACATCAGGATGGAAAGTAGTCTTTTGGTCTTAAATCCAAAGCTCACCAGAATAACAGATGTTTTTTCTACTGACTTTACTGAACATTGTACCAGGTCTTTGTTTGCACTTTAGGCCAAAACCCTCAGATACTGAAATGCCTATTTGCGTCTTAAAGCGTTTAAGTTCCAGTGGTATTTTTAATGAACTTTCTCCACTGCCAGTGGTTATCTAGTGTTGAACTAGTACCTAAATCCTGAAGTTTCATTTACAAATGGCTAACAGTTCACTCAGAAAAACTTCCTCCACCTCCAGGTTGACATCACAAAGACCCCAAAGCATAATCCTTGACTGGTTGGACAGATATCCATTTTGCTAAAAAAACCTTGATCACATAGATATGCTTGATATCCTAACTCTAAATAAAATGTGGGGGATTTTTTATTCCAGACAGTGCAGCTGAAGAAGCAGGGCTTCAGGTTGGGGATATTCTGATAGCAGTCAATGGAACTGATGTCACCAGCATGCCACATTCAGAAGCTGTCAATCTGGCAAGGAAAGGTAAGTTTGAGATCACAATAAATTACATGGATGGGTCAAGTTTGGTGTACAATGCTCCAAATACATACAGACAAGTTGGGTGATGGATGCAACAGAAATCTTAATTAACAGTTTAATGCATTAGTATTTAATACAGTAGTATTGCCTAAGTTACTTTTTTTATCTAGACCTTGCTAGGAACACATAAGAAAATGGACATAGAAAATATTCCCCAAAGAGTACATGTGGCAGTAATGATTTTGGCTCTCCTGCCTTAAAGAAAGTGACTGAGAAAGTCCTGAAAGTGACTGTGGAGGCACCAATACCTTATTTATGCCTTATGCTTCCTCAGAAAGAGACTTCACAGCTTGGTTCAGGTCACCCAGTAGTTATTTCTGTGTCACCAGGAACTGGAGTCTAGTCAGGAGAACAGAGATGTTATTTCATGAGGCATCCTTTTGCAGCACCACAGAAGCAAGCAGTCAGCGATATTAATCATACATATTCTTCCTAGAATTGTCATGACTAAAACCTAAAGATATCCATGTTTGCATGCTGAAAGTTAATCTACTGCTGTTCTTTTATTTATCCCAGATAAGGTTTTGACAAGGGCTCATGGGAAATTCAGTAAATTAAAATGCTTTTACAAGACACTGACAAATATAACTTGACACATACCAAGTTCTTTAATTATAGAGACGCCATTCACACTGTTATATTTAAGAGCATGTCGAGTCTTTTAGCAGATAAATCTCTGATTACTGGCTATTTTTAACATCTCAGAGAACACCCCCTGGCCTAAATCTTGGCACACAGACAGCATTCCTGAAGTCAAATGTCCCTATAAGAGAAATCCAGCAAATGTTTTGCAAATGAAAATGTATAATAGTCACATTTCTCAAACATCTTTTTAAGGCATGGCCACCTGCTCTGAAGCAGTATCTGATATAATCAGAATTTCAGGTCTTTAGGGTCAAAGCCATAGATGTATTGATCTCATCAGCAAATATCATGAAATTGTACCTCATTGTTGATAACAATAACACATTTTTAGACAATCATGCAAGCTAACATCTCCTTTGAGCACTTACATTTTGCAAATGATAAGTAGACACTTTAGCACAGGTCAGCCTCCAACAGCAAGCCCCCTCAGTGAGGGGCACAGATAGCAGGAAATATTAGTAGACTCCAAGACATAGAAAAGAAAGAATTCTCAAGAACGTGTGTAAGATAGCAGAGAATGAAGGTGCCCCTAAGAACAATCTCAACAATTTTTGTATAAACCCCAATTTATGCACACCCATTTGAGCAATGAACACCAACCATTTCTCTAAAATGATAAAATATGCAAGCACCTAAGATGCTGCTTGCAAAGGTAGGACACAAAAACTGTTTTAAGAAGTCTCTTCAGATAGCTGGCTCCATTACTAGTCCTCAACACAAAATCAGTTTCATTCCTGAATTTCTGTTAAAAGAAGGCCAAATATTGCTTGATTTAATTCATTGTTTCCTAGGCTGCTTTGCTCCTTGCTGCTTCTAGAAGCTACCTTGGGAGGAGAAGGGCATGGGATAGAATACTGCCTTCCTGCTCCATATCCTGTAGGGGTATTCAAAAATATTGACATTGGATTATAGTTTTGACCTATGTTTTCACATTCTTCATGTAATTTTCTAGGTCCTGATATCCTGACTATGGTGGTGGGATCAGATATCAGCCGTTACCCTAACACCCCGAGACCTACCTGCCGAGGATATTTGCATAAACGAACACAATCAGCAATATTGAAGGGCTGGAGGAAGAGATGGTTTGTGCTGAAACATAATGGCTACCTACACTATTACAAACACAAGAAGGTAAGGAGAGAGGCTGATGAGGAAGCAAGCTGTGTCCTGAGCTACAAAGTGCAGCACTATTGTACTCAAACTTACAGATCATTATCTTTACTTGTAGTATTTACAGAATAACACCAGCACTAAAGACATTTTTTTATGTGGTACATAGAGGAGGCTTGCTGAGTAGTTCTGCATTCCTATATCCTAGTCACAGACATAGACACTGTCAGGATTTTATGGATTCACATTTAATCTCTCAGTTCTGATCATCAAGAAATGTATGAATTGAATAGGCTCTAGGAGGCTTTGGGTGGGATGAAGTAGTTTCAGATGTGCAGGAGTTCTGTATTCCATCTACCATCATATTTATTTTCTTATACAGGTATGACCATGGGATTTCTCTGTGTGTGTGAATAAGCTATAGACGTGCATGGAGAGGTATTAGGAAGTCTCAGTTTCTTCAGAGTAGCATTGCTCAGCAGTTCGTTCTCTGTCATGTGAGCAGGGACCTATATAGTACTTAGTATTTCTAAGTAGTATATAAGACTTTTAACTTCATCTAATAGGAGACATGCAAAAAAAGGAGTAAAACAGGTTCTTCATGAAGAGGAAAATTTTACTTGGCTTTATCCTGAGCCTCCATTTCAATATGGCGTAATTTACAACCCTCTAGTTATATAGTGCGTCTTAATGGCCCTAAATCATTGGATTCATGGTTATCTCAGCTACAAACATGTGAGTATTCTACACAGCTATTTGCCACTGAATAAATGAATAAATAAAGACATCGTGCTTAAAAAAAGAAAAAAAGAAAACAGAATTTTACCTTGAAGCAGTTAGCTCTGAGGGTTGGGGATGCGGGCAGTGGGCAGCAGGCAGCGGGCACGGCTCATGGCCCTGACCACAATGGAGCCGGTGAACCCACCTGCCCTACAGTAGCATTTTACTGTAGTTTGTGAGCAGTTCAGTGGGTGCTGCATGTAATTACAAGTTACTAATCCCTTCCCGTGTGTAGCTTCACAATAAGTTTATTCATTGAGAAAGTTACGTCTATAAAATCAAACAGATTGACTTCAAAGACTGTGGTCTGTTCAGGGCTTTTTGTGGTAAAACATTTTACAGCTTGTAAAAGATTCAAGGACACCCACTTAGGATTCATTTTAACCTGATTTCAAGAAAACTTAGTGAAGCTGAGAAAATTTGCCTTGGTGAGGGATTTATCAGTAAATGAAGCCCATGTAGCTTCTAGGGAATCTCCTAGCTAACCTAGGAAGTGCATCAGCAGAAGTATCAGCTGGTTAGAAACAGGTAGAAACAGGTTTGTCTCCAACACACAGTTTGAACACATACCAGTGAAATACACCCATGTCTACCCTTAATCAACAACTATGTGAGAACCTGAGCATCGCACCAAGTCCTTGACCTGTAAATAGTTTTTATCTTAGCTAACATGTTCGCAAACCTTTTGGTCAACTCAGCATGTGAAGGATGTAGATGAACATGTACACACATACATATGTAGGCATACCAGCACAATTTTGCAATAAACATGAATATAATCTAGACAAGATGGTGTTAAGGAATTTCAAGCAACAGAAGGCAATAGGAAAGCTAATACTACAGGCTTTGCTCCTGATCATGAATCTACCTTTATACTGTTTTTTTTCTACTGTGTTGTCTCTCTCTATTTCATACATCAATCTCCCATCTATATATTTCATTTTTTGCTCATATATATTAGCCTGTTTGGTCATTTTTACATGAATAGTAGAGCCACTGCAGTAAAATTTTCACCTGAATTTTTTTCCTTTCTAGCAAAAATTAGGAACCAAATTATTTTTACTTGAAAGATGCTTATGCAATGCTTCCCAAGGATTGTACTTAGGTGACTGCATGGGTTAGTCTTTCTCTATAGTTCAAGATCTCTGATAGCCCCCACAATGCATTCTGTTCCCTCCTCCTGGTGATCCTAAGCATAGTTTTTCATGGACAATACTGTTAAGATGAAGAAAAGAATGAGGCACTGCAATTTCATATCCAAACTGAAATTAATCAAGCTTTCGAGATTCAAGTTCTGTGATCAAAACCAAACCCTCTGTGGTAAAAAGATATATTGTGAAAAGTAATTTAAAATTATAGAAAGAGCTTGCTCTTCTACAGTTCTCTATCAACCTGGCATTTCCAGCACAAAAACCTGGTGGGTTTATTTCTCTGCATATGCCATGATACACACACTAGCCGTCTAACCAGGGTTATGCTGCAGAACCACTGGGTATACAACAAAGCAGTCTGGCTTTCCATCGTCATTATTTCAACACTACCTATTCTGGTCTCAAAACAAAAAACAAATAAACAAATAAATCACACACTAAAAAGGATACAAACATATAAGAACATTTGTTTGGAGAGGAGTTTTTGTTTTATCCTAGTCAGGTCCTTCATCAGACTCCTGAAATGTAAAAAAAAATCTAGTTATCCCTTTTAAACACTCTCCACTTTCTAACCAACTAAGTACCTCTGAAGACAAGGAGTGTTAAATAAATTGGATTGAGGATTAGAAGGTGCCCCATAGTCTTACATTCATTAATATTTAATTAAATCTTATTTTACTTCTTTCAACTAACAGGTTTCTTTTTAAGCTTATCTTTTCTTCCCCAGCTAGCTTTGTCTTATTTTCTGCATTGAAAAAAGTAACTATATCAATCATACCAACCTTATGTTTCGATAGTAGGCTTTTTAGCCACCGAAAGCATGCATTTGCTTTTGCTTAAAAAGAATAAATAAATTCAAAGCACTGCATAAACATTTTACAGTAACTACTGCTTGTTTTCTTGCATTACCCAAGACTAGTGACATTTAACCACTTTTAAAATTATTTCATACCATTTTTCTGCCAGCTGTTCGCTTTCTGTCTCTAGACTCCAAAGAACACAGTGAAATATTGCAGTACTATTTTAGCAATTGAAAGTACAAGGACCTTCTTCGCTGCCTCATGTGTTTACAAAGTACTCTGAAGAGTCATTTAGTAATACAGAAAGAAAGATACTTAAATAAAAATATATTTCTTCACTATTGAAAGATCCAATGCCCAAATGAAGTAAGAGGGATCTCAGCTTGACTCGTTGGCACTTCTTTCTTTTGGTATGATTTCGATCAGGGCATAAGAAGAACAACGCATACAGATGGTGCTCATCCCGCTTTCTTTTCTAAAGGAATTACAAATAATGTTCTTAGTTTAACACAGCATTTATGTAACATGTCAGCTGTATGATTAAGTTGGAAACATTATGTTCCAGACTTTGCCTTACTCAGGAGGAAAAAATTTTCCACTTACTGGATATAAGGTGTTCTTTGAAACAGTTCATTGAAAGCAAGAGTAATTCAGGGAGACAAAAATAGTTCAGGATAATCTGCATGTCAGTATCCAACAAACTAACCAGAGTCATCAATTTTCAGGTCTTGATTTTGATGTTAAGAACAGCAACTTACAGTGGTGTAATTCCAGTGACTCCAGCAAGGTTGTGCCTGATTTCCACTTGTTAGACAACCAGGCCTTTTACTTATGCCTGAAGGGGTGCATACAATATTTTGTCATGGAGAAAGGAAAAGGTGTTTCGTCTTCTGCATTAGTCCATATCAACAAACACAGAGAGCTGTATTTCCTCATCATTGCTATTTACAGGCAGAAATTATCCATCCTGAGCTTTCCTTTTCCCACCTACATTAAAAAAGAGATTGATAGTTCTAGAGCTTTTTACATATTGACTCACCCATGTAATTGCTGCTGTTTCAGACTCATCTCTATCCAATCCCATATTGATGAAGTGATAGGTGTTGATAGGTGTAAAGTCAGTCACTTTAGATAGAAGGTCATTTTGTTTTCCCTCAAACAGATGCTGCCACTCACCTTGATTCTACAATCTATATAAGTAACTAAACCACATTTTTCACCTCAGTGGACATAGCTATGTTTGCCACCTCATAGCAGAAATATTGGGCACACTGGGTTAGAACCTTGTTTTGTGTAAATTGCTGAGATCAGTGGATATAAGAGGATTTAAAATATTTTTGCCTACATGTAGCAACAGTGGAGTTCCACTATACACTCTACGGTTTTGATTCCCCCATTGTCCAGACCACTGCATCTTCTCAAATGTATTATTTCCTTCTTTCCCAATGAGCCTAGTTTTTCTCCTAAAGGAAAGATATCTGGACACAGTGAGGAGATAGACAGTGATGTATACTTAAGTCCTACCCTGAGGCAAGTAAAAGCAATCAAGTTACTTGTGCTTGAACTTACACATTTTTTCAAGGAAAGCTGGAAGCACATCAGCATAATCAAGCATTGATCCTTTCTCTACAGATAGCAGAGTATGCTCCTCTAAAACTAGCATTTGCTCTTCAGCACAGTAAAGTGACTGCAAAGTCACCACAAAATGTCTACAGTGAAGACTTCAGTGTAGGACAGAAAAACCTTAATCAGCTTTACATGAGACCAGTAAGATAACAAAAGCAATCTAGCCACAGCAGCAGAGCATCACCTCAACAGGTTAAATAAGTTCACACAGGTCTCTGGGCTGCCATCACCAAGTCGCTTTTAGAACCTGGCAGCTAACTTGAAAACTTTACAATATGCTGCAGCCTTCAGGGTAAAAAAATACTGGTCTTGAAAACCCATTAAAATGAAGGAATATAATTCCTGGGATCCAGGAACAAATGGTCTAATAAGGGGTTTAAAGGCTGTGGAGCATGCACTCCTCTATCATGAGGACACACCTGCTAGAGAGCTAAGAGTGTTCTAGGCTCAACAGGAAAGCACAAGGATAAAGAAAGCATTATAGCCAAAAACATATTTTCCAAAATTCCACATTATAAATATCAATCATGTAGGGAGCTCAGCTAATTAAATGCTGGGATTTACAAATCCACTAAAAATGCCAGCCAAAGCCAGAATTTCCTAATTTCAATTCATTGTTGCTTTCCTGCTATGTAAGACTCAATAAAAAAACAGGTATAACCAGTCCTTTTTGTGGGTCAAAGAAGAGGAAAAAAAAGGCAGGGTTGATAAAATTAAAAGAATTAACAAAAGATCATGTTTGTAACAATGCCTTAGCTCCTTTCTATTTTGTATCTTGCTATGTTCCTAGGAAGTATTTCCTGTCCCTTTGCCATAAATAGACCCTGGGAAAGAGGATAGTGAGACAGATAACCAACCTAGTAGCTGAAAAGGAAAATATGAAGTAAATATCATTGAGGTTATGGCCTAGAAAAAGTTATAAAGATGACTGGCTCCGAACAGAAAAGTCTTGTCAATGTATGTCCATTGCAGACTTCCTTTCCAGAAATTAGAGTCTGGTGTATTCTAGTCAAACCAGCTCTCTGTCAGGTCCTTATGTTACATTTGTCATTTATTCCATTTTTCTCTCCAATTCCCTCAGCTAAGAATGATGTAGGATGATAGTAATTAGAAATAAATGTCTGAAGAGTATGGGTTTACTGGCAGCATTTTGTATGGACTCAGGAAAGTCAGGACAAGGAACAGTAATAAGAAGCAATTACTAACAGTTAAGTTGGAAGGGGTAGTTAAGTTGGAAATTGCTGTCCTGACAGTAGAAAAGAGCATGGTTTAGAGATTCAGCAAGAGACTGAACTCTGAATAAAGAGCAAAAATCACCTTCACATGTAGCCCAAGCCTCAGAGAAATGGCCTTTGTGATAGTTCATGGTTGTAATGCTCTGAAACATGCTGTAAGAAAACTGCAACACATACTCTTGAGAAACTCTCACTGAACACAGTGGCAGCAGTGAAGGGGAGGGATGTGCTTTTTGTCAGTCTTCATTGTGATTATATATAATAATGTCAGTTTAAAAAAAGAATTATGATTTGCATTCTTAGGCTCACAAGTTTAATGCCTCCAGGAAGCCTTCAGGCATAGTGTGAGTGACTATGGCAAAGTTTCTCAAAGCTGAGATGAGGGCAGTGGGAACAAAGATGTGCATTTCTTAACATGCAAAAGCAATTAGGCCCCAGCCTGTTAAACGGCTATTACATCACCTCAATGATCAGATATTAGGTCATATTCCTGTTTGCATTATGAAGCCAGTCCACTTGAATAGTTCAACAGAATCTTGTCTTCTCTGTTTATTGCTCTTTAACACAGCCAGCACACTGGCAATTAAGTATTGCTCAGGTAACTATACAGTGCTGTTTACATTCAAAAGGGTCCATAACCTTCACTTTTTCTCAACAGCAGAATGCTTTCCTCATTGAATATTCTTTAATTAGTTGTGTGTCTGTGAAGGAAATTGCTGTTCCGTAGTTGTATCTGTTAGGGTATGTTTGTGTTTGTAAATCATTCCGGTCTTACCCTCTGCCTTATTCAGAAGACCTGGAAACTGTATTACAATTTGCTATTTCATTTTATTCCAAACAAGATTAAATAGCAACATTTACACACCTTGTATAACCAGCTGGATACCAGTCTTCCCTCTATTCACATCAAGACACATCACTTTGCCCCCAGGCCTCACAGAACAAGAGATAGCCCTCCCTACATACAGAGAGGAAATTTAAATGCAGACTTAAATGTTCCCTTTTCTTTCTACAATTGTCTTCTCTGTTTCTTCACTTTATAGGAAGTGTATTTACAAGAATTTTGTAATTCAAACACTACAGTAAATGCTTCTGGTTGCTTGTGTGCACCTTTAAGACTGTTCCCAATAGAGTAGAATAGAAAGGAAAAAAATGTTTTAAAATTATTTTAATTTCTGTGGTATATACAGAGTCCAATTATTATATCAAGAAAGAAATCCCCTGCCTACCATGTGTGGACCCATCACATCATTTCAATCTATGAGAAACGTTCAGTCCTTTCTTCTCTTGAGCAAACCTGTGTGTTTATTGCTAAGCCTAAGCACTTTATATAAAAGGCTTAGCTATAAATAGATTTAGATCTGAGCCACTGCCATAAAAATACCACTTCTGTTTGTTCTTCATTCTTGCTTGGAGCTTTACCATCATAGTATGGAAGCTGGCACATTATTTGGAGTTGGTAAACAATCTGATTTCTTCTCTACATTTTCCATGACTTCCATGGCTCCAGGATATATTTTTCAATTTATATTTAAGGAGCTGCTGAATCCATGGTTTCCGATACTTTCACTGTATTATTTCTATTAATAAATGACAAGTAACCCTGGCTGATGTGATACGCAAGTTAATTTTGGCCTTCTAACAGATTGCATACCCTGACCCAGAGAAGAAGTCATAATCAGATACCTTATCTGACATGATTTAAGTTGTTAAAAATTTTAACCCAATCAGTAGTTCTTCCTGTGAGGCTTGGCCCTGCAAACTGTTCATTACCTTTTGTGCAGTTAATTGCAGTGAATTACTCAACCTCAACAAAAGAACCAACTGGAATGTGAAGATTAACGATATCACAAGACCACCTGATTGTACTTCATCTGCCAGCCAATACAGTTAGATGTAGGATAACTAGGTTCTTCAAATCAGAGGAACTTTTACACCTTTTTCCCCTGATGTCTTGCTCTTCAGTATGTTTCCACTCTCTCTAGTTTAGATGTAAATTGTTTAAAGCAAAACAAAATGGAAAACTAAGTAAATTCAGCTCTGCTGCTGAAAAATGCCATACAAACAGTTGTGGAGCCTAAAGCTCTCTGTTCACTGACATATGCAAGTCTTTTCCTCAAGGGGAAAAGAAAAAGATGTAGGGGAAAAAGGCATAAAAGCCTTAGTCTCTCCTCTGCACCAATGCACCCAGATCAAAGAAGAAATGCAAACAAGCTCTAGTTATAGTTTCCTAAATATCTGAACAATGAGCCTACCACAAAGCACAGTGATAAAAGAAAGAGATAGGGAGAGGAAGATTTTAGATACTATTAAGCAAGCAGCACCAGACCTCAGGGAGAAGCTGGTCAGAGAAAACAAGAAAATAACAGATGATGAAAATGCCGCAAGCCTGAGTTCTAGCGATGGTTGTGGCCACATCAACTGAGATGGAGAAAGTTAGGCAAATGAGAAAAAAGAGGCAAAAAGAAAAAAAAGATCATTTTCCTGTCTCATTTAAGAGATGACTAGTTTAAGAACACAGGAGCACATCCAGGAAGACATTTCTGAAAGAAAGACTGTCAAAAATTTGGTCATACCACTACTGACCTGAAAACAATATGAACCAGTGACCTAAGGGTGACTGCCTTACACTTTCACTGCCAGTCTCCTGAGCTAGCTAGTCTTTTGCTTCTGATTTCTAGCACTGCTCAGTTTTCACGTTGTTTTAGATTTTTTCTATTATTTCTTCTAGGATTTGATCTTGTTTTCTGTAAAGTTACTTTCATTCCATTTTCCTAGTACTTGCAGTCTCTTGTGTAGCTTAATTTTAATCTCTTTTCATAATTATTCCTGTTGTTAATTTGATTTCTTTCACCACAAAGAGCATGAAGAGTTCATGTATCTTTTCAGCTCCTCCTTTCTAATAGACAAAGAAGCTTGACTACAATAGCAAATATAACTCTGCTCAAACAAAATTCTTTGAACACAGTGAATCATTCAGGAAATGCTATGAATGTCATTTATTTTCTAGGATTATTTACACCAAATCACCAGGGCTGATTTGTGAAACCCCCAGGCTACACACACTACCTTAATGAACATTTCATACAATAGAGGAAGGAGACACCTACTTTTCTATTCTTATTTCTCCCTTATATCAGTCTCTCATAGTTATACATTTTTTTTAATATTTTCATTTTTTCTGCAGAAACAATTCCCCTAAAACTCAGGCCATCTTAAGAAAACTAGCAGCAAGGAAATGATTACTTCAGATGTTTCTGTTATTCTTTGAATAGCATTTACAAACACAGCATATGCTTTCTGCCTTCTACCCAGAGGAGTCCATCCATGTCAGATACTGTAGATTGTCAAGAATCCATAAAATAGCTGATAGTGACCCTGAGAGAACAAAAAATCTTTTTTACTTTAGTGCAGAATGGAACAGTATTAGCTAAAATCTGAGTTAGTTAATTTAAAATCAGTATGATACATATTATCAACTGAAGCAGCATCACTTAGTTATATTAGATTCCATAATGGCAGTATCATCAGTGGGTTACTCTCCAGTCATAGGCATAAGAAATTACTTTTATAATTATTTTTTCAGCAATATACCTTTGGCACTTTTTATAAGAAAGTGATATATGCCAAACGAATGCTCTCAAGTTATTATTCATAAAAGGCACATGAGCGAAAAGAAATGCCCCTTACATCTGGCTTATCAGAATTAGGGAAGCATGGCTGCCTGTTAGTCAATGAAGGACATTTGGTATCACTTTGAATGCCTCAAATCCATCTTATTAATCTTATTCCTTTCCTAGATGTATTAATTTGAAATGGAGTGGGCATAAATCATTCTTGATGCCACAGATTTCTATATGCATTCATTCCAGACAGCGCAGAGAGTGTTCAGAAAAGGAGTTTATAGGGATGTGTGGCAACAGTAGTCACACAGCCACTTCAATATCTGCAGTGTATGTTGCCTTCAGGCTAGGACAGTCAGCAGAATCCAGACTATGGACAGGATCCTGCTGAATAACACTTCATCAACCTACCACTTATTATTCTTTTCACTAGGAATGAGATTTGGAGCTTGAATACATAATTTGGTTATGCTGTCTTTACAATGTAGTTTTGTGTCTGAAGACATTATAAGTAAAGTAGGTCACAGCACTGACAACTTTCAGGATTGCCTTCATATTCTGTACTGACTTGAGTTTTGCATTTAAAAAAAAAGGAAAAAAGAATAAAGCAAAAGAGTCTAGGAAATGCATTCATGAATGTTTGTTTACAGTGTTTTTCAGTATTAGGTGTTATTTTGTTCCTACAGAAAGTTCACGTATAACAAGTGTATAATTGCATGTGCCAATGAGCATACAAGCAAGTATTTAACTATCTAATACCCACAGGTGCATACTTTGTTTGTGGAAGGAGATGTATGTTTATTTTTAGGCTAATAAAAAAATTACATGTGGCATTTACAATTCAGCTCCTGCTGATGTTTAATTAACTCCCATTAATCAACTGATTTTATTCTATGAGACTCCACCATCTGTGTATTTTGCAAACAGCATTAATGCTCTTCATACGTCCCAGCATTAACTCATGTTTTCCATTTTATTGCTGCCAAAATTGATGCAATTGTTAGAGCTCCAGTCTTGGCTCTTCAAAGCAAGGAGGCAAGAATATTGTTTAAAACACAGCTAGAGTTCACAGTCCATATGTATGCACCTTTGTCTTAAGACATGTACTTGAGGGGAGCTGGGCTGGGAAAGTGGAGGGAGAGGAACTGCTTCACCTACCTACTTCCATTAAGGAGCTTAATGGCTTCTTATAACTAACCACAGAGAAAGACACTGACAATGCCCTTCAGCCTCAAAGAGCTTAACTCAATCAGGAACAATACAGTACAAACGGTTTTTAAATGCTTTCCACTGAAAGTTGTCTGAAATGAATGGGAGGGGTTATGAACACAATGATATTTAGGGCAACTTTGCAAAGGAACTGAAATCCAGCCTTTTAAATTGTGCTCACTATTTTCCGAATGTAAGCCTTTGTTCCCTCTATCTGCACATATAAGGTGAGGTTTTCAGCATAAACCTAGAAAAACAGAAATGCAAATTTAGAGAGTGTTTGACTAGTTTATCTTTTTTGTCTGCACTACATTTTCTGGGGCTGCTGATCCCTAAACCATACGATGGTTCAAAAATGTTAGAGCTTATCACCAAATTCTGCACCTTTGAATATTCCCTGAGTTTATCCCCATCTCACAGGGATCGGTTTCATGTTAGTTCTGAACGTTGGCGCTCTTTCTCTCTAATTGCAGGATGAAGGGAAGTGCAGACCCCTGGAAGTAACAAAGCTGGAAGGAGCTGAAGTTGGTATTGACACCAGTCTGGGTAAACCATTTGTTTTTAAGTGCATACCTCAAAGCGGAAACAGGATTTTCTACTTCTGTGCAACTTCCAACCAAGAAATGAAGAGGTAAGTGATCTTCCATTTTACAGTGTCAGGTTTTTTATTCTTGTTTGGGGAGAGGGAGTCTGAATTTTTGGAGGATGTTCACAATACCTGTCTTGATCAGTAGGGAAAAAAAAAAAAAGTCAGCTACTTATGGGAAGATGGTGTTTCTAATTTTAATTTGCAGAAGTTTCAAAAATTATTTTTCAGCTTCATAGTTTTTTTTATGAGAATTTTTTTCATTAAGTCTTTAATATCTGTGCTTTGCTTAAGATCCCCCTGAATTCTTGATTTATCTCCAGAAAAAAATCTTCACTCATATTCTTATGCCTTCTCCCCTACTGTTACATCGAATGGAAGTGTAAATCTTCCTGTGGATGTAAACTTGCTTATTGGTCATTTCACATGAAAGATCTCTCTTCTGCCCAACAAGGACAGTGCTAGTAATAAATACAATCCCATATTCCATTTCGTTTTCTGTCATTCTGTCATACTATCATTTGAGTATTTTAAAATCCAAGTATGCCACAAAAGCATATTTGTTCTGATAAGAGGCAATGAGTTTAGGTTTGACTCAGAATTAAAAAATATTCTTTTTGTATTTCCCAAAGGCTATAGCTGACAAAGCTAAAATCAACCAAAACACAAGTAAGAACTTTCGGGGCTTTAATTTCAAAGTGTGCTGAAATCTAATCTTATTTTCCTCTTTGTTTTATTGTGAATTATCAAAATATAAAGCTGTGAAGTAGGAAGACACTTGGTATTCATCCACCCATCTTTTCACAACATCTTACTACTTAACATAGCACCCACCTTTGTAATATCAGTGTTTTCCACTTCCAACTTCTATACCATCCATAGTGCAAAAATAATAACTTTGCCAACAAATAGCTTGCTTTATCCTGTAGTCTCCCATTTCAGGATTCTTTATGTTTCCCAAAAATTCCTCATCTATATTAAAAGACACAAGAAGAATGATCATTTAGCCTGACATGTTGAACTATATTCAAAATATATGAATTCCCTTGTCTGCAATATTGCCTTAATTTATTACATTATGTTACACACCAAGCTTTGAGACATTTTTCTGAGAGTTAGCAATGTTTAGTTGGGTTTAATGCACTCCTTTTCTATCTTGAAGCCCTGAATTTTTCCTGAAAATCACACATCCCTTCAGATGCTGTCTATTTCAGCACAAGTTAAAAGAGGCAGTGAAGCACATTTATTCTGCTCTACCAAACTAAGCTATTCTCATTGTTGTCATATTATAGGTGGCTGGAGGCTATGGATAAAGCAGTGCATCCTGTCCACCAGGTAAGGCTTTAGTTATATGAGAAGCATGTGTATATCAGACAGTGCAGAAGACTGAGAGACAGTAGATTTATTTGTACATGGTCAGGTGCAGACAGCAACATGGAAGCTGCATACTTCCGTTCTGGGCTGCTGGGAAGTGAATCAGCTCCAATCTAAAAGCCATACACAGACATTATTGTGACTCAGCAAATATGCTTTGCTGCCATATGGTGGAATGAATCATACCAGCAGCCTTAATCTGGTTCAGAAACACAACCTAAAATGAGGGTAGTGGGAAGGGAGGAAGGGGAGAGACGTCTCTGACAAGCACATGTTCTGCCCTAGGTAATACTATTTGGAGTAAAGGGAGAGAACGGCTGTATCTTCTTAAGTATTCCATGCAAGTCTGCCTTGGTTGCAAGCTACCTGCTTTTTCTGACAGAATATTAGAAGCGGGGTGGGGGT